>JAJOZX010001289.1:612500-975524 GCA_023014485.1 Bathynomus jamesi
GTAACTTAAAAATGTAAAAGGGCGAGACCATCTATAGAAGCCACAGAAGAACCGAAAAGAAAAATTGTTAACCAAGGTTTACCTATACCTGAAAATGATATAAGATTTGACAATCTTGGCCATTTACCTAATGTTGGTTCAGTTAGACACATGTGTAAGATGATTGGTTGCAAAAGCAGAGTTATGACACACTGCCAGAAATGTAATGTATATTTGTCTATTACACAAAAAAAGAATTGTTTTGCAGACTTTCATACAAAAATTAGTAAAGTAATATTCAAATTTCATTATTATATTTGCAGAAAAATGTTTGAATAGTAATAAAAATAAGTCTTAGCTGTTCATTATCCATAAAAATGTTTTGTATTAGTTTTATATTTTAATATCAGAAAAAATTGTTCTAGATTTTGTGTTTTATTCTCCGTAGATTTTCACATTAAATTTGTCTCGTGTGCCTAGGTGCCCAAAATAATCCACCTTCATTAATTCATTAAAAAAACAAAAATAAATTAATGTAAATACATACATGCCTTATTGACCGGTTAGATCACAATTTTCAACAATTTAATTTTTTTCAGAGCTAAATAAAAATTTAGGCGGTTAAGGGTTAAACTAAACATACTTCTAAAATTGACATCGTTGAACCCGCATAAGAGCTTGAAAACCTCGATCAGTTGACCGCGCAGCCTCTGAGTTTCAAGCGAAAACAAGTTCAGGGCGCGTAACCGTCGATTGTAGCCCATATGCCTAACGGAAGGGATTAACTTTGTGGCCCTCGCCTGCACTCGCTCCAGCCTCTCAATATCTTTCCTGAGGGTGGGTGACCAGAACTGCACAGCATACTCCAGGTGCGGCCGAACAAGGGAATTGTACAGTGAGAGCACAATCTCCTTGTTCCAAAACTGAAATTGCCTCCTGATATAACCCAATAGTTTCTGGGCTTTCTTTTCCACCTCTACACACTGTTTCGTAAACTTAAGATCGCTGCTAATTAGCACACCCAAGTCCTTTTCTAAATCAGTCACCTCGATATTACTACCCAACATCGAGTAGTCCGACTTGGGATTGGTGTAGCCAATGTGCAACACTTTGCATTTACCCAAGTAAATGGCATTTGCCATTTTTTGGACCACTCTCCTATCCTACCTAGGTCCGCACGCAGTTCCTCGATCACTTCATGCATCCCAACATTGGCCCCAAGCTTGGTGTCATCAGCAAATTTGGCGATCTGACTGACGATGCCACCGTCGATATCATTTATGTAAATGATAAATAACAGCGGCCCCAAAATGGAACCCTGAGGAACCCCACTAGTGACCGAGGCCCAACCCGAACTAGCCCCTTTAATTACCACCCTCTGCCGCCTATTCCTCAGCCAGTTTTCAATCCACCTACCTATTTCCCCACCGATACCCAGCGCGTGCACTTTCGCCATTAGCCGGCGGTGAGGTACCTTATCAAAGGCTTTCTGAAAGTCGAGATAAAGTATATCAATCGCCCTACTCTTATCGTACTCACTCAACATGACGTGGAAAAACTCGAGCAAGTTGGTGAGACACGACCTATGCCGTCTAAACCCATGTTGGGAGTCCCCAAGCAGCTTGTAGGAATCCAAATGGTCAACGATCCTATCAGCTATTATCCCTTCTAATAATTTACCTACAACTGAAGTGAGACTAATGGGACGATAGTTCCCTGGACTTTCGTGATCCCCTTTCTTAAAGATAGGGGTCACGTTGGCTTCCCTCCAATCACCAGGCACCTGGCCCATCTCCAACGATTTGTTGAAGACTGTAGCCAGGTGGGGAGCCACCTGGTCGCGCACTTCTCGCAACACTCTGGGGAGAAACTGGTCTGGCCCAGGAGCCTTACACGCGCTCAGTTTGTCTATTCTATCGGCGATGACTGTCGCGGTACATCGAACACTATCCAGGCCAGCACCTTCGTGCCTCACGCCTGGCTCAGGGATGACGCGGGTATCCTCCCTGGTGAACACTCCCGCAAAGTACTCATTAAGCACATTAGCGATGTCCGCGTCGGAGGTCCGCAGAACGCCGCTTCGGTCCTTTAGTGGACCTATCATGCTTCTAATGGGCTTTCTACTATTAACATAACTGAAGAACTCCTTAGGGTTCCCCTTGCAGAGGCTTGCCACCCGTAGTTCTTCATTACGTTTCGCTAGTCTAACCTTTGCCTTCACTTCCCTACACAGGCGGACATACGCTTCAGTGTTCTCGTGGGAATGATTGGCCTTCGCCCTCCTATACGCTACTTTCCTATTTCGGATAGCCAAAGCGATGTCAAGATTGAACCACTTAGGCTGTGTTGAAGCAGGTGTGACCAGTTTTGAGGGTATGGCAGCAGACTGCAGCACCATAAACTCGTCCCGGAATGCACTCCACACCCGCTCAACATTGCCGCTGACCTCTAACCCCATCTCACCTACGCTATCCCTGAGGCTAACAAAGTCCGCCCACCGGAGATCGAGCTTACTGCCTCTCGAGTTACTACGCTTCACCCGAGGGACGCGCACACGGAACCTAATCAGACTGTGATCACTCCCGCCCAATGATTCGTCAATGGTGAGGCCAGTGACGAGGTTGTCTTAGGTCGTGAATACTAAGTCTAGAGCGCTTTCGCCTCGTGTAGGCTCGTTGACCCACTGAGTGAGGAAGTTCTCATCAGCAAAGACAACTAGCCTCCTCCCTTCAGCATCAGCAGTCCTGTCTTCCCACTTTATGCCGCAACAGTTGAAGTCTCCTAAAACTACACACACCCTATCACCTAGCAGGCTACTGAGTTCGGTGTACAGGGCTGTATCCTCCTCGAGGAGGAGATGTGGAGGTCTGTACACCAAGATTAACTTATAGTTCATCCCCCCCACATTCAGATCGACACCAAGCAGCTCCCGTTCCGATCGGAACTGGCAGTCAACCGGACTCAACGTGTCCCTGAAGTATATTAGTACCCCACCCCCCTCCCCATGGGTGCGGTCTTTGCGAAACATTCTATACCCGGGAATTTCGAACTCCCCAACGTAGTCCCTACGATCAGTATGAATCCAGGACTCGGTGATAGCAATGATATCCTGGTATTCTGATGCTAAGAGCGCCCGTAGCTCGCAAAACTTGTTCCTAATTGACCTAGCATTAAAAAGCATTGCATGGAGGGAGCCTTCCCTATTCTGAGAGAGAGAGAGAGAAGAGAGAGAGAGAGGAGAGAGAGAGCTACTGTAGACTTGTAAAATTTCCCAAAATTTATACTCATAATCAGATGAAAATACATCTAATGCGTATAACATTGCTTTTTTATTAATTTTGATGAGTATGGTATATTATTAATATTTTGTACCAACTGGTGTGGTAATTAGGCACACCCATTTTTTCCCTTGAAGACAAAGTGGGTAATGTGAAAGTAGCTACTTACTTTTATTTTATTTTATCAAGAAAAAAAGAAAAAAAATGGATTGTTAAAAATTATTTTTTCAGAAAATTAATACTAAAAATTCATCTTATTCACTATTGCAACCTTCTTCAAGTTGGTCCTCAGTAGCTGAAAAGCAAAATTGTGGGATGAGCACTAAAAATCAAGGGATTAAGATTTGGGTTGGGAATATATACCATATAAAAAAAATATATTACATTAGGGTAATTTTTTGATCAAATTAAGGAAAACCTAACCTGTATACTAACCAATGCAATTTACAAGACTTACTGGATTGTACATTTTTGTAGCTTATTTTAAGAATAAATGAAGGCACTGATTTGGTTCATTAATACATTTTATAAATAAATGTCTGGCCAGATACCCCTCAATGATATTTTCTTTGCCTAGCTATATGTTAGGCATCTTTCCTTAGCATCTCTCCACACACTTTCACTATTTTATGTGTGTACACCTGTAAATAAATAAATATTAGTTAGGAAACTCAGAATACAAAACTAATGAAAAAATAACCTAACCTAACTCCTTTTATAAATTTTACAAACTCAATTCCTTACCTGCTTTGGGATCTACAAAGTTGATGCTGTGATTGTGTTCCAAGCAAAAATCTAAGCAAACTTTTCTGCAATAACTGGCCCAGTTTGATGTTGCTTCTGAGGCCTATTGTAATTCAGTTTGAATGAGTTTAACTGAATAATATTTTCTAATAAAATAATTGGCAAATGCAATAATATTCTCAGCAGATATGTTGGCTTCACTTCAGTAAAAGTACTGTGTATTTGAAAATTGTTTGGGTAAATCTGCATCACTTTTTCTTGTGGGACTGTACAATTGTCTTTTGGCATCAAAAAGCTTTTATTGTAATCTATGATCTACTCAGAGCCACAGTTTTCACATATTTTAGAACATAAAATAATCCTGTGGTCCTGCAAATATTTTAACTTTTCAAAGTCATTTGCAAATATGATTGCAAAAGATCTAGTTGAAAAATTACAGCTGGCACACTCCATGATCACTTCACTATAAAAATGAAATTCAAAATGGTGACCCAATGATATGATGCGCTATGGAAAGCAGGAGGTAGTGAAATGAAAATTTAATAGAATTTTTGTTATGGAACTGTTATGCCCAGTGTATTGAGTGACAGTTTTAACTGAAATTACCATATTTACTCATGTATAATGTGGAGGTATACTGGAATTCCAGCCATTTATTGTGAGTTCTGGTTCCAGCCAGAACTCTGTCTGATATCTGGCCAATCTGGAATCATTTAGTTTTTAATGATATTAAATAAAAAAAACATAGAAAGAAAATAGAATTAATTATGACCTTTTCATTCTATGGGCACTGTTGAAATGAGAGAAATTAATATTTTTTAAACTTATTTTAACTTTTTATTAATAATCAGTATATTTTGAATAGGAGAAATTTAATTTAACAGCTATGAACATAAATAAAAACAAAAAATATTTGTCATTTCTTCAAAAATTTGACAATTATTTGTGTTGAAAATTGGGTGTAGGCTATAAGCCATCTTATTCTTAGTTTGCGCAAAGACCTAGGCTATATATATATTAGGGTGGTCCATAAAATTGAAGTTTTGATTTTTTGTTATTGCCGGGCGGTAACTTGTGAGGATGAATGAGAAAACACCTCTGGCCAATTTTTTCCCAAATCAATCACTTTTTAGGGGTAGCACACAGTACTTTATTTTTGCACTTTTGCATTACCTAGTAGATTTACTTGTATATTATGTTCCAGTTCCAGTAATACATCTTTTCCTTGACAGATTATTGGTGTAGTGTTCATTGGTTGTGTTTAGTGGTTGGATATATGATGACTCAAGTTCGAAGCTCTTGCTTTTATCTCCTTGAAGGAGATAAAGTGAAGGACAAGCTTCTTGGAAGCAAATTACCATCACATGGAGAAGTATTGTCATGCTTCCTTCATCACCACACTAATCTCAAGAAGGAGTTGAATGAAAGTGCTCAAGTAGTGTGGGGTCAACTTGAAATATTTTGGAACAAAGCTCGAATCCCGACAAGGGAAAAATACAAAGGAATCCAAAAGATCTTGGACCTTCACCAAGATTGGATCAAAATAAAAAAAGGACGAATGAGGAGGAGCCAGAAGCAGGTGAGTTGGATGATGAATGATAAATAAAATAGTTTCTCGAGAGTATGACATATTATACTGTACAATAGTCAATACATTTATCATATATATATTATATATATATTTATTATTTATATTTAGGTGTACAACGAAGAGGGATTCAAGGAGACACTTCGGAACCTATTTGATATGGCACATGCTGATGCCTTGTCTCTAATCAAAAACCCAGAAGACAAGGCCTTCTTGCTGGCCCAGCGAGAGCCTGGAAGACGGGGATGCATGGTGGGAGTAGACAGAAAAACAGCAGAAAAAGAAAAACAAGCTGCCCACAGGAAGATGGAGGAGGAGATGTGAAAGAGAAAGGTGAGATTGTTCTTCAAATTCCTACTTTCATTTGATTGCAATGATTAGGTTGTTCGTTAACACTAATTGTCCATTTTCTTTGATTGTATTGCAGGCAGTCAATGAAGGTGCATCAACGTCGGGTACAGCAGTATTGGTGTCCTCAACAGAATCCTCAGTCACTGATGAGTCATCCTCCACCGAAGATGAATGGGCAAAAGGTGGAAAATGACCTCCAAAACAGGTGAAAAGAGTCAAGAATGTGATAACATCAAATCTAGCTGCTGCCCTAGATCGGACACACACTACGGACAGGATGGCAACCTACATAATAGCAGAGACTGCATTGAGCCTTGGCCATAGCCCAATGAATTTTAACATCACCCGGACCTCCATCAAATGGCAGAGAGAACAACATCGGATCATGGTCTGCAGTAGCCTAAAAGCTTCCTTTCAGTCCGGTCCTGCAATCATCCACTGGGATGGAAAACTTATTCCAGACCTCCTCAACACCAGAGGCCATGCGCATGTGGATCGGCTGCCTGTGCTCATTTCCTCCTTTTCGGGTCAATCTCAGCTCCTTGGAGTCCCCAAAATACCAACTGGATCAGGAGAACACCAAGCCAGCGCAGTTTTTGAATTATTGACTGATTGGGGCCTCGAAGAATCTGTCGTGGGGATGTGTTTCGACACCACTGCCTCCAATGCTGGTCGTTTGAATGGAGTGTGTGTGTTGTTGGAGCAGAAGTTGAAGAAAGACCTTCTCCATTTTGCCTGCCATCATCACATCATGGAAGTGATGATCGGTGGAGTTTTCACTGCTTGCTATGGCCCAACGAGTGGACCTGATGTTCCATTGTTCAGCAGGTTTCAGAGCAAATGGACCTTCATCGACACAGGAACATACGGCACTGGATGGGATGATGAAGAGGTGCATCGACTCTTGGCCCCCATTAGAGATTGGATTCTCCGCTTTGCTGAGGAAAAACACTCCTCAAAATCCTTTCGAGATGACTATCAGGAATTCCTCGATCTGTCCATCATTTTCTTGGGAGGGAGCATTGACAACTACACCTTCAAGCGACCTGGCCCCATGCACCAAGCCAGATGGTTATCTAAGGTGATCTATTCATTGAAGATGTGGCTGTTCAGGGGACAAATCCCAGCCCTCACTCCACGAGAGCAAAAGTGTCTTAAGGATGTCAGTGTCTTTGCTGTTTCCATCTACCTGCAGGCATGGATGACAGTGCCAATAGCTGCTGCTGCGCCTCGCAGCAACCTCAGTCTTCTGCAGAGTCTTCAGGAATACCATGACCCCAAAATTTCGGAAGTGGCATTAAAAAAACTCAGTGGTCATCTTTGGTATCTTTCGGAGGAGATGGTGGGCCTCGCGATTTTCGATCCTGAGGTGTCTGAAGAGACTAAAACAGCAATGGTGAAGGCGATGGAGGAAGTTGAAGGAAAGCCTGATTGCCAGAAGAGAAGGAAAGGTGTTGCTGAGGGGGCTTCAATCGAGTCACTAGCAACAGCAAACTCAAAAAGACTGCTGTTGTCTCTGTGGTCAGGTGTGGGATACCTGAGGAAGGAGGTGCGGGATTGGGACAGTGATCCTGATTACCAAATAGCGAAGAAATCAGTGGCAAACCTCTCTGTCATGAACGATCATGCAGAGAGGGGGTTGCTCTCATTAATGAATACAACGGCTGCCACACCAGGAATGAGGAACAACTGCAGTATCTCCTGCAAGTTGTTGCTAACTACAGGAAGCAGTTTCCTCAACCACTGAAGTCAGCCTGGCAACTGGGCGAGAAAACAAAGATCAAATGAGGTGCAGAGGGAATTGTTAGTCAATTCATTTTGGAATTGTTAGTTACCCTAATAGTCATGTACTGTCACCAAGATTAACTTTGCTGTGATTTTCAGATTATACCAAAACTTCAAGTGTCATGTGCTACCCCTACAAATTAACTGATTCAAATAAAACTTTCCCAGAGGTGTTTTCTCATCCATCCTCATAAGTTACAACCCAGCAATAAAAACAAATCACAAAAACAAATTCCACCCCTATAAGAGTGGACCACCCTAATATATATATATATATATATATATATATATATATATATATATATATATATATATATATATATATGCCCAGTTAGGTCAACTGAATGCCCGATTTGATTAATTGAATGCCCATTTAGGTTAATTGAATGCCTGGTTAGGTCAACATTACACCCTTGATGATTGGTTAGGTTAAATCATGATATTTTCATTAGTTTTAACAAAAATATCACAACTTAGCCTAACCAATCATCAAGGGCATACAGTTGACCTACTGGGCATTCAATTAACTGAACTCGGCATTCAATAATTTTACCATAGGTTTTGACATACATACATACATACATACATACATACATACATACATACATACATACGGATATAGTTAAAAAAATATTAATTTCTCTCATTTCAATGGTGTCCATAGAATGGAAAAGGTCCATTATTTATAAACAGATTTTGATATATTTATGCAAAGTCCTTAGCCATTCCTTTGGCTACCTACTTGCATGTATCAAATAAATGAAATATATGATAAAACACTCAAAATTTTCCTTGCTTGGTAATTTTTATATTGTTTTATGATAATAAAACAAAAATAATATAGCTATATTGTATTTAAAAAGGAAGCAAGTGTAGTTTACATCCCCCTGATGCAAAAGAGGAGACAAACTACACTAGGTCAAAGTTGTGAATGTAAACTACACTAAGATCTTTAGGAGACATAAAATGAATCCATCAAGTAAAATGTTAAAACTAATGAAAATATTATGACAACCTAACCAATCATCTATATATATATTATATATATATATATATATATATATATATATATATATATATATATAATATATATATAGGGTGTCCCATAAGTCCGGCATCATAAGAGAAATTCATATTTTTCTATTTCTACAAACCATAATTCATATTTTTCTTATGCTTGGGATGCCAATTTCCCATCCACCATTCTGTTCAGTGATGAGGCTGTTTTTTATGGAAATGGTGAGGTAAATCGACAGAATACCCGCTACTGGTCTCAAAACAACCCTCACTGGTATACCTCTTCAAAGGAACAAGGTGCATCTTGGGTGATGGTATGGTGTGGCATTTGGAAGGATCGCATCATAGGCCCCCTCTTTTTTGATGAACATGTCACTGGAGGCACCTACCTACGTATGCTCAAGGAAGAAGCATTTCCCAGTGTCTTGAACGAAGAAGGAAATTTCCCAACATGGTTCCAGCAAGATGGCACTCCTGCACATTACAGCACCCAAGTAAGGGAATACCTGTACCAACAATTCCCTGGTCATTGGATAGAACGTCGAGGGCCTGTGGAATGGCCAGCTAGAAGCCTGGATCTCACGCCACTAGATTTTAATCTCTGGGGCCACTTGAAAGCACTGGTATACGCAGAGAAAATTAGGAGTGTTGAACATTTGTGGTAGTGCATTATTGGGGCATGTAACACCATTATTCCTGACATCATTCACCATGTGCTTGCTGACTGGGTATCACGTCTGAATTTGTGTATTGAAAACAATGGTGGACATATTGAGCACATTCTATAAATAAATAAAAGCTTTTGTTTTGCCTTTTTTATTATTTTTCCTATGATGCCGGACTTATGGGACACCCTGTATATGTGTATATATATATATATCAGACATGGGGTAATAGCAATAGGTAATAGTAATAATAATAATAGACTATTACAGGATTTTTGAAGTAATCGTAGTAGATTATAATTTTTTGGCTGTAATAGTAATAGAAGGAAAAGTAATAGATAATAGTCTATTACTTTTCTATTACAGTGGTACTGGACATACTGTGTGAACAAAGAACTGAAAAATGAACTAAATCTACTCTAAACTAAAATAAACATGTATGGGAACTAATATTGTGGCAAATTTTTCCTTCAATAAAGTAAAATTTATCAAGACCTACAGTCTCTGAAATTGTAATGATTTAGTTGAAAAATATTTGTCATTTGGCTGCCGCTCAGCCTCATCCTGGATCCATGAGTGCAGAGCCCTCTGCCTCTCAGCCTCATCCTGGATCCATGAGTGCAGAGCCCTCTGCCCCTCAGCCTCATCCTGGATCCATGAGTGCAGAGCCCTCTGCCCTCAGCCTCATCCTGGATCCATGAGTGCAGAGCCCTCTGCCCCTCAGCCTCATCCTGGATCCATGAGTGCAGAGCCCTCTGCCCCTCAGCCTCATCCTGGATCCATGAGTGCAGAGCCCTCTGCCCCTCAGCCTCATCCTGGATCCATGAGTGCAGAGCCCTCTGCCCCTCAGCCTCATCCTGGATCCATGAGTGCAGAGCCCTCTGCCCCTCAGCCTCATCCTGGATCCATGAGTGCAGAGCCCTCTGCCCCTCAGCCTCATCCTGGATCCATGAGTGCAGAGCCCTCTGCTTCTCAGTCTTATCCTGGATCCCTGAATCCAGACACTGCTACATTGCCAACTCAATACCATCTCACACAGGGTACCCCTCCAAGGGGCCTTGGTGAATTAGGGTGCTGGGAATGCAGTCGGTGGTCATGATGAGGAGGCATCTTGGACAATGGTGGTAAGGAGGGGCCGGAAGCAAGCGATCCCTCTGAGAACTGGAATCACTGCAGTGGCTAATGGTGGTGGTCCCTGAAGGGGGTCTGGTCCCACTCATGCACTGGCTAGAGGGAGGCAGCCTGTGGCAAAGGCTGGCAGAGAATGGTGGACTATCATAGGGGCTGCCAAAACAGATCATATGATGGCTGTACCAACAAAGACCGCAAACATTTTTGTCTCGAGATGTTGACCTGATCTTACAGCCGAGGAGCTGCAGGCATTTGTGGAAGATAAAATGAACCTTCAGGTTACATGTAGGAAAATTGACTCCAGATGGACTACATACAGTTCCTTTAAAGTCAGCAGTCTGTGATGATCCAGGGGTATTTATAGATCCAGCAATATGGCTGGAATGGGTATATGTACAGCAGTTCTATGAGAAGAAGGGAAGGAAAACACCTGCAGCCCCTCTCACAAGTGCTGGAGAGGGTAATTATGGAGACACCATGCGTTGTACTGTGGAGGAAAATCCAGCTGGGTCTAATGTTGTAACTGCTGTGCCTGGTATAAGTGGAATTCAACATGTAGAGATGGCTGGCAGAACTCCTGCATCTTCCTAATTGCAACATTCAAGGTAATCTCTCATAATTGTAGAGGCCTAAGCTTAGGCAATAACAGCAAACACAGGTGGATCATAATTGATAAGCTGTTAGAGCAGAGGTTCTGAAACTGGGGGTAATTTGGGTATTTCCGGGGGTAATGGAGCAATTCTTAATATGGTAAAAATACAACTTGTAGCTAAAAAACAGTTGCACCCATCACATTAAAGGTAATTTAAGTTATTTTCAGTAATTAATTTTTCTACTTTCTTTACAACTTCGGCATTGCAAGTTTGTGTGGGGTAATGAGATTAGTTGAGATCAGGAAAAGGGGTAACAGGGTCAAAAAGTTTAAGAACCACTGTGTTAGAGGATGCTGATATTCTCTGTCTGCAGGAAACATGGCTATGGAAACAGGACTTAAAGGACCTGAATAACCTGTCCAGTAGCTTTCATGGGATAGGGGAGGCCACCAGAGATAAACAAGATGGTGTCCTTGCAGGTCACCCACCTGGTGGGGTAGCTATTTTATGAAGGTTGGGGTATGGGAAATATATTAGTGAATTAAAACTTGGTTTCAATTGGCTAACTGGAATAGAAATTTGTGTAGACAATAAAAAATTTGTAATTATGTGTATCTATGTGCCTTTTCAGGCAGTTGATAATGAAGAAGATTACCTCATTAAATTGGGGCAGGATGGCTATCTCTAAAGCTGCTGATTTGTAATGTTGCACTTTCTGCATTGAATTCCTGTCACCCAATGTCCCAAAAAGCTTAAAAAGCTTTCATTATTGTATGAACATGTCCATTAGGGAAATGACATTTTTATAACCTCATGTTCCTGTATCATAAATTGATGAACTTTTGCCCCCCGACAATGAAAATAACAGTTTTTTCGATATATTTTGAAAAAACTTCACCTCAAAATAAAAAATAAAAAATTAATAAAATAATAAATATTGGTTGCTCCTTGGTATAGCTATTGCAGATGGGTCTCTGTTCCAGTGATTTTCCAGAGTATTTAGTGCTTTTCGGTATTGTTGCAAGATATTGGACAATTTATGATAATCATCAGGTAACCAATCTAGAATGGTGCAATGCAGCTGTCTCGAATATACTAATATACTATATTTGCTTTCGGGGTGACATTTTTTTTTAATTCTAAAGAATTAGGTCCTTTTTTATTGTTTTCAAGCAAAAGTTCATCGATTGATGATACAGGAAACAATATTTATGACAAAAAATTAAAAAGTCATACCCCTAATGTCCATATGTCTGCAATCAAAGCTATGTATTCAGCATTGCTAATTTCATTAAGTATTTTATTTTTTTTTACTCTAGTATATATGTCTGGAATAACCTGCTCACTAAAATATCTTCCAGAAGGTCAGTTGTACCATGGAGCCAAACGCTTTATCAATCTTTTAAAATCCCTTATCCTCAACTAAAGAAAATGGCTGCTGATCAGCAGCAATCATTTCTCCTATTTTCCTATAAATTTCTATACTTTTCATCATTTATATCCCAAATTTTCTTTTTTTCAGTCACCTAAAAAATTGTTGGTTGTTTTAAGTTTTTGCTGTAGTTGCAGAGGAAGTCATAGCTTCTTCAGAGGGTCTTTTATTTGGTTCATCTTTCTTCATTTTCTCTTTTTGTGCCAAATCATAAACATTATGATGTTTCCCTTATAGGTGCTTAAAAAGCGGGTTGTGCTATAATATTTGCTACCTTTATTGCTAGGTCCTCTTGATACAAGAGTCTCTTCAGGAGATAGAGTACAAATAGCTTTACTGCTATCTTTATTATCAATTCTAATTCATCAGCCAGGCTCTGTACTTGATTTATCAGCCAGATTCTGTACTGAATGGATGCATTTCTTGAGCTCTGATATTGCTTGTACTTTTGGATATTGCCAATAACTTTTGGAAAGTTTTGAATTTTATATACTTGGGTTTATATTCATATTGTTATAGTTAAGTAATTGAATATTAGTGGTTTTTAGCGATTTAGAAGTTTTCATAGCATGCCAGCTTAATTTAACTTAAACTTGTGATGGTTATAAACTAATTTAACTTGTGTGATGCCGTTGCAGAGAGCATCATGTGTTAGGTGTGGGATAAATTGGTGGTATATGGATTTTAAGGATTATAACGGCAGTCCTATGGTGATTACCAAGAGATTGGTTTGTTTCTTTTGCGATTTAAGGGAGGAAATAGTTGACAAAAAATGTAGTGTACGTGAGGTAATGGAAAGACTCGCAACGCTTGATGAGGACAGGGGTAGGGCTACAGTTGACGAAAGCTGAACCAATACTAACATTGAAGACGTTAGTGTTTCTAGTTTAGGTAGCTTATCAGGAAGGTTGGATAGAGTTGAGGAAGGGATTAAGGTTGATCCGAGATTAGTAGATGGGGAGGGATTTAGAGAAGTTAAGGGTGGAGCTAGACCATGTACGTTAGGTGATAGGACCCCCCCCCCCCCCCCCTATCGAGGTTTCGAACCCTTTCGTCCATTTGGATAGGGACATGAATGAGGGGGAAGCTATTTTAATTAGGGACTCTTTAGTGCGCCATATGGATGCAGAGTTCGTTGAACAGAATCCAACCAAGAGGAGGAGGGTCTGTCTCCCAGGGGCCAGGGTTGACAGAATTAGAGACGAAGTGGATAGGATTGATGTTGCCTCCTGTCACTCGATGTTGGTGATGATGGTAGGGGGCAATGACTCGTATAGGCCCGATACAAGAGTGCCTGACCTTTTGGAGAGATATAGGGGGTTAATTAGGTCCCTGAGGGTGAGGTCAGATAGGTCTTTAGTTTTAGGTATTACCCCTAGGCATGGTTTGGGGTCTTAGGATTATGTCAAAAACAATATTTTTGAATAGCTACTAAATTAGAAGAGATTTGTGCTGAGGAAAATGTACCCTTCGTAAAGCTGTGGTCTGAATTCAGTGATCCTAGCCTTTTTATAAAAGATGGGGGGTGCATTTTAATGAAATAGGTAATGCTAGGCTAGGTAGGTTAATTGTCAAAAACGTTTGAAAGCTGTATAGGTTGAAGTCTTCTTTAAACATTGTGGGTCCAGGAAACGGGCCTGAAGTGAAAAATAGTTTAAAATGCTGACCCCTGGTAAAAAACAACTTAAATGTCTTTTATTGTAACACATGTAGTATTAGAAATAAATTGAACGAATTTAAGGCGATAATTTATTCCGGGAACTACGATATAGTTGCTATCACTGAAATGTGGTTAAATACCACGACTCAGAACTTGTTGGAGGAACTTGATATAGCGGGTTTTAAACTTTTTACTAATGGTAGGTTACATAGGATTGGTGGTGGCATTTTGCTGTACATTTGTAATTCCTTTAGGGCTATCGAGGTTAAGGTAGATTTTATGGCAGCTCAATTAATGCGATATGTGTTGAAGTTATGGTGCGTAGTCTTAGTTTCAATTTTGTTGTTTATAGACCTCCCATTCAACCCCTCGATACTGATACTAGATTTTACACACTTCTTGGTTAACTTTATTAATAATTGGGATCGTATAATTGTTAATTACAAGACCTTTACTGGTAATGATGAGGGTTTGAGATTGATTGAGTTCATGGAAGATAATATTTTACGACAGATGGTTACTGAACCAACGTGCAGTGACAATATTTTAGATATGGTGATGATGAATGGTGAAAATATAGTCAAAGATTTAGAAGTAGGTGAGAGTTTAGGATGTAGTGATCATCAAATTATTAGGTTTAAGTTATTGATAGAAAACACTAAGGATAGTAACGTATACAAGTCCCTGATTTTTGTAGGGCCAGTTTTGATAGTTTTGCGGATAAGATGAGAGTAGTGGACTGGGATAACTTATTTATGGGTAGTGATGCAAATTTGCATTGGGAGGTGTTTAAAGATAGTTTTTTGAATATCGAAAGGGAGTTTATTCCTCGTAGGCCCAAGCACACTAGAAATCATGGTAGGCCTAAGTGGTGGACTAGGGAAATAGGCAAGGTCATAAACGAGCGTAATAGAGCATATAGACTTAATAAGCACAGTGGCACGGTAGCTAACGTTAATAGATAAATCGAGCTTTGATGTCAGGTTAAAAGATCAGTTAGGAATGCTAAGTGTAATTTAGAGATACTTATAGCTGCGGATAGTAAACATAATCCGAAAAAGTTTTTTGAATACGTCAATAATCGTAAGCCGATAAAAGATAACATAGGCCCTCTAGTGGATGTTAACAGCGCTTTGGCTTCTGAGGCTCAGGCGATGGCGGGTATTTTTAATAACTTTTTTGCGACAGTTTTTACTGTAGAAGATGTCAATAATGTTCCCAATATGGACAATATCGTTCCATTTAGCAGGAGACTATTTTGGATGAAATAACTGTTTATGAGGTGAGATTGCACATTATATCGATAAGCTAAAAGTTAGCAAGGCTCCAGGCCCTGACACGTTTTAGCCTGGACATCTGAAAGATTTTAAAGATGTTATCGTAGGCCCTTTAACGAAGATTTTTAATCAGTCACTGGAAATGGGAATTATTCCTGAAAACTTCAAATTAGCTAACGTTACACCCATTTTTTAAAAAGGCGACCGCACAGTAGCTAGTAATTATAGGCCCATTAGCTTAATGTTAATTGTCGGTAAGCTTTTGGAATCTGTAGTTAGGGATCGTATCATCGATCACTTAGAAAGTCACGATTTGATTAATAGTAGCATGGGTTTCGACACCATAGATCTTGTTTAACTAATTTGTTAGAATTTTATAACGAAATAGTGTGCAAATACGATAGGCATAGAGCGGCTGATGTTATTTATTTAGATTTTAAAAAAGGCATTTGATACAGTTCCACATAGAAGATTAATTGTGAAAGTTAAAGCGCATGGTATATGCGGTCAGGTAGCTAACTGGTTAGAGAAATGGCTTCATGCTAGGAGACAGAGGGTCATTGTTAATGGTAGTGAATCGGGGTGGTTGCATGTAGGTAGCGGTGTCCCACAGGGTTCAGTGTTAGGCCCATTGCTATTCGTGATTTACATTAATGACATAGATGTAGGATTGACTAGTAACGTGTCAATTCACGGATGATACTAAAATAGGTGGTAAGGTTGTTAATGAGGATGATAGAAAAAGGCTCCAAGATGATGTAAATAGGATTATGGAGTGGATGGATAAGTGGCAGATGCAATTTAACGTAGACAAATGTAAAGTTTTGTATATAGGTTCTCATAACAATAATTACACGTACATGATGGATGATAGAGAGTTAATGAGTGTTGACGAGGAAGTAGATTTAGGTGTATACGTATCTAAGGATTTAAAAGTTAGGGAACCAATGCCTTGAGTCTTGCGCAAAAGCTAATAGGATGGCTTCAAAGCACATAATTTCAAATTTAAATCAAAGAATATTATATTGCCCCTTTACAAGTCCCTAGTCAGGCCTCATTTAGAATATGCCATTCAGTTTTGGTGCCTGTATTTGCGTGAGGATATTGATAGGTTAGAAAGGGTTCAGCATTGTGCCATGAAACTAATTCTGTCATTGCGCAACAAGCCTTATGAAGATAGGATTAAAGAGTTAGATTTGCATTCACTCAAAACTAGGAGATTAAGAGGGGAGCTTATTGAAGTTTTCAAAATTGTTAATAAAATCAGTAACGTAAATTTTGATAAACTGTTCAATTTTGATAACAGCAATACTCGTAATAACAGATTTAAATTGCATGGCAGACGTTTCATTACTAATATCGCTAAAAATTTCTTTACGTTTAAAGTAATTGATAAATGGAATAATCTTCCTGCATCAGTTGTGAACTCTACCAGCATTAATATGTTTAAGAACCATTTAGATAGGCATTTTAAAAATATTAACATTTTTAAAAATAAAAAACAATTGGCAACAGGAGCTCTGGGCTGGTGGTTGAGGATGAGTCTGTTGATGATTAATTCCAGCTTGTGATATGCCAGTGTGTGATGCCAACAATAAAATTACTATTAAAAAAAGAAAAAATTAGACTAACATGAATGTAATTGTAGCTCATAGCATAAACTAACCCACTTTTTGTTATACTTTACCTACTTTTTTTTTCCTTCCTTATCCTCTCCTTACTTGCACGTCTGTAGTTTGCATGGTATGACAGTGAGTTAAGACTGTGTTTGCATGGTTTGTAAGTGTTCTTATTTTACTTTTTATCTTTCACCCCTTTCCTATTCTCTTTGACTATTTTTCCGACTTGTTGGCAGTGGCTCGCAGATGATGATGGGGAGTCTTTCTTTCTCTTTTTCTGAATGAATTTTAACCCACGAATGATAGGTTTTGTAACTTATTTAACCCCTTATTCTTCTCTTTTAACTCCCTCCTCTTTCCTTGCTCTTGGGCTAATCTTAGAGTGGATCTTAGGGTCTTTGTTAGCCTTAGCTTCTGTAGATCTGTAGAATTCTAAAATATATCCAAACTCCAGAAGTTGGTATTTTTAAGAAATTTATTTGTTGGCTGGATATTCTGGCTTCCAGTTTCCAGCCAAAAAACTGGTTCTGGTACACCTCTAGTATAATGGACATTTTTTTTTACCATTTTCCCATCTTTAAAATGGGGGTGTGCACACACTATGCAATGGTGCACTATACATGCAGGCTAAACATGAAAAGTATCAGTAATAAAAATAGGTAGCTGTAACAAACAGTGGAAGAATACGGTACACAGGTATTTTTATCAAACTCTTATAGCCATACTTCCTTAATACAGTACACAAAATAAAATGACTATTCAGGGTTCCTTGAAAATGCAATGGATAACAAATAATGGTTTCCCATGGACCTAATGTTATAAATGAATGTTACATTCCCAGGTCCCCAGGTCTTCAGTATAAAGTGCCTTTAATAGTTGAAAAATGACTTTCTAACATTTTTTAGCCTTGATATAACACAGTATAAGTCTCCAAAGACTGGGGCTTGGAAATATTGAAAAAATCATGAATGATAATTGCCACCATTTTCCTTGACAATAATCATGATATTGACAATATTTGATGATGCTTGAACAATTGAATGAAGCGTAGTTGCATTGCATGTTTATCATTTGATACAATCCTTTCTTTACCTTTTGAAAATGTATGAATTATGAAAATACAGTCCTTTGAAAATACAATCCTTACCTTTGAAAGTGCCAGTGTCATTCTTTTCCCTACTTCTTTTGTCAATCACTACAAACAATTTAAAATACTTGCAGCCCTAATCACATCATTCAATCATAGAATATAGTAGCATACAACAATCAACATTGTTTTTGCTTTGATATTAACAGAAAAATGTTATCACACAGTTTCACAGCTGAATTTGTTGGAAATTATAAAATTTTACATCAAAAACTTATTAAAAACTTGTCTATGATGATTATCATTTTCCAAAAATGGTGGTGATTATTGCCACTGTTTTCCATGGTGATCAATTATCATGATATCAGCGATTATCACCAAGCCCTACCAAAGATATATAAAATGAATATCAAGCAGTAAATAAAGCAATAAAAATTAAACAATGAATTAAGAAGAGTAAGTTACCATGAATTGGTTAAATTAAGTCCTACATGGATGAAGGGTTAGAGATGGCTTGATGAAAATTTACTCTGATGAAGATAAAACTAAACAAATGACAAAATGCATGTTGCTTCACTAGGGCTAATGGCCAAAAGATGGATATGGGGGATGGTATAAATTGATTAACAATGAATAAGTGAAAAAATGGATAATGGGGATGGACTGTATTGACAATACAGTTGACTCTCAACTGCATGTCAGCTATCTACACAACTATGATGTCACATGTGAACTATCCACACAAAATTGGCCATATGACATCTGTCATGTACTGGTAATTTTTCTATAACTATATAATTTTCCATTTTCTATATATTTTTTTTTTATTTATGTACTACTGTGTATTGTACTTTATATTGTATATTTTTTATTTATATTTTTTCTCTAAGTGAACATCAAGTATTTGCATTTTTCAACTGTCTGCTTGTCTCTAGGAATGGACATGTGTGGATAGTAGAGCGTATACTATCAGGTCATCCCATAAGTAATGTTGTTTTTTAGATCGGAATTTGAAGGACAAAAAAACTGAACTGAAACTTTTTAATTTAGTATATATTTTCCATCGGAATCAATGACACACTGCCAATGTCCTACAAGCTTTTCAATGCCATGTTTATAAAATTCAGGTGGTTTTGAGGCAAAAAATGTACAAAGACTGGTGTGCAGGTCATCTAAAGAAGTATACTGTTTCTTGTCGAGATAGTTTTGCAGACTCCTGAAGAGATGATAATCTGAAGGCGCAAGGTCTGGAGGATGTGGAAGTTTTTCCCACCCAAGCTCCCCAATTTTTGCAGAAGTGATCCGAGTGGTATGAGGACATGCGTTGTTGTGGTGGAACATGATTCCTTTCCGATTAACCAAAGAAGTTCTCTCTTCTTTTAGTGCAGTGTTCAATCAATCCAGTTGTTGACAATGTCGCGGGTGTCCCAACCCACAGCACTGATTGTAATTTAGATGGGTCTATTTTTAGGAGTTGTTTGATTCAATTCTGTTCCCAGATCCGTTCTTGACCAGATGAAAAAATAATAAACCAAAGGACTTAACGTACTTGTAGCTACTGTTCTACTCCTCAAAACAATTGGATGTAATTACTTTTAGTTGTTGGATTTTCCAAACCACAGGGTCATGCCCCCTAGTCAGTAGAATATTGGTGGTGGTGTCATTATTTTTGGTTCAGACTATGATAGGCTCGGGATGGAATTTAGTCTTAAATCTCCTTACTTATGCAAAGGTGTAAATGAATTGAGAATTTACATTTTTAAATTTATTGTAAAAATACAATACATTTTATACATGTTCATTCGCTACTCCCTATCACGCTCTTTCATTTACATGCCTTTCACACAAAAAACTCTATCAACATACATGAAATTACTTTATTAACCACTAATTCATTAAATTTTAATACACTTATTTTAAGCACTCATCAGTGCATAACTTAATCTTAGGTTACACATCTATATACAAAAAAAACTTTAAAACTCTCAGTAGATTCTGGATAACCAGAACCCCAAATTTTACACGCGAGCCTTTACTAATAATTTAAGACTTTTTACGTTTAACTTAGACTTCCAGGAGGCTAATACATACTCATTCCTTTACACTCCTAGTTGACTCTTAACAAGCAGAACCAGCCACGTGACTGCCAGCCTGCTGGAAGTGTTTGAGCAGCCAGACATCCCATTCTTTACAGAAATGGGCCAATCCCCAGACCTGCCTTAACATACCCAGTGGTTTTAGTATGAGGAAAATCCACATCTGTGGATTTCCTGTACATTCTCATTTTAATTCTAGGCTATGCTGGGGCCACCTAGAAGTACGGTAGCCCTGGATATTTAGTCTAACAAGTCAAACAGCTGTTGGCTGTGGCTGCCGTACAGGTTAAAAAAAAAACATTTGTCAGTGGACACGACAACCCTGAAAATAAGACAAAAGACAAAACATTTACTCACCATTATTACTTCAATAATTATATTTAACTATGTCATTTCTTTACAGAAATGGGCCAATCCCCAGACCTGCCTTAACATACCCAGTGGTTTTAGCGTGTGAGGAAAATCCACATCTGTGGATTTCCTGTACATTCTCATTTTAATTCTAGCCTATGCTGGGGCCACCTAGAAGTAGCCCTGGATATTTAGTCTAACAAGTCAAACAGCTGTTGGCTGTGGCTGCTGTGCAGGTTAAAAAAAAACCATTTGTCAGTGGACACGACAACCCTGAAAATAAGACAAAAGACAAAACATTTACTCACCATTATTACTTCAATAATTATATTTAACTATGTCAATCTTCCTCAAATAATTTGTGCATGAGAAATTTTGAATGGAGCCTAATTAGGGAACTTACCTGCCAGATATCGTCATCCTTTCTTGAACCCTACCATATTCTATATCTCAGGGCACTTCCCCATAGATAGAGGGGTTAGCCACCCATATCTTAACTTTTAAGTTTAATTAAATTCTTCTGTAAAATAAAACTGGGTTAGAGGCTTATGCTAATGGTCTGACCTACGAATTTGAAATGTGCTAAGGCCATCTCTCCCCTCTACATCTCTCTCCCCTCATCTCAAATTTGATCCGGTCCGAAACCATCCATCATAAACCCCTCCCTTCTTCTTCTTTCTCTGGCAGGCAAGTTATTCCCACTTCATTTACATTTTTCTGTTTTTTTTTCCCTCTTACTTTTAAAAGTTTACAAAACCCCATTCCATCTCTCACCCATCAATTTTTGACGATTACCTGGCAGGGTTATCATTTTTTTTTTTCTTCAATTCATTTCCTTATATACTACCCATTACCAAACCCTTCACCAATTTCTTATTTACACTATTTACATTTCATTTCTCATCCTTCCATCTGGACTTCCTCTCTAAAATCTGGGGTTGTACCCATGGTACATCCCTGACACATCCCATCTGTCTAGTCCTTTTGCGGTCTAGTAGACTCTTCCAACTTCGCCACCTTTTCTCGGACAACCTTACAAAATCGTTCCAGCTCTTCTCGCCTCTCATTCTCCTGTTCCTCAATCCCTTCAAAACTTCCTCCTTGTAGTGTCAAGAACTCTGCCTGGACACTATCCAATAACTGAATTATGCTATTTTGTGTGACTGACTTTTCAGTTTTCTCCAAATCGAGTTGTTCTAGCACTAGCCCTACATTTTCTTCTATCTCTTGCCATCCTACTTGCAACTCACTAAAATCTGTAAGGTTCCACCAATTCACACTTAGCTTTGGATCTTCTTTAGGGAACCTACTAAATCCATGGTCCCACTCTAGTCCTTCAGAATCAAAACCTTCCAGTTGACCATTCCCTTGCTGATCTTTCTTACCCTTATTCTTGCCTTCTTCCTCAATTTCTACTTCAAGACTCTTTTTTGCTTCTTTTACTATGCTAATCATTTCTCTAATTTCTGTACTTGGTTTTGTCACATGCTTCTCTCAGGATTTTTCTTTTCCTCTCAGTTCTTGTTAGAATTACAATTTCCTTCCCTTCTAAATCAAGAATATTTCCACTTTCCTTGCTGTCTTCTTCCTCTTCCTTTCTCTTTTCATCCTCCAGGCACATTTTAAATGTTGGGTGACAGGTGATATATTCTGGTATATCTCTCCATCTCTTAAGTTGTTTTTGATGCACTCTGATCTCTTCTATCTCCCCTTCTTCAGTCATCCTCTCTGCCAGGTATGTCACCTCATTAGACCAAGCCTTTGTGATTCTATACGGTCCCTCAAACTGATCTTGCATCTTGTAGCTAACCCTTCTCCCTACTTTCTGGATCTCTTTTAAGACTAAGTCTCCTTCCTTAAAAGGGACATACCGGGCATGAGCCCCTCTCCACATCCTTTTCTCTTCCTCTCCTAAGCCTGTTCTAGATCTTATATTCTGTTTCGAATTTAATATATACTGACTGGGTGAGGTCTTGAGTGCAGTATGGTATGTGGCATTGTAGCTCCACAATACCCTACTGAGGCTCTCATCCCAATCTACCATTTCTGTGTTCACCATCCTCAACATCTCACTCAAGGTCTTCACCGTGCATTCGGCCAGTCCATTAGATGATGGCATATAAAGTGTTACCAACACCTGCTGGACTCCACACTCCCATAGCATCCTCTGAAAAGCCTTACCGACAAACTCGGGACCATTATCAGTCAGACACTTCCAAGGTTTCACGATCATCATGGGAAACAACTTATCCCGAACAGTCTCAGCTACTGTCCTACTGGTCTTGTCTTTCAACGGCGCTGCATAAGCGAATTTGGACTTATGGTCCACTAAAATTTCCCTTCTGTGTCCTTGGCAAATTTACACAATCCATGACAATCACATCACCTCTCCGACTTCCCTCGCTTCAATCTTCCTTAAAGGTGGCTTGACCACTTGTGACTGCCCTTTCTGTCTTTGGCACTGTTCACATGTTACTGCTACATCAATACAAACCCTACTTAAATAAGGATGAAATGCCATGTCTTTCATTAAACTCCAGAGTTTGTTTCCCAGGATGCCCATACACAAAATGAATTAAGATTACCAACCCAATCATCCCCACTAAACTGAAAATTGGTACTAACATTTTCTCACAAAGAGAATTTTCTCTGGCAAAATACAGCACTCTAGCACACTCAACAAACTGTTTGGAAAACCGTTTAAAATCCTCTAGCCCTTTATCCCACTCCCTTAGTACGGTTCCTGACCTAATCATTCTTTTCATCTCTACTAATGTCCAGTCATTTTCTTGAATCTCAAGAATATCCTGATCATCTTGAAAACTCCACTCGACAACACCTACCATTTCACACATTCGTCCTAAGGTGACAGTTACAGTTACAACTTCATGTGCCTTCACACGTCCTTCTCCCAACCCTTTCATCATTACTCTTGCTGGTTGCTTATTCACATTTATTCCTTCATTTTCCAATTCTCTTACAACCTTCCATTTATCAAACAAATTTGTGCGCCAGTATCAATCAAACCACAAAATACTCTTCCTTCTACTTGCACATCTACAACCATCGCACCCAGACACTGCTCTCCACATTTCATTTCCACTTCCTGACAATCATCTTCACATTCCAGACACTCATTCCAATTCTCCTCTTCTATCACCTCTTGACTTACACAATGGTCATACCAACATGTTTCAACTACCCAATTATAATGGATTCCAGACAGACACTGCAAATGTAGCACCATTCGCTCACCATTTATCATGACCTTGCCATACTTATACACAATTGGCCTATTCATTCCATAATGTACATACACTGGAACTCCATACAACTTACTCACTATCACCAATACCTCCTGATACGGCAATCTCCCTGGTTCACACATCGCTCTTAATTCTCTCAAATGACTTTTACCTTTCTTCAACCCAATACATTCAGGCCTCTTTATCACTTCATTCATAACTTCTCTTCGCAACTCATCTATACTATCAGGCACCTGAACCTCCAGTCCATCACTTACTAAATCCTTCAATCCATACAATACACTTTCAAACATTGAATCCCCTCCTCCCTTACTCTCTCTCATTCTTTTTAGACCCTTTACCAAATACTCAGGATCAATCTCTACCTTGGCATCCAATTCATTTGTCCCATGCATTCTAGACATAAGGTCCACCAAATAATTCCTTTTACCAGGCACATAGTCAATCTGATAATCAAAATCACTCAAATCCTCAATTGTTCTCGCAATCCTACTATCTACCATTCTCATTTGTTCCAGATACACCAATGGCTGGTGATCTGTTTTCAATACAAATTGAACTCCATACAAAAAGGGTCTAAAAGCTTTCAAACAATAATGCATAGCAGCAAGCTCTCTCTCAATCATAGAATACTTTTGCTCTGCTTTACTAAAAGCCTTAGATACATACCCTATCACTCTACTTACTCTTTCTCCATTTACCTCTTGCTCCTGACATAAACATCCTCCCATACAGTACCCACTTGCATCTGTGTAAGGGGTTCCAAAAAAAACCTTAGCCCCCCCCCAATTTGCAGCTTACATGTTTACTTATATCGAAATAGTTTTTAGTGATTATAAAAATATATAAAATTCTCAGTTTCAGAAAATCCTGAACTTTCTCCAGATACTCTAGGAATTTCCTAATTTCATTCAGCCCCACTATATGCCCCAAAAACTCTACCTGCCTCTGTACCCATGAACACTTTGCGGGCTTCACTTTCACTCCAACACCCTCCAGAGTGATCAAGACATCATCAAGTAACTGGAGATGTTTGTCCAGGGTTTCACTGACAACTAAAATGTCATCAATGAAAACCATCACACTCCGGCTCTTGAATCTGGCTAAAACATGACATCACTCTCTGGAAGGCAGTAGGAGCATTTGCCAAACCAAATGATATAGCCTTCCAAGCGTAATGCTTATGGGCTGTCGAGAAGGCTGTCATTGGCCGTGAAGTCTCATCCAGCTGCATCTGGTAATATCCTCTCACCAGATCCATCTTTGTGAAAAACTTCATGCTGTGCATTGAGTAAACACACTCATTCACAAGACACATGGGGAATCGGTCCTTTATGGTCTGTACATTCAGCTTTTGATAGTCCACACCGAGCCACAATTTCCCATCAGGTTTTCTGATTGGGACTATCAGACTATTCCAAGGGCTCTCACACTCTTTGAGAACCCCTGTTTTGACCAATTCCTCACACTGTGCCTCTATTTCCTGTGCTAATGGAGGTGGAAAATGCCTAGGCCTGGTACAAATAGGAGTGTCATTCTTAAGCTGAATCTTAAATGGTGGTAATTTAGTTGGACCCAGATCATCATCACTACGACTCAAAACCCCCTTATGTCTTTCCAGAACCTCCCACACAAGTTCTCTCTCTGATGGAGTCAATTTCTCCCCAACCTTCATTTCATTCCTGATTCTCTCCTTAGTCCATTCTTCCTTTTCCCCAGTCATGACTTGCCCTCCTACTACCTCATCATTCTCCATTCTCTCTACTAAATCATCTTCATTCACAACTGTATTCAAATGTCCAAGCACATCTCCTTTCATAATTCCCCTCACTTTCCCTTTTATCCCAGCTTTTACCTGCACACATATGAAAGGATCATTCACTCTTATTACCCCATCATGAACACACATCACTCTCCTAACTTTATAAGAAGCACTCTGACCCTCCAGAAACACCATTGGTTTGGATCCTTGATGTATTGTAGAAATTTCTAGAGCATCCCATTCAATCCCCACTTTCACAGGATCCACTCCCTCGACATTTACTTCCTCAGCTGCTCTTACACACAATTCCTCAAATAAAACATCTTGCTTCTCGTATTCATTTCCAGATACAACTCCCAACCACACTTTCCATTATCCTTTCTTTCAGTCATCATACATGCTGGATGCAAAACCAATTTATTCTCTTTCAGGAACTCTTTTCCCAGAATAATCTGGAAAGATTCCTACTCTCGATCAATAACATAAAACTTACACTCATCCATATTAATTCCTTCCATTTTCACAGCAACATTCATGACACCCACAATTGGAACACAAATTTCCCACACCTTTTATCTCCCCAACACACACCTTCCTTCCAAGTTCATTCACATGCTCTCTCCCCATTCTCTCTAACACTGTCTGACAAATCAAATTCGGTGTACATCCCGTATCCACTAAACCATTCAAACCTTGATCCCCAATTTTAACATTCACTTTCATACATCCTATCAAATATTCCTCATTCACCATTTTTACCTTATCCCGTGCAAACCCAGCAAATATCTCCAACTCATTCAAACACCCCTCATGTATTCTAGAGGCCCCATCTGAGTGAGACCCCTCCAAACCTAATTTCCCTGCTCAGCCAAATGTGAGGCGCTAGCCCCACCCATGGGATTAGCCTGACCTTGCCTATCTTCCCAATTTTCAGAGCTTCCAGAGTTTCCGGCTAGAGAATGTCCTTCCCCACCTAGTGCCCTCTGCTGATGACGCGTCCCTTGGCCATTTTGACAGAACCTAGCCAAATGACCAAATTGATGGCAACTCCTACACTCTGTTCCCCTTTTCCTGCAGTCTCTTGCAAAATGATTCCCTTCCCCACAAGCATAACATGCTCCTAACCGCTGTCTACAGGTCTCAACCCCATGCCCAGACCTCCCACAATACGAACATCCCGGCCCATTCAGTCTCTGCTGTAGCAAACCATTCTGGATGGGCCCCCTCTCTTGATCCCTCTGGTCATCCATTCCACCCACCGTACCATGATGCTGGGCATAGAAGTCCTGCATGAACTTAACTAGGACTTCTATGGAATTATGCATCAGAGCATCTCGGTAGGTTTTAAAAACCCTCTCTGGCTCTTCCGTCGTAATCACCCCAGCACCACTATGACCCATAAAGACCTCTTTGGCCTTGGCCCTATCCCTCTCTTTCCTAATGTTTGACTTTGGTAATACCTACCCTCCTTGTCGAACGGTTTATTCTTCAGTAATTCGAGGATCTCTGGCCATGACAGCCGTTTACCTCCTAATCTAACATTTTCCTTTCGTTTCATGTGAAAATATTCGGCGACAGTTTCTGGAATAGTTTCCAGAAACTTCCTAATGAGAGCTTTCGAATTCTCTATCTCATCATTGCTGAATTTCCATCGTGCCAAAGTCTTGAGACGATAGGCATACATATCTAGGTTTTCCTCAGGGTACATACAGGCCCATTCAAAATCGTCTTTCCTCTTAAATCTTACGCATCCTTTAATTCTCTTGACCTGCTTAATGATCCTTCCCTTTATCATGTCATACTTGACCTTTCCAGAGCCAACTATGGCTTTGTAAAAGTCATTCATTATTCCTTCGAGGAAATCTCCCAACTCCTTCACCCAGTACTCCGGGTGGTCTGGGTACTTGCTTTTACAGTACTTCTCGTACTCCCGAAAAAAAACAGTGAATGTCTCGTGTTCCATAGACATTAAATTTGGGTGCCTTGGGCACTTCTCAAATCAAGAGTCTCTTGTGGATCTTCACATCACTTTTTCCGGACTCCTCACTACTCTCTCCCTGCATATTACTCTCACTGTCAGTACCATGGGCCTCTACACTACTATACAGGGAGTCAGCAGCACTGACATACAATCTTTTCTTGGTTTCCTTACTCTTCCTTTTCCTTTCCTTTCTGTGCTTCTTTTGTGACTTTACCAGAATCTAATCAGGATCATCCTCACTCACTGACTCTTTTGCCTCTCTCCAATCTTGATCCTGTTGGATTTGAGTGTTTGAGCAGCCAGACGTCCCATTCTTTACAGAAATGGGCCAATCCCCAGACCTGCCTTAACATACCCAGTGGTTTTAGCGTGTGAGGAAAATCCACATCTGTGGATTTCCTGTACATTCTCATTTTAATTCTAGCCTATGCTGGGGCCACCTAGAAGTAGCCCTGGATATTTAGTCTAACAAGTCAAACAGCTGTTGGCTGTGGCTGCTGTACAGGTTAAAAAAAAACATTTGTCAGTGGACACGACAACCCTGAAAATAAGACAAAAGGCAAAACATTTACTCACCATTATGATGTCAATAATTATATTTAACTATGTCAATCTTCCTCAAATAATTTGTTCATGAGAAATTTTGAATGGAGCCTAATTAGGGAACCTACCTGCCAGATATCGTCATCCTTTCTTCAACCCTACCGTATTCTACATCTCAGGGCACTTCTCCATAGTTAGAGGGGTTAGCCACCCATGTCTTAACTTTCAAGTTTAATTAAATTCTTCTGTAAAATAAAACTGGGTTAGAGGCTTATGCTAATGGTCTGACCTACGAATTTGAGATGGATTAAGGCCATCTCAAGCCTCTACAACAGTAGACTTGAGCGGGGATTGTTTGGTTGTGTGGTAAGGTTTCAAAGTGTATTACACCACCTTTATCCCACCAAACACTAAGTAACACCTTCCGAGGGTGAAGATTTGGTTTTGGCTGGGTGTCACTGGTTCTCTGGCACAAACCCACTGTCGATGGCGCTTAACATTCTGGTACAGTATCCACTTTTCATCACCAGTCACTAAATGGTGCAAAGACGGATCTTGGAGTTCACAGGAATGAAGAGCTGTGCTAATGTTTACCTGCACCCTCAGATTGTCGACCAACAATTCATGTGGCACCCATTTTCCTAACTTAGGCACTTTCCTGAGTTGTTGCAAATGTCGATGGATGGTGGATGGGGATGAATTGAGTTTCTGGGCCAATTCTTCGACAGTTGTTGAACAGTCTTCTTCAAGTGCGGCTAACAGCAGGTCATCATCAAACTCAGCAGGGTGTCCAGAGCGTGCTGCATCTGTCAACAGCAGTCACCATTCCTAACATTTTGAAACCATCTTTGACATTTCCTCACATGCAGAATATTATTGCCATAAATGTCCTGAATGTTTCGCGTTGCTTCAGTAGCACTATTCCCTTTTTTGAACTTGTAAAGCATTACATGCCTGATATGCTCTTCTGATACCACCATGTTTATGAGGGGTTCACATAAAGCAAAACACACGTCTTCACTGGTCAAGGTCTGTAAAGTATGTAGCAAAACACAATAGATCTTCTCTTAGATATAACCTTCTGAAAATTTATGCTTAAACCAAGTAGGACTAGTTTAAACTTAATCTATTATAAAAAATGACATTACTTATGGGATGACCTGATAGGTATACATTGATCCCCCAGTATGCACAAATTCAGAGATAGGATGAGGACATTTCACACCCCTGTTTTTGATCTGCACAAGCTAAGATTTAAAGATAGAGCGGCACAAATTTTTTTAAATTGTGGTAAATACTAAAAAATGACAACACTTTTTCACAAGCACTTGTAAGTCCAGAACAAGGCTCTTAATGCCAGACATGGGGCTGAGGCTCGAGCAGGGCCGGATTTTCCAATAGGCAACATAGGCCATTGGCCTAGGGCCCACCAGTAACTGGGGGCCCACTGGGGACCTCCTACAATCCCTTGACACAAACAGTATCATTGACAAATTTGCCATAGAAAAAAGCAGGAAAAAGTCATTTTGAACTTCACATAGTTGTGCTTGCAAAATTTATTATGCTTCAGTTTCATTGTATTTTTCCATTATTCCTATGTGTAAGATGTACATGATATGGAACTTGATTTACTTTGATGTACTTGATATGGAACTAATTTGATTAAAAATTATTAATGTGTAATGTATTACATTATGTTGTAATTCTTATTGCAAAATTTATTATGCTTCAATTTGACTGTATTTTTTTCCATTATTCCTTTGTGTAAGAATAAGTTGTACAATGTACATGATATAAAACTAATTTGAATAAAATTATTGATGTGTTACATTATGTTGTAATTCTTTTTTTTTTTACATTACAATATTACGATATATATATATATAATATATATATATTTTTTTTTTTTTTGGGGGGGGCACTGATAAGGTTTGGCCTAGGGCCCACAAGCAAGTAAATCCGGCCCTGGGCTCGAGGCCTCATGAGGCCTTAAGTCCAGTTAGTTTGTGAAACCTGTGTGAAGAAAAACAATAACTCATTGTAAGTAAAACAATAAGCTGCAGAAAATTTATTTCTATTAGGTAGATACATGGCAGATAAATAGGCAAGCAAATGCTCCCTTGCACCTTGCATGCTAACATGTTATTTTCAGATATTTCTTCTTCTTCAGCAGCCTTATTAGCCCACTTCTATGTGGGGTCGCTGTTGCAGATCCTTCTTCTTCATTCACTTCTGTCTTGAGCCACCTCTTCCTCCAGTCCCTTATCACTATCTTTCTTCAGTCTATCCCGCCACCTCATCTTAGGTCTACCTCTTCTTCTCGTGTCTGGAATTTCCATCCTCAGCATCCGTCATCCCACATACTCCTCCCTCCTCTGGACATGCCCAATGCCCACACCATCTCAATCTCTTTTCCTGTGCCTTGGAGATTTCCGTTACTTTTGTTGTTCCTCTTGTTATAATGGATCTGCATTCATAAGGTTTTGACAAAAGTTTTACGGCCAGATGCCCTTCCTGCTGCCAACCCTCCTCCTTTCTCCGGGCTTGGGACCGGCTGAGACTTGGGCTGGCTTGCCCACTCCCAGGCGGAGTTTATTTTCAGATATTTCTCCAGATTCTAAAACAGGAGACAAACAAAAGTTGTAATGTCATGACAAATGATGTATGTTAAGTTAATTATGGTACTCATTGAAATAAATATGAAGACATACAAAATATGTATTGACATCAGTTCATCATTTGAGAAGAATTGGCAGTAAGGTAATTCATTGAAAGTGTCACAAGACCCCAAAGTTGCTGAGAGGTTGAAACAATAGAGAATCTGGAGACCATTTTAACCTTGACATGACTAATTAAAAAAATATGTAAAACAATTTTCAGAGTAATTGCATTTCTTTCTTACATCGAATAAGATACCACATATTTGGATGATTCCAGGACAAGTGGACCAATAAAAATAAAAAAATAACACCAACACCTCTTTGATTTTGCTGAAAATTTGTACATTGGTTGATTTTAGGTGAAAAATACAATTTCCAGAGTTTCAGATCATTTGGACCCATAAGTCATGAGTTATGGCTAAGGTCATTTTGAGAACATCAGTTGACCTACCTATATTCAATTGACAATAACTCAGCTTATAATGGTTATAGACCCATAAAATTATATATATTTGGAATCAGCATGTTCTGAGAATTCCAAAAATGGCATAATTATTGTTGTATATAAACAAATAAAAATTTGACCTTGACCTTAAAAATAAACATTGAAGTCAATATTTGACTTCTTGGGTACCAATTTAGAAAAAAGTAATAAATAAATGTTTTTTTTTAACATTTCTCTATCAATAATTTAAGAAAAAGTGGTGTTTATAGTATGTTATTCTAGGTCACAAATTAGTTTCAGTAGCACTATATATCAAATTTAGGGCCTAAATTCTTGCTTTTTATTAAAACATTTTGTGGGCTGGAGCCTATGAATTGGCTAGTTTCATCATAAAATACTGGTAAAGAACTACAGTGTGTACACACACACACACACACACACACTTTATGTAGTATAGATCTGTGAAATATTCAAATATTTCTATTTTTGTTAAATTTTTGTTAATTAGCATGATTTTATCTTTTGAAAATGTTCTCACATTGAAATTGGGTAATATAACATCTCTATGTTTGTTGAAACAAATGACTGTTGGCTAATATATGAATTCTAGGCTTGTTGAAACAAATGACTGTTGCATCATTTATTTCCAAGTGTTTAAATATGAAAATACTGTTATTTGTATATTATAATGTATTGCTAAAACATCATGTACGATTAAAAATTGATAAAAAGTACAATTGGAATACTAATGTATCAAATTTTGGTAAAAAACAATATTCAGTGTGTGATATGAGCAATGAAGAATGTATGATGCATATGTGTACTAAATGCCCACAGGATGCGGGAATGAAGGCCTTTCTAGAAGGGTTGGAAGTAATGGAGACCATACCTGGAGAGATGTATTACAAACAATGGGTAACAGTAGATTGTTGTAGCATAACAGAACAAGTTGAAAACATCAGTGACTATGTGAATTTTTTTAGCAAAAGCATTGCTAAGCTTACACAGCATCACTTTGTCAGTAAATGTCAAGGAGAGTATTTTAAAAATCTTAAAAATAATTTACCAGCGGGTGAAGGCTGTCTAGTAGGAGATTTTTCAGAGAACTAGTCTTTTATTGTGCAAGATGCTACCCAAGGTTTTACTGGGGAAATGTTCAATGCATAGTTCATCCATTTGTTTTCTATTGGAGGAAGTCTGAAAACATTCATAATCAGAGTTACTGCTTCATTTCAGATGCCACAAAACAACACAGTTGCAGCGTACACTTTCCTCCTCCAAGAATTGATACCCACTCTTCATAAAGATAACCAAAATCTAACAAAGACCCACTACTATTCTGGTGGCTGTGCAGCCCAATATAAGAACATGCATAACTTTATAAACCTTTGCCATCACAAAAATGATTATGGACTCAATGCTAAATGACATTTTTTTGCCACATCTCATGGTAAAAATGCATGCGATGGAATTGGTGGAACTGTTAAGAGAGCAACAGCTATGTTTTTTACATACAGTATAGTAAGCCAAACAGAAAATACCAAATTAATTTTATATATGAAAAATAATTTTCTAAGCAGCCAAGTTTGTTGAAATTTCAAAGGAGAGATATTAACCTAAATTATGATGTTACAGTTTGGTGCAGTATTGCTGGGATGAGTAAGTCTTAGACCAGTGCTTCTCAAACTGGTGCTCCGTGGATCGCCACTGGTCCACAGAGCATTGGCCACTGGTCCGCAGAGAGTTTCCAGGAAGGAAATAAACTATGGTATAATTTAATAATTATACTGGAATTCCACTAAGAATAATAATCAGTCAATAAAGTCGACAATATTAAATAATAATACATTTTCAGAAGCACATATTATAATATTGATAATGTCATTATGCTACAGCACGAAAATACTGTTATGTGTGCACTTGCTCACTCGAATCAAGAGGTTAGGTTGCATGTTTTGAATGTGAAGCGCATGGTGCGTGCCCTTTAGTTTAGCAGTTTAGCCGCTCATGGCCGACCTGCCTGCTACAGCTACTATCAAGAAAAGATTGAGAAAAGATCGTTATGCAGATCTCACTGGGTTTGTGTAATTCCAGCTTGAACCCACTGTTCTAAAGATGTAAGTATTAATACCAATAGTCTTAATTTTTCCACTGTTTTCATTTAAAACTGAAACAAAAAAAACAGTGGTGACCTAACTTAAAATGTTATTGAGCCTAGCCCCTGGGTCTAAAAATGAACTTTTTAAGGCCTATAACTGCATTATTGATGCACGTATTTTAATGTTTCATATATCACTGTAATTGACATAAAATTCTGAATAAAAGCATAATTGTTATTGTTTAATATCAAAACAAAAAAGATATTGTGGTGGGGAGGTCTTTATTGCAGTAATAAATGATTGAATATCATTTACAAATTCACGAGTTACCCTGATTAATGATAGAAAATTAGAAATGATTGAAAACACACTTTCAAAGGGCAGTGTTGCATAGAATTGGAAAACAAATTTTTGCATTTGCAAAAATATCATAAATTAAGTATATGCCGCAATAATGGAATTTATATTCATTATTCTTACCCCTAATTTACACATGGCAAAGCGAGGCCCAATGGACTTATTTATTAAGTGGAGACATCTGGTTGCTGAACATGCAAGTAATTCAGAATCAAATGACAGAGATGTAAATGAAACTGAAGTATTGCCAACAAAAAAAATTTGTACTAGCTTTACTCGGAATTATAACTCCTCATACATTCAATTCAGTTTTGTGGCCACAAATGATGGTGGAGTGCCAAAACTGCTGTGTCATTTGTGGAGATGTGTTGGCTAACAACACAATGAAGCTGTCGAAGCTCAAGAGGCATTTAAATACAAAACATAAAGAAATAAGTTCAAAATCGAAAGAGTTCTTTGAAAGAATGAATGTTGATTTGAAAAGCCGCCAGAAAGTGTTCTGTGAAGTGACACATATTAATACTTCTGCATTACGGGCTTCTTATAAAGTAGTGCTTTGAGTTGCAAAGGCTAAAAAGCCATACACAATCGGTGAGACACTTGTGATAGGCTGTATTAAAGATGTCTGCATGGAAATGCTAGGAGAAGTGGCGGTAAAGAAAGTGGCTAAGGTGCCACTTTCGAATGACACTATAGCTTGATGAATTCACGATCTGGCTCATGATATGGAAGATCAGCTCATAGGACAGATTAAATTAGCAAAGTACTTTTCCTTGTAGCTTGATGAATGTACAGACGTTCCTAATATGGCAATTCTGATGGTGTATGTACGCTTTGAACATGAGGATGATTTGAAGGGAGAGTTTTTGTTTTCTGCTTCATTTTCAACAAAAACAACTAGTTCTGAAGTTTTTAAGATTTTGAATGATTACATCATTACCAAATATGAACTGGATTTCAAGTTTTGTGTAGGTGTATGTACCGATGGCGCTGCCGCAATGACAGGATGGCATTCAGGAGTGGTTACCCAGATTAAGGCACTTGCCCCAGAATGCAGATAAACACTGCTTCCTTCACCGAGAAAGTCTTGCAACAAAAAAAAATGTCACCAGAACTAAACAGTGTGCTCAGCAAAGTCGTAAAAATTGTGAACCATGTCAAGGTGAATGCTTTAAATTCTAGACTTTTTGCTGCATTTTGTGACAAAATGAGAGCTGATCATAAACAGCTTTTATTACATACTGATGTACGTTGGTTATCGAGGGGGAAAATCCTGTCAAGAGTATTTGCACTATGAAATGAGCTTGCTGAGTTTCTTCAGGAGAAAAAACCAAATTGGTCACAATTGTTCCGAGATAAAGATTGGATTGCCAAGCTGGCTTATTTGGCTGATATCTTTGCTATCTTTAATGATCTCAACACCTCCCTGCAGGGAAGGATGGCTTCGTGTTTTACAATGGCAGACAAGATTGATGGAATGAAACGAAAGCTAGAAACATGGGAGAGTAGAGTGTCAAGAGATTGTTATGACATGTTTCACCAAACAGCGACAATCATCAACGATGCAAGCAAAGACCTTAATGTTACATCTCTACAAAATGTCATCAGAGAACACTTGATGAATGTGGCAGAACGTTTTGAGTTTTACTTTCCAACTGAAGAAGATCCACGGAAAGGGAATGGATGGATCCAAAATCCATTTATTCCACTGAAAGATGACTTACCTATCACTATGGAGGATAAATTGTTGGACCTGGCTGCTGATGAAGGATTGAAGATGAGTTTCAAAACTACAACTTCACTTGCTTCCTTTTGGATAAAAGTGAAATCAGAATATAACGAGCTAGAGAAATTGCTCTGAAAACTCTTCTCCCATTTCCTTCAACATACCTTTGCGAGAATGGCTTCTCAACCATGAGTGCCATTAAAACAAAGTACAGGAATAGTTTGGACATTCATTCTCCATTGCGTGTGGCACTGTCCTCAATTGAACCACGACTGGATAAGCAGGCTCACCTTTCACATTAGTAAAGTTTATATTTTTAGGTTAAATATTTTTCTAAAGGAATTTTTGGAGTTTTTATTTTTTTTATTTTTTATTTATATTGCAATATTGTATTCTTTGTGTACAAAATAAACAAAATAAAAAAATGTGTCATCATTTATCACATTCATTTTATTGTTTCCGGTATAAATTAATATGAGTACGAATGTTCAAATAATATTTACTGGATCGTAAGCGAAAAAGTCATTTTAAAAAGTTAGTTTTTTAGATCTGATGTGTTATGTGAATACAATAATACAGTAATATGGTAAAAATATTGTACTGGTCCCTGGCACATTGGAAAAAAAAATTGCTGGTCTGCCACTTCAAATAGTTTGAGAAGCACTGTGTTAGACCACTCAAGTATTCTAATAAGAACTGATAAAAAACCCCACTCAACAACAACATTTCACATATTGATTCAATATACAAAGTATGGTACATAAATTGTGGGTCCATTGTATAATGATATTTTATATTCAATAAATTTGAATTCATTTTTCAGTGAACCCTCAGTTTTCCAGACTAATTGGTCGGGAGGGGCATCTGGATTATGCAAAAGTCTGGATATTGCAAATAAATAGAAAAGTATGCATTATACACCTGTAAATGAAGTATAATAAACCTATAAAGTACAACCTAAAACACTACTGCATATTACACCTGTAAATGATTCATAATTAATTAATAATTATTAATTAATAATATAACATCTAAACTACTGTACAGTATTTTTATTTGTTTTCTTACCTTGAAGTAAGATGCTCCACACTTTCCACATCACCACTTAAGCCTCGTCACATATTTTTTTATTGGCTATGTCAGGGCTGTCCAACTGGCAACCCTCAGCACATTTGTTTGTGGCCCTCGGTTAAGTCTCCAAAATATTATAAATAAACTTTTTAAAAGCATTTTTAAGTGCATTTGTTCAGGTTAAATAAAATACTTATTAACATAATTTCTTATGAGCTTTCAAACTAGCTGAGGAACTGCGTGAAGGCGTAGATTTTTCAGTCTTTACTACCAATACCATTTTGGAGTTATTTAAAAATTGCTTCACAGACTTTAAAACTATTAAGGATGACATAGCCTTGTTTAGCAATCCACTCAGAGCAGAAATTGCGAACCAACCTCCTCAGTTACAGTTGAAACTGTGATATCTTCAGGTAGACCCCCTTTTCCAGTGGAAGGGCAGAAAAAGGTGGGGACTTCTTCAGACTTTTGCCCCAAGAACAGTATCCAAACTTAAGAGACATTGGATTAAGGATGTGCTCTATGTTTGGAAGTACTTACTCGCGTGAGAGTGCCTTTTCCTACATGAAATTTATAGTCTCGTTATCATTCTTCCTTAACAAATGAATCTCTCTCACACTTGAGACTTGCTACAACTGATATAAATGTGGATATACCCAGCTTGGTGGAAGTGATAGATCATCCTCAGTGCTCTCACTAATTATGATTCAATAAATCTAGTGAAAGTAGAGATATGTGAAGTTAATAAAGATGCAAGACACAGGTGACCCTCTGTATACATGGTTTCAGCTATACACGGTTTTGGTATTGCTCCCCACCCCCCATATACATGGGAGGGGATCTTGTCCATACACGGTTTCCCGAGCCGACACATCTGTGTGTAGTGGCCTGTCACTCTACCCCTCTTCTCCCATTTACGTGAATCTCATTAATTACCAATTATGCAGGCTGATTCTCATCTGTGCAACATGGTGAGAAAATACAGTCTGCATAGTTTTTTGTGTCCCACCAGGAGTCAGACACTACATGACAAGTCATCCCTGACTCGGCTCACCCACATATTCCCCAGCCACATTCTTCTCATGCTTCCACATGAAGAGGACATGCTTGTGATCACTCCTGAGTGTTTATTCTCTTGTGTTTGGGTTTTATTTATTCATCATGCCTAAGTGCCTTGCTTCATCTCTATCTTCTGCTGAGGCCTCCAAGAAGTCTAGGAAGTATTTCACATTGGAGGAGAAGGTGAAACTCATTGAAGAGATGGAGCATGGTGTTGGTATGACCACACTTGTCCAATGCCACGGTGTCAATGAGAGGATAATACACACCATACACAGCAACTCTGAGAAGGCCTATACATTACCACCCATCCCCACAACTGCAAAACACCTGCTGCCCATAGTATTTTTGAAGATGTGCTCTCAAGATTTGGATTAATGAAATGTTGGAGCGGCAGGTGCCCCTGAGTGAGCCCATGATTAAGACCAAGCCCCTGGAGATACAGTCTGAAATTGAGGTGCACAAGACCAGGGGTGGATCAAGGTATCACGAGGCCTTTGGCCAATGTTCCCTGCGGGACCCCATCACACCAAATATTATCAATGACCTGACCATAATCATAATTAAATCACAAATCAAATTTAAAACTGGAGTTAGTCTTATAAAAACTTTGATAATAATAACATAACATAACAAAATATTGAGGGGAAATAAATAAATAAAGTTCCACAATTAGTAATCAAGATACTCACAGAATTAGTTCCCATATGAATATAAAATTCTGCCTGCACTATTGAAACAAGACTGCCATATAATATCTGCTGAAACATATCTAAAGACTAAATATATTCACTGGACAAGTGGCAAGCAGCATCAAGTTAGTCGTACATTCATTTGTTCACCTGTTTCAGTTTTCTTACCAAATGGGAGAAAATGGAGTCATTTTGCAAAGGTTTTTATCATGTTTTGTATGATGCTTAGATGATACTTTTTGAGAAATTTTTCTCATGTATTACCTTATTTTATCCATTTATTCATCAAGAAATTTATAGGTTTTTCATTTAAATGTTTAAAGGGTGGGGGCCCTGGGCCATGGCTCACCTGGCCCTTACGTTAATCCAGCAGCAGCATAGCCCTTAACCCTTAACCCTTAGCCCTTGACTCAGACTCAGACTCAGACCCAGACCTCAAGAGAGCCATGACAGTCACACAGGAACTCCAGTGCACCTCATACACCTACTGCAAACTGCTGGACAGGAAGATGAGTGAAAACAGATGAGCATCATCATATTCTTCCAGCCAGTTTCAGCTACCTGTCTCCCAAGGTAAGTTAAAATTTTCTGCCTGAATCTACCAAATGTACAGGCATACCCTGCATAACACAGATTCATTCAATGCTGATTCACCATAATGCTGATAAAACCTTGACACTATTCCCCGAACAGCAATGCTTCAGATTCACTCTTGCATGTTTTTGTAGCAAACATTTTTGACAAAAATGCATTTTTTAACATTGAATGGAACAAAGTTAATTTTAAAAATAAGCGTGATTTTAAAAATTGTAGAAAATATCAAAAAAAAATTCTAAAATTAAAGGGGTTGATTTTTAACTAAAAATTAAGCATACAGTACAATGGTAATTAGGGAACAGCTTTTATCTGTTTGGCTTGAAGATTGTAATAAAAAGAGAATTCTGCATAGCAAGATGACAATTCATTTGAAAGTGTTAACGTATGAAGAAACTTTTACTGTTGCTAGTCGCGGTCTTGCGGATGGTTTGACAGATTAAAAAAGAACGTAATAATGAGCACACTTTTAGCTAAAAATTAAACATATTCACAACTAAATTGTTTGCAATTGTTTCACAATTAAAACTAGTTCATTTTCACGCAAGAAGACAGTGTTTTTTCAGATTTTTCTTTAGCATTGACACCTGAGAACAAAACACTTTATTTCACATTGATTATATTCCCCGATCAACACTTATTCACCCAATGTGGTACTTTCTGTGAATGAATTAACCATGTTAATTGGGGTATTGCTGTACTGTAAAATGAGTTAAGCAGGGAAAAAATTTTGTTTACTGAAAACAAGAATAAATCAATGTCATTCATATTTTTTCATTTTTCATACAGGAGAAGCAGCAGGGTGTGGAGAGAGATGCTGGGGAAGAGAGATGACACTGATGAGGAGTAGCACAGAGAACAGCCAATGGTCACCCATGGCAGGGAGCATGCTAGTGATTGTTGATAATGATGTATTTTTTATAATATACCTTAATTAATCAACTTTGTTTTTTGCTTTGGAACCTATTCCCCTATTTTACATGTAAACATGTAATTCTCATTTACACAATTCCCATATACACTATATGATCAAAAGTATTCGGACACCGCATGGTTTTGGGAAAAATGGTTTTATTATGGCATTTAGTAACCAGTAGGTCCACCCTTTGCTTTTATTACAGCGTGAACACGTCGAGGCATACTTTCCACCAGTTTTCGGTAAGTCTGTGCAGTAATGGCTCGCCATTCCTCTTACAGAGCTGATTGAAGAGATGCAAGTGAAGCCGGGCGTGGTGTGCGGTTTCGTATCCGTCGCTCCAGTTCGTCCCACATGTGCTCGATTGGGTTGAGATCGGGGCTCTGAGCAGGCCAGTCTAACAAATCCACCTTATTTTCACGAAACCAGTCCTGCACACGCCTTGCAGTATGGCAGGGAGCTCGATCCTGTTGAAACAAACAATGGCCATCTCCGTAGTATTGCCACAGTGTAGGGAGGGCCGAATTGTCCAGAACGTCGAGATAAACGTCAGCGTTCATGGTAGTGGGTATAACAACCAACGGGCCGAGCCCTAGCCAGGAAAAACAACCCCATACCATGATGGACCCTCCACCAAACTTCACCGTTGGACGTACACAGTCAGGAAGAAGCCGTTCTCCGGGCTGTTGCCATACCCAAACACGCCCATCAGACTGGAAGAGTGAATACCACGACTCGTCGCTCCAAAGAACAGTTTTCCAGTCCTCCACAGTCCAGGAACGACGGGAGACACACCAGGCCAAACGACGCGTGGCATTAACTTTTGTAATCAGTGGCTTGTGTACAGCTGCTCTACCATAATAACCGAGTCTGTGCATCTCTCTGCGGATAGTTACAGTACTAACGGAGGTACCGGATGCTCTTCCTACCTCCTCAGCGATGGAAGCGGCAGAGGATGTGCAGGACTTCTTGACATGTCGTACCAGACTTCTTCTATCACGTTCCATCAGTTTGCGTGGTCGTCCGGAACGTTTTTTCGCGTTAGTTGCACCATCGTGCTTCCATCTCATGATAACATCCGCTACAGTCAACTTTGGTATATCCTGTTTGGCTGCAATGTTTCGTATAGAAACGTTACTTAAATAACATCTGATGACGAGTCCACGTTGGAACTCGGAGAGTTCACATCCATGTGGCATGGCTTCACAACAGTTACTGATAACTTAACAGAACACCTCAGCATTATAGTTTCGCCATGCTTTTTCCCAGCATACCTTTCGGCGAAGGTGATATTTGCAGAAATGTGGATTTTCCGGGGTGTCCGAATACGTTTGATCATATAGTGTATGTGTGAGCTTGTGGAATGTATCTTGCATAATTGAGAGGCTGTACTGTATTCAGTAAAAATAATGTGTCTATCAATAAAACTATAAAACTTTTATCTAACTTTAATTAGTGAGATTAGAACTTGGCAACATCTGCCATATTTTGTAATCTGACTCATTGGGAAACTGTCAGATTACAAAATTATAACATTATTATATTACTACCATTATTTTGTATGGGAAACTGTCAGATTACAATATTATAACATTATTATATTACTGCCATTATTTTGTATTAGAACAAATACCCAGCAATTTTAAAATTTATTGGTAATAACTGGTTCTGGCTGGTTACTTTTTTCAAGTTCCAGCAAGTTCCAGTTCTGGGCATCCCTAAAATAAACCACTGCATTGTACTCATAATCTGAAAATGTTCTCACTCCTTGTGACCCCTCATTATAAGCAGGGACAGATATTGTACTGTTCATGCTTTTAATTCTTCCTAAAAGTTCCTTGAAGTTTTACTGACAGTTTTTAGCCATAGTATCCCCCTTCAATTCATCATGACTTATTTTATGTACCTCATAGTACTTGACTCTTTTTATCTCTACGAAACTTAGACAAGACTCTGGTTCATTTTCATTACAATAAAATGTATAATTGGAGCAAACTCCAGGTCCTCTCCTCCAATGTACATCTTCTGCACGGTTCGCTGGTCATTCAGAAAGTCTCGATCTTCGGGGACTTTGATGAGTTTCATGGCATTGGCATGAGCTGTTTCGAACAGTGTATTCAGGTTGGTTTGGAATCCCTTTTCCCACTCCAGTTGCTTCTCTCCCCCACGGTTTCAGTTTCTGGCAACCTTCTCGTAGTCCGTGGAGAGGGCCTTGATCCTCTCGACGCACTTGGGCTTGTGGGAGGTTGGAATAGATGCCTGAGCCCACACCGCCATAACCTCATCAGCTACCACATTGGCAACTTCCGCCGTGGACGTTTTTTTCTTCCGAGTGAAGAACAACAGACGTTGAAGAACATCTCCCACTGTCGGGAGTTGACACAGCGTTTCCAGGGGTTCATTTCGCAACACCCCCACCAACCACACAGTCTCCTGCTTTCTTGTATCCATAACCTGAAAAGAAATATGCTACAATTAGTATAAGGTAGAGAGTAGCCGTTCAGCAATAGTAACATGGTTTGAGGGACCCTTAAAATTAAAGAACACGAATGAAATTCATCTTGCTGGCATGTTTTCACAAGTGGAAGAAATTAGGGGTGTGTGCATGACAAACATCAGGAACAAAAAAAATTGGGACACACTAATAAAAATATATATATATATATATATAACCTTACAACCTTACAAAGGTTCCACGTGATGATTTCTCATTTCGCGAAGGTCAAGCGTGTCGCCCCTCCTCTCGAGTTGGCCTGGTGAAGTAGTGAGTTGGATTCTTGCGCTCTCCACCTCACATAGCCAGGTACGCCCGGCTCATCGGGGATTGTTCTGAGCCAGGCGTCTAGTCTTCTTTTGAAGATTTCCACTGCAACTCCCTTCGTGTTTCTTAGGTCTTTGGGCAACTGATTAAATAGTTTTGGTCCTCTCACTACAAAACTATTTTCTTTCAGGGTTAAGGATGTTCCCTGTCTCGCCTTCAATTTGGGAATACGACACAGTCTACCGCTTCTACTTTCCACCGTTGTTTGGGGAGTTATGGGATTCAGAGTAAGATTAGGGACTAGTTTCTCCATTATTTTCCAAGTGTAAATAATGGTGTATCTCTCTCTTCTCCTTTCCAGTGAATATAGGTCTAGTTCTCGTAACCTTTCCCAGTAATTTAGTTCTTTGCACCCATTGATCTTGGCTGTGAAGCTTCTTTGGATCCCCTCCAGCTGTCTAATGTCTTCTTTTTTATATGGGGATGTTAGGACCGAGCAGTATTCCAATTTGGGTATTATCAGGGTTTTCAGTAGAGGAATCATTACATTCCTATCCCTTCGTTTAAAGTTCTCAATATCTGACCCGTTATTCTCTTTGCTCTGTTTACTGCTATCTTATTTTGTGTTTCAAATTTCGCATCATCTGTCATTACAACCCCTAAATCTTTTGCTCTGGAATTTCTCTGAATTCCTGTCCATTTGGGGTATAATATTCCATGGACTTTAGGTCTTCTCTTTTTCCGTACCGTAATAGCTGAAATTTCTCGGTGTTAAACTTCATATTGTTGTCTTCCGTCCACTTGTAATTTTGTTTATGTCGGTTTGTAGAGATCCTATGTCTTCTGGTTTTCTATTTTTCTACTGATCTTTGTGTCATCCAAAGGATGTTACTGTGCTGTCTCTGGTAACGTCCTCATCTATGTCAGTTAGCATGATTATGAAGAGTAGTGGAGCTAATACTGTTCCTTGTGGTACTGAGCTGAGGACCTCTGATTCTGATGAAGATACTCCTTGTACTGTAACGACTTGCCTCCGCTCACTAAGGAAATTATATATCCATTTCCCTACTTTTCCTGTTATTCCCATATATTTCAGTTTATGTATTATGATTCCGTGGTCACACTTGTCGAACGCTTTAGCAAAGTCTGTGTATAGTACATCATAGTTTTCATTACTTTCAAGTGAATCAATAATGTTGTTGTAGTGTTCCATTAGTTGTGACAGGCATGATCTGCCTGACGAAACCCGTGTTGGTTATCATTGAATTTTTTCTGAGTTTCCAAAAAGTCATAGATTTTCTGTCTAACTATTCTTTCAAATATTTTGTGAGATGAGATGTAAGCGACACTGGCCTATAGTTTTTGGCCTCGGATCGATCTCCTCCTTTATATATTGGGACTATGTTCGCGCTCTTCAGGATGCCCGGTATTTCTCCCGTGTTAATGATCGTCTCCATATCCAGTATAGGGGCTCAGCGATTGCATTCTTGCAGTTTTTGATCAGTGTGGCATTCCATTTATCCGGTCCTGCCGCTGAGTGTGTTTTTAGTTTCCCTATGGCTTGTGTAATATCATCCGTCGTAAAGTCGAAATCCGTTATACTTTCCCCTTGTGGTTCTTCTTCAAAGAACGCGTTTCTATCGCATATCAATTTGTCAGTTTTTGGGATACTGAAAGATGATTCATACTGAGCTTTTAATATTTCAGATACTTCTGTTAGATCATCAGATAAATCACTGTTCTCATTTTTTAAAGGTCCGATAGTCGCATGTTTTTCGACTTTCTTTTTGCGAAATTATAGAAGTACTTTGAGTTAGCCTTTATCGCTTCTATAGCGTCATCTTCTTCTTTCTGTATGCTTCTCGATTAGTTCCTGTATGACGACATCGATACTTTGTAGTTTATCATTTAATATTTTTCTGATGTTATCTTTACAATTACTTAATTTTGCAGTCACTCTTTTTCTCTTTCAGAACAATGCCCTCTTTTGTCTTTCGAACCTGCTTCTCTTTCCTCTTTGTTGTATCTTTGGGACGTGTTTTTCCACAATTTCTAACGTCTTCTCCTCTATCGTCATTAGCATCTCTTCCGTTGTCTTGGCCTCGAAAATGGTTTTCCAATCTATTATGGATGTCACATCTTCCCAGTTTATAGCTTTGGAGTGAAAATTAAAAATTTCGAATTTGCTTCTTTCTGTTGTGCGTGTTCTTTCCTTTCCTGTTGCCTTTATATTAGTTGTTATTTCAATGATGTTGTGGTCTGATATCATAGTTGGGGATATTTCTACATTATCAATTAGATTACTGTTGTTTGTGAATACCAAATCTAGGCAGTTGTTTTTTCTTGTGTTTTCTGTTATTTCTTGCGTTAACATAAATTCATCAGCTAAAGCTAGTAGCATTTTTACCTGCTCCTGGTCTTCTCGTGTGCCCCCCTTGTCCTGGTGTATACATATATTTTTTCCTATCCTTTTATATTTCATGAATGGGAAATTAAAATCACCACAGAGAAAAATATTTGGGGTTGGAGAGTGTAGATCTTTTACAAGTTTCTTACCTCTGTAATGGAATCTGAAAATTTTGAGGTTGGCGTGTTTGGGGGTCTGTACATTACAATTAGTACCATATTTAATTTTTCAATTTTTGCTGCCACATTCTACGTAGTTGTTTGAGGTACTTATAGCCATTTCTGCTATGTGCCTTTCGCGTGTGTAAATAGCACATCCTCCTTTACGTCTCACTGTTCTGTCGGCTCGGAGGATGTTATAGTTTGTCAATTTGTATTTCTTTTTTGTCAATACAGGACTCACAATTTTCACAGTTCGCCTGGCAGTCCTTTAGATGAGTTTCCGTGAGGCATGCAAAGTCTGCTCCGGCTTCTTGCATGAGTCCTTTCAGGTATAAACTTTGTTTGTGGAGTGGTTTGATTTAGGCCCTGTATGTTGGCTAGGATTATTTTTATTTTTTCTCTTTCTTTTTCGCATACAGGTGGTTCCGATTTGTTTTCCAATGGGGGTGCCGGTTTCGTTGCCTTGTGGTCCTCCGAGAATTTACCTCTTTTTATCTTTGTCGGTACCTGTTGTCCCGATAACGCATGAAGTGCTTTGTTCGTACCTTCTGTCCGGCTCTCGGATTTCTATATTTATATTTGTCAGCTGGTTTTGTAATTGCTGGAGTATTTAGCAGCTGAAATGTGTTGGCTGCGTCTAAAAAATTTCCACTCTTCTTTGATGTTCGTTTTTTCTGTTCCCTCGTTGCGTTCCTTTGAGGGTGGTGGTATCGGCATTTTTTTTCATATTTGCAACTCCCATATCTTTCATAAGTGTTGCAGACGTAAGATGGTGGAACATGCATTTCTTATCAAACTTGCAGTATCCACTTGTGTAATGCATTTTGCATAATGTGGGATGTGCATATATGCATTGCCCATCCCGATATCTGCAGTTTCCTTTCGCGTAGTATTTGCATACGATATTTTCTACGCTTCTGCTTTCTTTTTATTATTTTCCAAGTTCTTAGTTTTGGCATTATCATTATTTTTCTTTGGCTGTTTATTTTCTACGTTTTTAGTTATTATCTTTTATCATTTCGCTCGTTGGACCGTTTGTCTACTTCGCCACTTTTACTTATTTCTTTCCTTTCATCTATGTCTTCCTTCCGTATTATATTGTTTATGTCGTTATTTATTATTAAGTTGTTGTTCGTTATTATGCTGTTATTCGTTATTTCGTCTTCTCTCTCATCCACCCTGTTTTTCGTTGGGACCATTTCGGACCATGTGTCCCCATTATTTCATTCTTTTTTGTAACTTTCGAGTCTGCTATCTCCATTTCTTTAAAGACCGCGAAAGAATTTACGGTCTGTGTACACGCCACATAGAAATTTGATCCCCACGACGTGTTTCGCGTTCGAGACAAGAGTTATTTCCCTCATTCCAATTCATGCAGTTAAAGTCGTTTAATCGTTGGCAGAAATCACATCTAATCGCTAGGCTTTCCGTTGTTACTAAATTGCACAAATTACAGATTAAGTGAGAATTTGGACCCATATCCATGCTATTCCTTAATTAGTTAAGAAGAAATACCCACACAAATTCTTTATTTATTTATTTTTATTCCTGTTTCTTTCCTTTCGATGGTCGAGGGTATTTCGAGGGTTTTCTGACCTTTCGTTTTATGACCTTTTTCCTGCTTTGTTTCAAACTTTCTCGAATGCCAACCGTATTTCGTTTTGAATATATACGTTAAAATTGGTGATAAATTATGTAAACTGTATTGCACTTTCTTAATTTTAATGAATTTCACTTTATAATTTATATGCACGGATTCACTGATACTTTATACACTTTCGGGTGCAAAGAATAAACCGCCGAGTAGATTATTCCCTTCTAATTTGGGTGTTAAATAGAGAGAGCAAAACAACACGTCCATTCACCACAATACAAATATATATATATATATATATATATATATATATATATATTTTTTTTTTTAAGTTCAGGAAGAACCGATTCACCTCTATTTAAAAGGGCATATCTCAGCGGAAAAACAAAGAAAAAGGGAGAGGAAAGACAGAGGAAAAAGAAAGGGGAGGGGACAGTCGAAGTGGAAAAAGACCAAGGGTGACAAGGACTGCAGGGTCGAGCCCCATCATCCTTGGGTGCTAGGGCCGGGAGGGCGCACATGAAACCTCCAGGAACAAGCACGTACAAACGAGCACAAAGAGCACTCAAGAGCACGAGCTTAGAACCCCCTTGCGGGGATATATATATATATATATATATATATATATATATATATATATATATATCACACACCACACACACACACAACACACACCCACACACACACACACTGGCCCGCAAAAGTATTTATGAATCATAAGTTGTAATATATTTGGAATAAGAATGTATACATAATAAGATATTTAATTGTAATATAATAATATTTGATATATTTGACAATAAAACAGGCTAATAAAAGAAAAATACCATACTTATTTGTACAAATTTATTTATAAAGACTTGTGAAAATTAGTATCCTGTATGGCCACCCTTGTTCTTTTGGACTAGTTCAAGATGCCAAGGCATTGAGTCAACCAACTTCATGCATGATTCAGGACTGATTTTATATCACTCTTCTTGAAGAACTCTCCATGAATCTCCTTTATTTTTTGTCTTATCTTCTCTTGTTCTTACTTTTCTTGCGAGCTCATCCCAAAGATGTTCAATAGGATTTAAATCTGGATTCTGAGATGGCCATCCTAGCATTTTAAACCCTTCTTCAAGCTTACTGTAGAGCTGTTTTAGTGATTTAGCACTATGCTTAGAGTCATTATCCTGTTGAAATTTGAAGTTTGCATAATCTCCATGAAGTTCCTTAGCAGCTGGGATTGCAATATTAGTGAATAGATGTTTAAATACATATTGATCCATTTGTCTATTTTCATTCCCAGTGATCCAGTGTAATTTTCTAACTCCCTTTGATGAGAAGCAGCCCCACACATTGATTCCCCCACCTCCTTTTTTCACCATTGGAATAAGGCATTCATTCTTATATTCTTCACCAATTCATCTATTAACAATTTTTCTCCTTTTATTACTACCAAAAAATTTGAATCTGCTTTCATTGCTCCATACAATTTTCAACCAGTTCGCAGCATCCCAATCTTTGTGTTGAATAGCAAATTCTAATCGTGCTATCACATTCTTCTTTGACAATAAAGGTTCATACTCACTCGAGCAAATATTTTATTATCTGTTAACCTCCTTCTTACTGTATCAGCACTAACTTTTGTTTCTCCCACTTTCACTAATTCTTTACTCAAGTCATTTGCTGTCATAAATCTATTCTCTAAAGCAGGAATTTTAGATGCCTTACACCACACTCTAACAAAACCCTTTTTCTTCCAGTTTGGACTAACTTGCAGGTACTTCCTTGGTTTAAAATACATTTCTTATGGTATCTGACTGTACCTTCACTTATCTTCAGCATTTTTGCAATACTTGTATTGGAATAATTACCCATTTTAACAAGAGCAGTCAATTCTCCTAAGTCTTGGCTAGATAACTCAGGTGTCTTAACCTCTCAAATTCGAAATTTACAAGTAAAAATTTTGTTGAACAGCATTAAAATGAACCTTTCCCTATTGAGGATGACAGCACACTAAACTGCGCATAGTCTGTGCCACTAATTTCAAAATTAGAGGACTTTTAAATTTAATTTAACGATGCCAATTATCAAAATAATGAAGAAACTCTATAGGAATTAATTACAATGACTTTTAAAGTGGCAAAATATTATATTTAATCTAATAATTACTGTCTTATACTTATTTATTTGTGTTCTGCATAACATAGGGTAAATTACCATAAAAAATATATTAACATAAAATAAATTTTACTAAATCACAAAAAATAAAGCTACCATTAATATCGATAATATTTCTCAATTCGTAAATACTTTTGTAGACCAGTGTGTGTGTGTATATATATATATATATATTTTTTTTTAAGTTCGGGAAGAACCGATTCACCTCTATTTAAAAGGGCATATCTCGGCAGAAAAACAAAGAAAAAGTGAGAGGAAAGACAGAGGAAAAAGAAAGGGTGGAGGGGACAGTTGAAGTGGAAAAAGACCAAGGACTGCAGGGTCGAGCCCCATCATCCTTGGGTGCTAGGGCCGGGAGGGCGCATATGAAACCTCTAGGAACAAGCACGTACAAAAGAGCACTCAAAAGCACGAGCTTAGAACCCCATTGTGGGGGTGCGGCAAAAATAATGCCCTTTTTAGTTTATTCTCTTTTATTGAAGGAAATAAATCAATTACAGCATTTTAAGAGAAATAATAAGGTTTTTAAGAAAAATAAGTACTTTCTCAGTAAAAACTATAAAATAACAAAATGATACAATATAAAACTAAAAAAATTCTACTGTATAAAACTATAAAGATACAATTATTAAAAGGGTGTTACTTTTGCCGCACCCAGTATATATATATATATATATATATATATATATATATATATATAATTTTTTTTTTTTTTTTTAATTGGGTTGTTTAACCTCCTTCGCAACATCTAAGGTCATATGACGGAGGGGACCTACAGCTTTACGTGGGATCCGAACCACGGGATATATATGTATATAACTATATATACAGGGTGTTTCAGGAGGAAAGGTCAATACTTCGGGAGGTGATAGTATTGGTCATTGTGAGAAAAAAGTTCATATGAACATGTCTAATTCTGAATGGTTACGGAGATAGAGCTGTTTGAATCTGATGTGTGCGCAGCTCTTCCTCCCCCTTCCCTCCCCTATAACCTTGAACCATGTAAGCTGAAATGTAAGCATGGAACATAAGCCAATCGGCAGCTGACTGTTGTGAGTGACATTGTTTGGAGTTTGAAGCAGTGTTAAAAATGCCACACACCTTCACACATGCCAAATATGCAGATATGGTGTATGTCTATGGTGTTTGCAATGGAAGTGCAACAGCTGCTGTTGCAGAATACCATCGACGGTTTCCGAACCGCAGAATTCCGGATCGAAGTGTGTTTACCAGGGTTTTCAACACATTGCGTGAGATTGGTACACTTCCCAGCGCTCATGCTTCATCTGAACGTGAAGGTCACAAGATGTGGATGAATTGGAAAACATTCTTCAGTTGGTAGAGCGTAGTCCTACTACTAGCTCATGAAGAATTTCTACACGTCTCAGTGTACCACACACAAGAGTATGGCGAACATTACGTGAGGAAAGCTTGCATCCATATCATGTACAGCACCCCCGCAAGGGGGTTCTAAGCTCGTGCTCTTTGTGCTCGTTTGTACGTGCTTGTTCCTGGAGGTTTCACGTGCGCCCTCCCGGCCCTAGCACCCAAGGATGATGGGGGCTCGACCCTGCAGTCCTTGTCATCCTTGGTCTTTTTCCACTTCGACTGTCCCCTCCACCCTTTCTTTTTCCTCTGTCTTTCCTCTCACTTTTTCTTTGTTTTTCCGCCGAGATATGCCCTTTTAAATAGAGGCGAATCGGTTCTTCCCGAACTTAAAAAAAAAAAAATCATGTACAGCATGTACAACACCTTCAACCAGGAGACGCTGCCATGCGACTGGAATTTTGTCATTGGGTAAATGCTAATCGCCAATTGCTTCGATTAATACTGTTCACTGATGAAGCTACTTTCACCTGTGATGGTATCAACAACACTCGTAACTCTCATCGGTGGTCAGACAAAAATCCAAATGTCACTGTAGAAACAAATTTTCAACATCGCTTCTCTGCCAATGTGTGGTGCGGTATCATCGATGATCAGCTGATTGGCCCTGTTACTTTAGAGAATTGTCTTACAGGACAAAGTTACCTAGAATTTCTGCAAAATGAATTGCCAGGACTATTGGAGGATGTTCCTTTGGCTACACGCGCTGGTATGTACTTTGAGCATGATGGAGCCCATCCACATTCTACCTGTCTGGTGATGCAATACCTAAATCAAACTTTCCCTTGTCGATGGATCGGCCGCAGTGGTCCCATTCAATGGCCACCAAGGTCTCCAGACCTCTCTCCGTTAGATTATTGTTTGTGGGGATGGATGAAAAGTCAAGTTTACAAAAGAAAGGTGGATACACGAGATGAATTGCTCATGCGCATTTTGGATGCTGCTGCCCACATAAAGGAATGTCAAGATCAACTTAGACGAACAACACGTGATCTTCGCACACGAGTTGCAAAGTGCACTGAGGTTGATGGTGGGATTTTCAAAAATGTGTTGTAAACTGTAACAAATTTGTAATTTCTGTATCTGATACCATTCAAAATGCCAATGATTAAACATTAAATGTAAGAAACGGTAATTGGTTTCTCTTTCTTGATTACCATTAACAATGCTTTTGTATTTGTAGATTCAAACAGCTCTATCTCCGTAACCATTCAGAATTAGACACATGTTCATATGAACTTTTTTCTCACAATGACAGATACTATCACCTCCTGAAGTATTGACCTTTCCTCCTGAAACACCCTGTGTGTATATATACACACACACACACAACCACACACACACACACACACAATAGACTCGCAACTTACGTGGAGGTTATGTTCCTGGGACCCCGCGTAAGGCCAAAAACTGTGTAAAGTCAGAAACCAAAAAAAAAATCCCCTAAATCGCCCTTAAATCACTATATACGGTATTGTAACTCTGTTTTACATATAACATACCTATAACACAAAAGTGATGCAATTGGCAATGTTGAATTCCTTCCAGCATGCCATAACACTCTTGTTAGTGCCATCCTCCATGGCATTGCGAATGCAGACGAAGGTGAGACGTGTGTCCACTGCCCACCAAAATTGTAAAATTATAACCCATGTATAGTTGAAACCACGTAAGAAAAATCTGCGTAAGTTGCGAGTCTACTATATTATATATATATATATATATATATTATATATATATATATATGTGGGTCACCAACATTTATGACCATCAAAACTGGGCCACCATAGTAAAAAGGTTGGGAATCACAGTAACTTCAATCACTGGTATAAGACATTTGCAACTGTTTTTTTTTGCAACACAACAAATGGCTAACTACTATAAAAATATTAGGAGTGTAATTATCCACCACTTCTCATCTGCTTGACTAACTCTCGGAAGGTAGGCCTTACCCTAAACACAAGCTTCTGGACCCTTCATCAAGTACTGTAGTAAACAAGAAATGCAAGATTTATTGGTGGTATAGGCCCTATATTTGTATGAACATGTAAAAATACAAGTATCATTTCCATTAATTAAGGATTAATTTCATTACAATAAATAAAATTAATAAAAATCTATAGTTAGACATACTGTATACTATTGTGATCAGTGGTTAGTGTGAACTGCAAATAGGCTATAGTACCATGTGGAAGTTTAGCTAAACTGCATTAAGACTGAAACAAGTTAAACAAAACCTTATTTCACCCATTTTAAAGCTTACACATACTCTAGTAGGCTCATTACAAAATTAAGTCTTTAAGTTCTGTGGTGGGGTGTGCTTTAAAAAAAAGTAATGCCATTATTCTTCAGCACCTTAGACCACAAATTTCTGTAGATATTAGATTTTAGTGAGGCATTGGGAAATTTTACCTATCTATAAGTTACTTTGCTTACATTTTGCAAACTAATAAATTTTTTACCAAAATTCCACTGTATACTTATGAAAGTTTTATAGGCATGTGGTATCATACCTATAAACCTTACCCTGCCAAGCTTTCTGCATTTCTCCAGTGATGTATATTAAAAATGTTGCTTTTATAACTCTCTTTTAATTCCAGCTTATAGGACCCTATATAAAAGGAGACTTACTTGGAGAGGGAAGTTATGGAAAAGTGAAAGAATGCATCCATTCAAGAACTCTCCAGAGATGTGCAGTTAAAATAATGAAGCATAGAACCTTAAGAAGAATTCCCAATGGCGAGCAGAATGTTCAACGTGAAATACAGTTATTGCGGGGGTTGTGTCATAAAAATGTTATTCATCTTATTGATGTTATGCATTTTACATGTAAACAAAAGGTATGTTACCTACAGGTTCTCAATAGTACTTTCACCTTACAGCAATATTGCCTATTCCAATGCTATTAATCCTGCTGAACAGTATAATTAGGCAATTTAAAATTAGGATCAAATTTCTAGTTAAGTTGGCTTATTATTTAGTCACTTTGTATGTTGTAAAATAGGCTGGCTTTGGGCAGAAGATGGTGGTGGTTTTGAGCATTGAAATGCTCCATTTTTTTAATATAAAAGATTCCTGGTTACAGAAATGATTTGGTTCAATTGTGTAATGTAAATAGTTTTTGGGGGTTATTAAAAGAAAAGTCCCCCACCCCATAGTTTACCATAATTTAGTAACTGACTAAATTCAGAGCTATGGGTATTACATGTAACAAATGGAATGTAAATAACTTATAATAAACATTAAATTATATACGGTATATGAACTATTGTTATCTTCATTATAATTTTTTATATTTTCAAGCATAGTTTAATTAACTCTCCTTTGACACTAATAAAGTAGCTACTCAAAGAAAGCAACATTGTTACTGAATGCCAATGTGCCTCTCCATTACTGGAAAAGAATTGGGATTTTAATTTGCTTTTAGTGTTGAAAAGTTAAGATTTAATGTAGTGGAATGTGAAAGTAAAAGTATTAAAAATTTGGCATCACATTATTTATGATCAATATTAGTAAAAATATTGGAAATATATGGTCGATAAACTTTTTTTAAATTTATTGATTTATCATACAGAGATTAAATAGCATCAATATTAATAATTCTAATAATAATGATAAAATTTGTATTGGTAAGAATAAATATTACAAAGCTCTAGGCTTAACTGGACTCTCAGATTAATTAGAAGGTAAAAACATTTTGTATATAAGTAGCTACCTTTTGGTAGTACAGTTGTGCCTTGTTGTAGCACAAAGGATGCACTCCAAAGGGTCTCTGCACTAAACAAACAATTTATAACATGCACTTAATAGGGATCAGTTCACGATAATGCATGGTTCACTATATTTTTAAATTAAATAAATAAAATATGTGTAAATACACATGAATATTATTGAAAATAATGTTAGTTAGTTAATATCTACTTAATATTACTTACTATTCCTAATAAAAATAACAAATACAGTGTAAAAGTAAAGCATCACCATAAATTGTTTCAGAGTGAGCTGGTTGGTTTGCCCATCTCTGATGTAGCTCCTACTTTAAATTGACAGAGATAGGGGCTGAAGTTGGGGTTTGTTTATTTACTGTTAAATATTAATTTTACACTAGAAATGAAGTGAAAATAACTTAATTATGGCACCTGACAATTGAACAGAAAACATCAGATGGTGATTGGCCAGTGCAAATGTAAACAAAAACATAAAACAAACATCCAATCACGCACTGTGCACAGTACAGTATTTATTTTTTATTTTTTATTTTTTTAAAAAAAATATAAATTTATGTCCCAAGATGGCAATTGTGCTATATCAAAATTGCACTGAACAAATATGCACCAAATGAGGCACAACTGTATAAATATTGTGGGTAATTATTATATAAAACAAGCTTCATAGTTATGATTATGAAATATATAAATATGTTTAATTATGATTATGATTACATATAAAATAACACAAGGTTTATATTTATGTATAGGGTAATTTTTTAGGATAGACAAACTTGTAGGTTGATATGAGAAATGAATTGTGTTAACAGCAGGGCTGTGCAGTCAGTGATAAAATTTGCCGACTCCGACTCCAAAAATTTTAACATTCCGACTCCGACTCCAGAAATCTGACTTGTATAATTACGACTCTGACTCCGATGGAATGTTAAGGCCAAATTGATTACGATTAGCTTTATTAGGCCAATGAGATTCATAAACAAGACATTTCATCACCACCACATGACTCATCAGTTACTTAGTGGCTGTAACTATGCCTTAATGGCTTTTTTTCTCTTTAAATTAAAAAATTACAATAAATCCCAAAATACAAACTGATTGAAGCTTAAACAAAATAAGATTATTATTGGTTTAGCAAATTAATAAGATGTTTTTGTATTATTATAAACATCCGTAATACGTAATATTTTCCATCAGCAGTGAGTGAAAAATATTCAAAAACAGCAGATTTATACTTTTGATGTGACATTACGCTGTTATCATTACTTATCAAATTTAAATCTAAAAATCTGAAAAGATTTAGGGTTGCTAGTACAAAATTTTTAAATTTCCTTTTATTAATTATGTTAATTAGTTAAGTTAATTAATTAATTATAAGCAACTATATTTATATATTATATATTATTTATATATTATATATTATATATTATATTATATATTAAAACATTAGGTTAAATCTATTTTATTCATAAAATTGAGCTAGGCCTAGGGCTAGGCTGCTATGGTTATAATTGAAGGATTTGCACCGACTCCGACTCCATCCAACTATACACTTCCGACTCCACAACTCCGACTCCACAGCCCTGGTTAACAGTATACATTAAATCTTGGTCACTATAATAGTTATGAAATCTTTGGTATTTAGAGTGAACAATAAATACAACAATTAGACAAGAAAAAGTAAACACAAACGGATATATTGTAAAATATTAGAGATATTTTACAAAGGAATACAAAGGACACCAAACAGCAACAGACCAGTTGGTCCCGATGAGGCTGTCTGTTTAACACATTGACTGCCAAGCCACAATCCCAAAAATTTCACCCAGGGCCAAAATAATTTTGTGTACGATTTTGATTCTAAATAATCATAGATTAGGTATGGTACTACTTATTTGGTGATATTCAGGTAAACTACTGAGGTACAGTTATTATTATTATTACTTTAAAGTTACCTGCAGGGGCCATGGCACCCACATATGGGTGACAAATATTTGAGATTACCTACAGGTGCCATGTCACCCACATATGGGTGATGAATGTGGGCCATGTTAGCCATATGTGGCCATGTCACCCATATGTGGGTGACATTAAATGTCAAGCTTTTTTCTCTATTTCAGACTAAAATAATTCATAAGTAAAAATCAGTTCCTGTATATTACTAGCATTAATAATTATCCTTAAATGAGTAGACAGAGACCTTTGAAACGTGTGAGACTTAGTGAACTACTTGACAGATATCCGAGTGATGTCTCAGAAGGCGATTCAGATGATTCAGTTAGAGATCCCGATTACGAACAATTTGAGAGATTTGATTCTCCTGATGAAGATGATCAGCGTGTAGCCGACAATTTACCAGAAATGTTGGATACAATGGGTATGGAGGAAGATGATGATGAAAGCAATGATGAAGAAACTGCACCTGAGTGGTCCAATTTCAGTCAGAGGACTAAGCAATTTCCTTTTACAGGAACAGAGGGGGTACATCCCGATATACCATCCTCTATAACATCAATTGAAGCCTTTCAACTGTTTATAGATGACGAAGTTTTAGACCATTTGGTTGAACAAACTAATTTATATGCCGAACAAGTCACTTCACAGAGAGAATGAACGCCTAACAGGAGACACAATAAGTGGGTACCAACAACAAAGGAAGAGATTAAAAAATTTATTGGGCTTCTCCGGGAGTCTATCACATCAGTCCTTTTGAAATGTGAACAAACCACAAGATACAGAAAGCCATCATGTAACACTACCCACATACTTCAAACAAAAAGAGATGCTAATAATAAAAAAATCAGAAGAGCATGTAAGCTGTGCTATGAAAAAACAAAGAGAGAAAATGGTAGAGATGAAGCACGCAAACACGCCAATAAGGTCTATTCATACTGTCCAGAGTGTGAAGGAGAACCATTCCTTTGTTTGGAATGTTTTGCATCTCAGCATAAAAAGTGATTTGTTCATTGTTATTTGTTTATTCAGTGTCATTAAATTTCTTTCTATTACAAGACAGTGCATTTACTGTATATTTTCTCTTCAATTAGTTTGGTTATATTTTTGTACACAAGGAAATGTTTAGTTGTAATTTGTTTTCAAAAGGTAGCTATGGTTTAGCCTTTTTACTACCAAAATTAGTATTTCATTACTGTAATTTTGAATATAAAGTTGTATTTGTAAAAAACATACATGCAAAAACATTATAATTAATAAAAAAAAAAAGATGGGTTCCAATTTCCAACTGGCTCCCCGTGCCGGAACCTTGATTCGTTATCGAAACTGAACGTTGGATAAAATTCACATTTAACATCAGAGGGCCACATAACATATTTCAAAACTTTCCTCAGGGGCCACACTACTCAAATACCATAGAAAAATGCATGTACCATCAGTCAAATTGGGTGATGGATCTTCAAATGAAATCAATACTGTCACCCATATAGGGTGACACGGCTTCATATGGTAAAGCCGTGTCACCCTATGTAGGTGACATGGCAGTCAAAGTGTTAAGAAGGAAGGTTAAAAGAAGTGAGAAAATTTAAAGACAAGTCAAAGTTTTAAAGCAAAACAGAGAAAAGAGGTTGGGAGAGAGGAAAGAAATTTAAAGCTAAAGTGAAAATTTGAAAATACAGGAGGTAATCCAAGTGAAAATTCTACAATATTTTTGTGTTAACAAATGCTTCTAACTGGGGGTTTAAGGCAAGATAAGCATTAGTTTCTTGCCAGAGGATTCATTTGAATTACTTTGAACTACACTTCCTGGCAATCCATTCCACAAATTAACTATATGATTGGAGAAACAATGTTTAGCTTCATTAGATTTAAAATGTTCACCCACTAACTTCAGACCATTACCATGAGTAATTTTTTGTGTCAACATTATTGTAATCTTTAATCATTTTAAAAGCCTGGATTAAATCTCTTCAAATTCACCTTTTTACAAGTGAGAATAAATTTAATGTTTCTAAACAGGCAGTGTATGATTTGTTTCTTAGTCTAGGAATCATCTTAGTAGCCCATTGCTGCACTCTCTCCATTCTGTCTATGTCCTATCATAAATATGAAGACCAGAATTGAATGCAGTATTCCAGTTAATGACCACTCTTTGTTTACATTCACTAAGCCAATTTTTGATCCATTTGAGAACATTACCATCAATTCCATGAGAATAAAGTTTAGCTAATAATCTTCTGTGTGGTGCTTTATTAAATGCTTTTTGAAAATTGAAATATATAATATCTACTTTTTTACTCTCATCATATATATTTCCAATACAGACAGTCCCCAACTTACGTAAGGGTTCCATTCAGGAAGGCTTTACGTAAGTCAAAAAAAGTTTCCGTAAGTCAGAATTGGCCCTTCTAGAGGTGATCATTGAACACAAGATACAATACTTTTTTATATTAAAAAAACTAAATACAATATAGTAGCAATAAAAGCATAGGAAAGAAAGATAATTAAGTAGTTCAAAATACTATACCAGTACTGTCCTGCACTCTTACGATCACTTGGGCACTTTCCAGTCATTATTGCAACACAATTAAGGGCAATTTAACAAAAAAAGTTTGGAGATGATGTGGAGGGGAATTTGCGTAAGTCGAGGCTTACATAACCTGGGAAGTGTCTGTACAGTGATCCCCTGACCTGCATGAATTCAGAGATGGGACAAGAACATTTCACTACCCTTTTTTTGATCTACATAGGCTAAGATTCAAAGATAGATCAGCACAAATTTTTTAAAATTGTGGTAAATACTAAAAATTGACTTAACACTTTTTTGCATATGCAATATGATACATACAATATTTATGCGTATGATACAATATTTACGCGTACTGTATGATACTTTAGTATTTGCAGCTGGTAGCAACATGCCTGGTAGTGCGTCTTTTGTATGACTGGCTAGTTTATATCGAGTCATCTTTCTCATGCTCTGGATTATTGCATTATTTTTATAGTGGTGTTTTTGAAATTTTTGTTTACAAGTTTTTACTATTTATACTTGTTATATATTATTTTATATGCAATATTATTATTATTATTATTATTATTATTATACATTTATCATACTATGATTTAAAAGCTTTTTATTCAGGTAAAAATTACTTTATACATGATTTTTTAAACTTTATTCCCCTAACCCCATTTATATTATGGGGAGATAGTTTTGACCTGCACAATTTTGTGCATGAGCTTTTTCAGGAATGGAACCCTCATGCAAGTTGGGGGATCACTGTATCATTAAAGAAGTCAAGCAAATTAGTAAGACAAGAATGATTACATTGAAAACCATGTTGAGAATCTTTGATTAATTTAGTAATTTCTAAGTGATTAACTATTTTGTTCCAAACTATTGTCTCCATAAACTTACCAACTACTGAAGTCATGCTGATGGGATGATAGTTTCCCAGAAGTGATTTTTTTCCCCTTTTTTAAATATTGGTGTATGCAAGTTTCCAATCAAGCAAAACTTCTCCAGACTGTAAGGATTTATTAAATATATATGTGAGGGGAGGGACTATTGCACAGTTCACTTCTTTAAATACCTTAGGAAAGAGCTTATCTGGACCAGGAGTTTTATTAGGATTAATTTTAACTATGGCCAAGAGTACTTCACTCTCACTAATGGTAAAATCATGTAGCTTTAAATGATCATCACTGAGCATGATTACAGAAATAGGAATGTTGTTCATATTTTTGTTAGTGAAGACAGAAGAGAAGAATTTATTTAAAACTTCCATCATTTGTAAGCCATCATAAATGTTTTCATTGTTTTTACCTATGAGTGGACCAATTGTCTGCAAAGCTACTTTTTATTCCTAACATAATTATAGAATTCCTTCAGCTTTGTTTTTATTTGGGTCACTATTTGGCTCATAATTGTGCTTACTTTTTCTAATAAGTTTTTTACCTTGCTTTCTCAATAGCTTGTAAGCATTTTCATCTGACAAATTATTTGATTCTTTAAATTTAAAATATGCGTTCCTTTTTAATGTTAAGCTACTTTTAATTTCAGCATTCCACTATTTAGGTTTAACAGACTCTGCCAGTCTCTTTTTATGTAATGGAATATTACTTGATTCTAAATGTTTAAAATAATTATAAGAAGTCCATGTACCATTAATATCATCATGCGATAGAGCCTCATCCCAATTATGGGTCAAAAGTTGCAGTTTCATGTCACAAAATTTAGCTCTTTTTAAAATCCAAAATATATTCCAGGCTCTCCAAATTATGGACATTAGTTTTAATTTCACATGTTATCTGCCTATAATCACTGGTGGAGAAGTAAGATTTTGAAGGTCTATGCTTAAATTATTCCATAATGTCAACCCTATGAAAACATGTGACTTTTGAGATGAAGACATATCTAATAAATGCAAAAAACTTCACTTTTCTAGATGAAACTCAAAATATGATGATAAAAACCCACTCTAATAGACAGAGTTTATTTCCACAACAGTTTTGATGCCCACTGGCATCCTCTTTGGGTGGATACAGAAAAATGAATGAACCAAAAATTAGAGGGAAAACAGTCCAGGGACCATTAAGAAATTTAATTTGCACCTAGGTTAGATCCCATTCTCCCGATACTGGAAAGGCATTTTATTAAAGGGTCCCGCTTATAAGTACATTCGCACAAATTAAAACTATCTTCTTGTTCTATACATACAGATTCTATTATTTTTTACATAATTATTACATTTATTATTACATTTATTATTGCATTATTATTTATTACAGAAATTATAAATTTATTATTACATTGATTATTACATTGTTGTTTATTATTACAGAAATTATAAACTGAAAAACAAATGAAAAAGGTGAGAAAGAAACAATCCAGAGACCATTAAGAAATTCGCACCTAGGTTAGATCCCATTCTCCCAACACCAGAAGGGCATGTTATTAAAGGGTTGGTCCCTGAACCTTCACACAAATTAAAACTATCTTCTTGTTCTATGCATACAGATTCTATTATTTTTACATAATTACTGCATTTATTATTACATTTACATTTATAACATTTATTATTATCACCTTTATATTTATTATTACATTTATTTTATTACCTTTATTATTACATTTATTATTATTGCATTTACATTTATTTCCACATTTATTACTTTTATTATTACATTTACATTTATTACTATTACATTTATTATTCCATTTACATTTTACCAAAAAAACAAATGAACCAAAAGCGAGTAAGGAAACAATCCAGAGACCTTTAAGAAATTCACACTTAGGTTAGATCCCATTCACCCGACGCCGTAAGGGATTTTTTGACCAAGAATCTCATTAGAGGGTCCAGCTTATAAGTACCTTCACACAAATTAAAATTATCCACTTGTTCTATCCATACAGATTCTATTATTTTTTGTTTAACATAATTATTGCATTTATAAAGTAACTTACTTGATTCCCAATCTATAGCATGATCATTTTGGCTAGCATGAGTTTGCCTTACATTGCCAGCTTAGAAAGAGTAAAACCTTTGATGAAAGATTTTAAGTTTGCTTTGGCATTCAAATATTCATCTACCATACTGTAAAAAGTAAATTGGTTCAGAATAATGTTGCAAAACAGGAACAAGCCTGTGTCTACAGCATTCCCTGTAAAAGTTGTGATTTAGTATACATAGGAGAAACTGGAAGAAATATTGAAACCCGTATTAAAGAACATAAATATGCCTTCAGAAGTTGTAATACTAATAATGCAATTTTTTATCACGCCAGCCAAAATGATCATGCTATAGATTGGGAATCAAGTAAGTTACTTTATAAATGCAATAATTATGTTAATTGAAAAATAATAGAATCTGTATGGATAGAACAAGTGGATAATTTTAATTTGTGGGAAGGTACTTATAAGCTGGACCCTCTAATGAGATTCTTGGTCAAAAAATCCCTTAGTGTTGGGTGAATAGTATCTAACCTAAGTGTGAATTTCTTAAAGGTCTGTGGATTGTTTCCTTACTCACTTTTGGTTCATTTGTTTTTTGGTAAAATGTAAATGGAATAATAAATATAATAGTAATAAATGTGGAAATAAATGTAAATGCAATAATAATAAATGTAATAATAAAGGTAATAAAATAAATGTAATAATAAATGTAAAGATAATAATAATAAATGTTATCAGCGTAACTATAATAATAAATGAAATAATAAATGCAATAATTATGTCAAAATAATAGAATCTGTATGTATAGAACAAGATAGTTTTAATTTGTGCAAATGTACTTACAGTATAAGCAGGACCCTTTAATAAAATGCCCTTCCAGTGTCAGGAGAATGGGATCTAACCTAGGTGCGAATTTCTTAATGGTCTCTAGATTGTTAACTTCTCACCTTTTTCATTCGTTTTTTGGTTTATAATTTCTGTAATAATAAACAATAATGTAATAATCAATGTAATAATAAATTTATAATTTCTGTAATAAATAATAATGCAATAATAAATGTAATAAATGTAATAATTATGTAAAAAATAATAGAATCTGTATGTATAGAACAAGAAGAAAGTTTTAATTTGTGCGAATGTACTTACAGTATAAGCGGGACCCTTTAATAAAATGCCCTTCTGGTGTCGGGAGAACGGGACTTAACCTAGGTGCAAATTTCTTAATGGTCTCTGGATTGTTTCCTTCTTGCCTTTTTCATTCATTTTTCAGTTTATAATTTCTGTAACAATAAACACTGGTAATAATCAATATAATAATAAATTTATAATTTCTGTAATAAATAATGATGCAATAATGAATGTAATAATTATGTAAAAAATAATAGAATCTGTATTTATAAAACAAGAAGATAGTTTTAATTTGTGTGAATGTACTTATAAGCAGGACCCTTTAATAAAATGCCCTTTCGGTGTCAGGAGAATGGGATCTAACCTAGGTGTGAATTTCTTAATGGTCTCTGGACTGTTTTCCCTCTTGTTTTTGGTTCATTCGTTTTTCTGTATCCACCCAAAGAGAATGCCAGTGGGCATCGAAACTGTTGTGGAAATAAACTCTGTCTATTAGAGTGGGGTTTTATTATCATATAGACCAGAGCTTTCCAAACTGGTGTGTCGCTACACATTAGTGTTTTTTGTATTTTGAAAATTTTGATTTTTCTATCAACAAAATCGGCTACAAGATAAACCACCTACTGAAAAATTATCTGATATTTGATATTTGATGATAAAAATTAATTAATGTGTCGTGAAAATTGTTATGCTTAAATAGTTTGTCGCCAATGTTAAAAGTTTGGAAAGCTCTGATATAGACATATCTAAAGTGAGGAATAATGTGCCTGCTTCTATTCCGAGTCCAGTATGAGTGAATCTCTTGATGAATTACAAAATATTTATCCACTTGAAGTTAATAATTTTATTCATGCATTTATAAATAAAAATAAAATGTGCCAGTTTAATTATGTCTCTAATTTTTAATAAATTTAACTCTTTAAGGAATGCACTTTGTATGATCAAGAAAATCTGCATCAAATAATATCCTTGTTTTTCACTCTTGAACAACAAAAATACTGTTTAATACATTATCAGCAGTAGTATTTCCCCATGTAAGATTGCAGTATATCATACAAGGAAGAACAAAAGTATGATCCAAAGTTAATAAAATCTGTTTAGGAACTATAAATCGAGGTATAAACATTATAACAACACTACTAGAACTCTTTTTAGTATATAATTGATAGGGTCCTTCCACTGCAAATTATTATCGAGCATGATACCTAAAAGTTTTGTTACACTGCATTCTTTTATAACAAATTTTCCAACATTCAGGTTGTCAAGATGTACATTTCTTTTGTTACTAAAAATTGGTTTGTTTTATATGTATTTTGAAATAGTTTATTTGAAGTTGGTGAATTCACAAATTTGGTAAATTCTGTTTTAAATATAACTTTACACAGTTGGATCATCTGCAAACATTATAAAATAAGAATATTGGAAGAACATGGGAGTTATTTATATACAATAAAAATAGTTATATTTACATTCTTCTTAGAAACCATAGGCAGTTTTTATTTTTAATGCTTTCTTCCAAAAGTACCACAAGTCATTTAGTACTACTTTGAGGAAATTTTTAAAAAGTTAGGATTTATTTTTGTTATTCATTGTCACACTAGGGTGTGTCGAATTTTTCAACTTTCAAATTCCAAATATGAGGGGTGCTAAAAAGTTGCAGCATGACTTAGGAATTCTAAAGATATTTTTGTTAATTTAATATAATTTAGTTTTGCTTGGTAAGAAGCTACATAAAAATAGTGACTTTTTTGACTTTTTTGTGGAATTATATAATAATTATTATATTAATAATTATATATGCTGTATATATAATGCACTGCTGTTTTTGCTTATTTCACAGGTTGAAACATATTCATCAGTGTGCTGAAGATTACTTGTCCGTCAGTGCTACCATCCTAACCAGTGGGAATTGACCTACAATGGCTTCTAAAAGGAGGACAAGACTGGGGACATTCACACATATGAGCAACCTAATTGGAACTGGTGGAGAGTTGTTGCCCTCTGAACTCCCAACTCTGCGAGACGTTCTGAAATATGGGCTACTGCTAAGAGAACAAAGTGGTGAGGATGTGAGAAACTACCCAGCAGCCAGTCTTGCAAAGGACATTTACCCTAAAGTGCTTGAAAAGTGGGAATGAGCAAACAGTTCTTTTGTAGCCCCCGTTGTAAATTCACGAGTCACAATCTTAAACAAGATCCAAGAGAGCTGGGAGCAGGCCAAAAACATATCTCTTGGGAGAGGAAAGCTACATGTCAAAGAGGCTTTCATTGCAAAACTTGACAAGCTTTTTGACATCCTCAGTTGCAAGTGTAAAATTGTTCTCTGCTCTGAATTTGGCTGCCTTGCAGATGCTGGTTGCAAAAACGAAACTCACATTAACTGTACGTGCCCTAGGGAGATGAAGATCCCTGTGAAGGAACTTGCTTTCATTAAAGGTCAGAGAGACAAGTCTGGTTCTATTGGACCACATCAGATTGGCTTGCCAGATCAACCTGAGCACAACAGACAAGTCAAAAAGCAGAAGCGGCAAGAAGACGAAAGAAGAAGGCTTGCTGAATATAAGCAGACAAGTAAGCAGGATGTTTCAATGCCATCAAATGAAATAATTTTCTCTGATGATGAAAATGAAGAACAAATAGCTGATGCTCAAGATGGAAAGGATGGAAGTTATGAAGTGACATTAGAAATACCAAGCACGTCTTCAACTTCCAATAAAAAGCCAGAGTACAACACATTAGAAATACCTAATGTTGCTATGCATAGCATCAGATATGGTGTTGGCCTGCGTGCCACAGCTGCCATCACCACTGCTGCCTTTATGGATGCTGGCTTGATCACTGAAGAAGACAAGAGACTTGTAGTTGATCACAATAAAGTCAAGAGGGCCCAAGAAAAAGTTATGAGATTCCTGGATCAGGAATTTGATGATCTTTGTAAGAAGGGTGAAATTGACTGCATCTTCTTTGATGGCCGTCAAGATACAACTAAAGTTATGCTGAAAGCAGACAATTCAGATCGTCAGTTCCCCAGCATCATCAAAGAAGAGCATTATTCTGTGTGCAGTGAGCCAGGTGGAAGATATCTCTACCACTTCACTCCTGAGAAAGGCTCAATGAGAAAAAAACCTGCTGAAGTTATTGCTGATAATCTTGTAGATTTCATGAAGAAGAAGGGCATTGATAAAAGCCTGCAGGCCATTGGAGGTGATTCTACAAATGTTAACACTGGCTGGGAGGGTGGTTCCATGCATTGGGTAGAGGTCAAGCTTTGCCGTAAGCTGATCTGGTTGGTTTGTGCCCTCCACACTAACGAGTTACCCCTGCGACACTTGACCACAGCACTGGATGGGAAGACCTTGTCTAACAACAAGTGGGCAGGTAACATTGGCAAGATGCTAGACACTGCAACCGAACTTGAAATTGATCCTTCATTCACCAAACTCTCAATTGGAGAGCCTCTTACTTCACTGAGTGACAATGTCGTAAAGGATCTCTCTACTGATCAAGCGTACGGGTATAGGATCACACAGGCCATAAGGACAGGAGAACTTCCCACAGATCTGGCCCTTCTTGAAATTGGTCCAGTGAGCCATTCAAGGTGGTTGACAACAGCAAACAGGCTTTGTCGCATATGGGTTTCAAAACATGGCCTTAAAGGCAAAACCCTCAACAACTTAAGACTGATAGTGGAATACATTGTTGGTGTGTACTACCCCTGTTGAATGTTGATTCAACATCAAAGTAAAACACTCTTGGGTGGAAGGCCCATGCCACATCTTGTTTCAGCTGCGGCTAGTTAGGCTGCCAAGGAAGGCTGTAGTGGATGCTATTTTGCCAACCATCAAGCGCTCAGCATGGTATGCATTCAGCGAAATGATAATCCAGACACTCTTGTGCTCAGATGACAGTGAGGAGAGGAGAGCTGGTGTCCAAAATATTGTTGACATGACGGGTGGAGATGATGACACACTTCGAGATCTTTCTGTACGTCCCAGGAAGACACCTTCCATCAACCCCAGTGCTTCTTCCATGTTGGAGCTGACAGACTAGTCTGACAGTGTATTTGAACCTCTTTTGACATGTAAACTGACTACAGCGGAAGTAAAGAAGTTCTTTGACAAGCCTATGCAAGTTCCACAGTGGCCCTGTCATGCTCAGTCAATAGAGAGGTGTGTGAAACAAGTCACAGAGGCAGCAGGCAGGGTGTATACACATGAGAAATGTGAGGGCTATATCAGAGGCCAAGAAGCAAGTCAGTGGCTGATGTCCAAGAATGAATCAAAGCAAGACTTGATGAAACTTGTTGTTTAAATATTTTTTTTTACTGATGTCATTACTTTCTAATGTTTTATGATTACAAGGATATGTTTTAGGATTACTAGGATATGTTTTAGGATTACTAGGATATGTTTTATGCAGAGAAACTAAAATTTTTATAGCATTACCTGACATAAATGCAAAAAACTTCACTTTTTTACGTGAAGGTCAAAATATGAGAATAAAAACCCACTCTAATAGACAGAGTTTATTTCCACGACAGTTTCGACGCCCACTGGCATCCTCCTCGGGTGGATACAGAAACACAAATGAAACAAAACAAGAGGGAAAAACAGTTCAGGGATCGACCGTTAAGAAATTCGCACCTAGGTTAGATTCCATTCTCTCGAGACAGGAGAGGCATTTTCATTAAGTACATTCGCACAAATTTTTTAAAAACTATCTTCCTGTTCTAAACATACAGATTCTATTATTTTTACATAATTATTACATTTATAATTAAATTTATTACATTTAATATTGCATAATTATTAATTACAGAAATTATAAATTTATTATTACATTGGTTATTACATTGTTGTTTATTATACAGAAATTATAAACCGAAAAACGAATGAAAAAAGGCGATTAGGAAATAATCCAGAGACCATTGAGAAATTCGCACCTAGGTTAGATATCGTTCTCTCCGAAACCAGAAGGGCATTTTATTACAGGGTCAGCTTATAACTACATTTCCACAAATTAAAAATATCTTCTTGTTCTATACATACAGATCCTAATGTTTTGACATAATTACTGCATATATTTATTTCCACATTAATTACTTCCATTATTACATTTACTAAAAGCGAGTAAGGAAACATTCCAATCCAGAGACACACACTTAGGTTCAAACACGTTCCCACGACTCCGTAAGGGATTTATTGACCAAGAATCTCATTAAAGGGTCTAACTTATAAGTACCTTCGCACAAATTAAATTATCTACTTTTTCTATACACACAGATTCTATTATTTTTCTTTTGACATAATTATTACATTTATAAAGTACCTTACTTGATTCCCAATCTATAGCATGATTATTTTGGCTAGCGTGATAAAAAATGGCATTATTAGTATATACAACTTCTGAAGGCATATTTGTGTTCTTTGATACGGTTTCAATATTTCTTCCAGTTTCTCCCACGTATACTAAATCACAACTTTTACAGGGAATGCTGTAGACACAGGCTTGTTCCTCTTTTGCAACGTTATTCCTAACCAATTTACTTTTCACGGTAGACGAATATTTGAACGCCAAAGCAAACTTAAATTCTTTCGTCAACGGTTTTACTCTTTCTAAGCCGGCAATGTAAGGCAAACTCACATATTGTTTTTGGTTAACTGAAGGTTCCCGAGGGGCATAAAAAGATTTTCTGGCTTTAAAATACGCCTTTCTGATAAACCACTCAGGATATTTTAAATCCTTAAAAATGTTCCAAATCTTTGAATTTTCCGGATCCAGCAAATGTGGGCTACAAATCCTGAGTGCTCTTAGAAACATGGAAGAAATAATTGAGCTTTTAACCCCTTCATCATGATATGAAAAATAATGAATGTACGAATTACAATGAGTAGGTTTTCTATAGACCGTGAAATTGGGCTTTCCGCTTTCGTTAATGACCAAAACATCTAGAAAAGGTAATTGTTTGTCGTTCTCCCATTCATATTTAAATTTAATAGAGGGAACAAGATTATTTAATGACTGAAAGAAAGTGTCAAAGTTGTTCCAGTGGTCAGGCCAAAATGAGAAAATATCATCTACATAACGAGAGAATGGAATCTAACCTAGGTGCGAATTTCTTAACGGTCGATCCCTGAACTGTTTTTCCCTCTTGTTTTGTTTCATTTGTGTTTCTGTATCCACCCGAGGAGGATGCCAGTGGGCGTCGAAACTGTCGTGGAAATAAACTCTGTCTATTAGAGTGGGTTTTTATTCTCATATTACCTGACATTTTGAGAAGCTAAAATTAATAAATGTTGTTTTCCGAGAGCAATTTGTGCTTTTTAATCAAACGTAGATTTACCAAGCTAAGTGTTGAGCAATCACAAAAATAATAGCAGATTTGAATTCTTCACATCCAAAAACATTTTTAAAACCCCTCAGTGAAGGAATTGGCAAAAATTAATTTTCACCTCCCAAATTGACACACCCTATTGTCACACACTTTAATTCAGCAAGAATTGATGTAACTTAATTTTTATAATTTGTCAATATAAAGTTCATTCATGGAAGTATATTAAAAAAATTAGGAACTGTATCCATCGTTCTTTTTTAAAATAATGACCTCTGAAGACCAGATTATGCCATAGGATAGCATTTTTCAATAATGTTCAGGTAATTAGCTGTAAGTAAAAGAAATTCTGTCCAGAGTGGAATCAACTACAGGCAGAAGAATGATGTTTGAATGTTCATTCAGTCTGAAGGTGACTGTGGTTTCAATATAGTAAGCATAAATATCCTGCTATATTAAAATCATGTGATAATTTTATTACACAAATGCACTACTGAAACCCATTTGGAAAAATGGTCAACTAAAACTAAACAAATATTCCCACATTTAATCCTTGAAAAGTGAACTAAATAAGTCCACAGCAACCAATTCAAATGGAGAACTTGTATCTATTTTTAAAATTGTTGGAGCAATTATATTAGTATATTTTATGCTGTTGATGTTATGTGCATGAAATACAAATATCAGTCACAACCTAGTTTACTCATGTCATCATGTCTGATAAATTAATGCAATAAGTTTATTTCTGTCAATGTGAGCCAATTTTGAATGTAACATTGTTACTATTGATATTATTTGCATTCACTTTAAACACCAGTCAAAATTTGTACAAAAAAGTTGCTTTTCTCTATGATTTAAATCATATTTTGTACATAAACTTAAATGTACCCTTAAAATATTATAAAAATTAATAGAATTTATGAATATACAGTAAAACCTGCACTATCCAGCAATCAACTATCCAGAAAACTTTAGAAACTGGCAAATTTCATATTAGGCCAATACAATTCACCAATCTAGAAACTGGGAAGCTTTCTGATGCCATCCAGAAAAATGTAGAATATCCTTAACATTTTTAATAAAATAAGACTAAATTTTACTCATTTCAGTTGTCCCATACATACTTAGCATAGTGTTTGTTGATTACAATATAGTTTACATTGGTGTACAGTGCAGTATAGCCAAAATTTGAGTTTTACTCTTATTGTCCATTGGTTTTTCCTAGGTTAATGGTACCCTCAGATAACTGGAAAATTTAGACAACCAGAATGGCCTAATCCCTGAGCTTGCTGGATAATGAAGGTTTTACTGTATATATATATCATAATTGAATAGCATACAAAATTTCTTAAAATCCATTAGTAAGTTCAAAGATACTGTATACCAATAATAAGATTCTACATTATAATATAACATTTTCTGATTTGTAACTTCCTTTTATGAGGAATGAGGATTTTTAATACTTTGAGCCATCATGCACAGGGATGTGATTTTTTTTTTTTAGAACTTTACAAAGTTTAGTAAGAATATAATCTTGTCTTTAATGTGTGATACTTTGTTCATCAATCAATGTGTCCTTAAAAGAATTAGGTAACATTAAAGACTTCACCTGAATACAATTAATGCCAATTATTACATGACCCTGAGCAGACTTAGCTTCTGAATTTTACTTATTCATTTCCTTAGCTTTTATTAACCCTCTAACGCCGACTGGGTCGAATACGTATCGTTTCAAATACACACATTTAGACAACCCTACAAAAATGTTCGGCATTAAAGGGTTAAGGTTTCCCCAAATCATCTTTAGTAATAGGGTCCACTGTATATCTTTATTAATTATTTTTTGCACAAATTATAATTCTTTGGCCAAGGCAGTATAAATATGGTTTAGAAAGCTAAAAAGAAATTTTAAATGATAGTTCAATAGAAACTTGTATTCTCAACTAAGGATTACTTAAAATTTACAGATGTTAAAGAATAAGATGAAGCTTACTAACATTAATTTATGATTTTCAGATATATATGGTAATGAATTACTGTGTAGCTGGTCTTCAAGAAATGCTGGATAGTACACCTAAAAAAAAATTCCCTCAGTGGCAAGCTCATAGGTAAAGTTAAGGTGTTTGAAGTTTTGCCATAAAAATAGTTATTGGGATCACATTAGAATGGAGTTTTTCTCCTCAGTAATGGGAGTAAGGATGTTTGTTAATGGGTTCACACTTGCTGATAGGTGAATAGTGAACTCTCATCCCTTCTAGTTGCTACATCCCAGGAGTAGGAATGAAGTAGGACTTTTTTTTTTTAGCCTGTTTTAGCTAGAAAAAGATAATTTTATGTATTTTATGCTATACAGTATATATATATATATATATATATAATATATATATATATATATATTATAATATATATATATATACCCCGCAAGGGGGTTCTAAGCTCGTGCTTTTGAGTGCTCTTTGGCTCGTTTGTACGTGCTTGTTCCTGGAGGTTTCACATGCGCCCTCCCGGCCCTAGCACCCAAGGATGATGGGGCTCGACCCTGCAGTCTTTCTCATCCTTGGTCTTTTTCCACTTCGACTGTCCCCTCCACCCTTTCTTTTTCCTCTGTCTTTCCTCTCACTTTTTCTTTGTTTTTCCGCTAAGATATGCCCTTTTAAATAGAGGCGAATCGGTTCTTCCCGAACTTTAAAAAAAAAAAAAAAAAAAAAAAAAAAAAATATATATATATATATATATAATGAAAACTAGTTTCAATCGTCAGAGCAGTAACGAGTAAACAAAACAAACACTGTGTGAGAGTGACTCTTGAAAGATACATTTTGTTTATATATTACCTGGAAGGCCATTCTTTGAAAATTTAATTAGTTGGCCCTCTGTTTTCCTGCCCCCTACCACCCGACTTGAAGGTCATCCCCATTCTCCCCAGAAGATGTTACCAGCCTACTAAATTGAGGGGGAAAGGCAAAGGGCTCAGGATGTCCCTCCATAAAAAATTAAACAAAGAAAAGCCTAGAATGAATATAAACTTTTTCTTGTTTATAATTCATTAATGATGAAAATATTTTCTTGAAGCTGTAATATATCAGGTCATCCCATAAGTAATGTCATTTTTTAGATCGGAATTTGAAGGACAAAAAAAACTCAACTGAAACTTTTTAATCTAGTATATATTTTCCATTGGAATCAATGACACTCTGCCAATGTCCTACAAGCTTTTCAATGCCATGTTTATAAAATTCAGGCAGTTTTGAGGCAAAAAACGTACAAAGACTGGTGTGCAGGTCATCTAAAGAAGTATACTGTTTCTCGTCAAGCTAGTTTTGCAGACTCCTGAAGAGATGATAATCTGAAGGGGCAAGGTCTGTAAAATATGGAGGATGTGGAAGTTTTTCCCACCCAAGCTCCTCAATTTTTGCGGAAGTGATCTGAGCGGTATGAGGACGTGCGTTGTCATGGTGGAACACGATTCCTTTCCGATTAACCAAAGGTGGTTTCTTTTCTTTTAGTGCAGCATCCAGTTGTTGACAGTAGACTTGAGCGGTGATTGTTTGGTTGTGTGGTAAGGTTTCAAAGTATATTACACCACCTTTATCCCACCAAACACTAAGCAACACCTTCTGAGGGTGAAGATTTGGTTTTGGCTGTGGTGTTGCTGGTTCTCCGGCACAAACCCACTGTCAATGGCGCTTAACATTCTGGTACAGTATCCACTTTTCATCACCAGTCACTAAACGGTGCAAAAATGGATCTTTGGGTTCATGGGAATGAAGAGCTGTGCTAATGTTTACCCGAACCCTCAGATTGTCGACTGACAATTCATGTGGCACCCATTTTCATAACTTAGGCACTTTCCTGAGTTGCAAATGTTGATGGATGGTGGACAGGGATGAATTGAGTTTCTGGGCCAATTCTTCGACAGTTGTTGAAGTCTTCTTCAAGTGCGGCTAACAGCAGGTCATCAAACTCAGCAGGGCATCTAGAGCGTGCTGCATCTGTCAAACAGCAGTCACTATTCCTAAACTTTTGAAACCATCTTTGATGTTTCCTCACATGCAGAATATCATTGCCATAAATGTCCTGAATGTTTCACGTTGCTTCAGTAGCACTATTCCCTTTTTTGAACTTGTAAAGCATTATATGCCTGATATGCTCTTCTGATACTGCCATGTTTATGAGGGGTTCACATAAGCAAAACACACATCTTCACTGGTCAAGGTCTGTAAAGTATGTAGTGAAGCACGATAGATCTCCTCTTAGATATAACCTTCGGAAAATTTATGCTTAAACCAAGTAGGACTAGTTTAAACTTAATCTATTATAAAAAATGACATTACTTATGGGATGACCTGATATATATATCCCTTTGCTTTGTCCGGAGTGATAGGGCACATCCCTCTGTGGCGAATGTGGGAATACACCTTTTTTCGGTATAAGGGCTTTCTCTGCCCTCGTGGACCATTGGACCCATTTGGGGACCCGGCTGATCTCCTGCTTCTTTTTCTTTCTTTCTCCTTTAACCCATTCTTTCTGGCTTCTCTCTGTTTTTTGGCATTGTTCTTTGGATCTTGATTTTGACCCCTTCCTTGGCTCTTGGGTGTGGGAGGTGGTTGCCCTGCACCCTTGTCGCTTTTCAACCAAACCCAAGCCCTGTCCCTGCCACTTTTCACCGTGCATTGGATGAGAGTGGCCGCCTTTCAGGCACAGGGACTGGGTACGGGTGTATCTCCCCTGCGTGACATCTATTGGAGGTGGGACCAAGTGTGCCCACGGTTCGCCTTTCTGTTGTTGGAGTCGGTTGTGGCTGGATGCACGTGGGTGATGAAGTTCTCTTTTGTTCACTATGGATAATTCTCCCCCTCGGCTTACGACTACTGCTTCTCATTCCCAGACTACTACTTCTCTCAACACTCAGGTGGTGGGCAACCAGGCCCTCTAGTCCTTTACCACTGGAAGACCGCAACCTGATGGGGTTGACCCCCTTGTGGAAGCGGAACGCTTGCACTCTCCTTTTCCATTGCTGACCCCAGTCCATCCCTCGACTATGCCCTTGAACCTACACTCTCTCTAGCAGGGGTCTTGCCCCAGCCCACTTCAGCCACCTTCGGGTAAGTCAGGTTCCACTGAGGACTTTCCCCCACAACCCAGCTTCTTGCTCTCCCCATATGCCCCCCTCACCCGCCGTCAGCCCACCTCCCCACCGAGAGAGCCTCGTGGCGGACGGGGGAGCTGGCATTCATGGCCGTCCTATCGACTGTTGAATATCCCAGTCCATTTCGACTCTACAGCCTCCCTCTCCCTTCCAAGTATCCACAAATTCCTGGTGATTCGGCCTACATCTGGGTCCCTCCCGACCACTCTGAACGGACGTTCCAGGCGATCCAAACCCACAGCAACTCCAGCCGCTATTGACGTACGCCCACAGAGGGATGGCTCCCTCCTCGTAAAATCACGCTCAGCCACAGAGACAAAAGCCCTACTCTCCGTCACTGAGGTCCTTGGATGCTCGGTGTCTGTTTCCCCACACCCTCGCCTGAACCAGAGTCAGGGCACTATTTACGCCACCCGCCTATTGTCGATCGCAGTGAACGAGCTCCTGGAGGACCTCACACCACCCCAAGGAGTCACTAAGATTTATCGTTTCACATCCCGATGGGGAGGCACCCCCCTCCCCCACCCCATGTCTGCTCCTTACTTTCAATGCATTAATCCCCCCCGACCGCATTGTATGGGGTATGGGAGACCGCGCGTCATGCAAGTTTTCTATCCACCCATACTTCCCAGACCCGACCCGTTGCTTTAAATGCAATAAGTTTGGACACGTTAGCTCTGTTTGTCGGCAGCCGCATCAACTGTGTGTTCACTGTGGACAACTCGCCCACCCTGACAGGTGCCCCAACACACCCAAATGCTTCAACTGTGAAGGCGCACACCCCTCTTCATCCTGCGAATGCCTTTTCTTCAAGTTCGAGAAGGAGGTCCTAGGCCTACAAGTGACGGACTTCCTTAGCCCCCGTGAGGCACGAGACAGGGTGTGGAGTCGGGAGGTGAGGCCGGGGGTGTCCTATGCCGCTGCTCTCGGCTCTATCATCTTGGCATGCTGCCCTCGGCTCTATCATCTCGGCACGCTGCCCTCGGCTCTATCATCTCGGCACGCTGCCCTCGGCTCTATCATCTCGGCACGCTGCCCTCGGCTCTATCATCTCGGCACGCTGCCCTCGGCTCTATCATCTCGGCACGCTGCCCTCGGCTCTATCATCTCGGCACGCTGCCCTCGGCTCTATCATCTCGGCACGCTGCCCTCGGCTCTATCATCTCGGCACGCTGCCCTCGGCTCTATCATCTCGGCACGCTGCCCTCGGCTCTATCATCTCGGCACGCTGCCCTCGGCTCTATCATCTCGGCACGCTGCCCTCGGCTCTATCATCTCGGCACGCTGCCCTCGGCTCTATCATCTCGGCACGCTGCCCTCGGCTCTATCATCTCGGCACGCTGCCCTCGGCTCTATCATCTCGGCACGCTGCCCTCGGCTCTATCATCTCGGCACGCTGCCCTCGGCTCTATCATCTCGGCACGCTGCCCTCGGCTCTATCATCTCGGCACGCTGCCCTCGGCTCTATCATCTCGGCACGCTGCCCTCGGCTCTATCATCTCGGCACGCTGCCCTCGGCTCTATCATCTCGGCACGCTGCCCTCGGCTCTATCATCTCGGCACGCTGCCCTCGGCTCTATCATCTCGGCACGCTGCCCTCGGCTCTATCATCTCGGCATGCTGCCCTGGCCTGCTGCCGCCCCCCCCCCCCCGCCCCCCGCAGCCACTGCTCCCTGTTCCCCGAAAGAAAATCCTCGCAGTTCCCGGTGGTCTCCTGTCCCCCCACCATCCCTCCTCTTCCCACACCTCACCTGCTATGAACCCCCCAGGAGTCTGGGACCAGGACACCCAGGTCCCATCCACCTCAAACCCTGCCTTCCCAGTACTCCCTGCACACGCCCGAACCTACCGCCCGGAGCAAGCTGTCGAGGCGGAGACGCCGGAGCGTGTCGCCAGACCCTCCGGCCTTCCAATGTCTCTCTCCCTCTTCCCCTAGAACCAAGAAGACGGCTCGGACCCTCACACCGCCCACTACGTCTACTTTGTCCATCTCTCCCCATCACAGAAGTCCCACCACTCTACCCCCACAGACTCTGACAATAGTGGCTGAAATCCACAACCCGCCCTGTACGACGAGACCCAGTCTGAACAATATCCTCTTCCCCGAGGATCCAGTGGATGCAGCCCTGGCGCAGCTGCACGGTGTGACCGAGGGAAGCTCGGCTGCGCCCACGCCCATGAGTCTCATGGATCTGCCTTTGCCTCCTGGTGCCATTTTCTCCACCCCTCCACGAGACCACTCTCTGGTTCGCCTCCTTCCACCCCCATAGTACCTAACCCCCCAACATCCCCAGCCCCCCTCCTTGTCAGCCACCCTGAGTACGCCCTCCCTCCCACCCACCCGGTCCTTTTGGTACCCCCTGTCACCACCTAGGGTCCGCCGTGAGACCCCGGACAGGCGGGGTAGCACCACTTTTGGGGTTAACGTGCCCCCTCCTGGCCTGACCACAGAAGCCCATCAAAACACTTCTGATCCTCTCAGCCCACGATGTTCCTCTGTCTTCCGTGATCCACGCCTCCGGTCTCGCTCGGCCGACTCAACCCTGCAACCTACGCAGGGTTTGACAGGCTGACCAATTCCTTCCCTGGTGAATGGTAGATAGCCAGCCATGCTCCTGACCCATCCTTCAATTTCGCGAACTCCAGATCTCCCTTCACACTCCAACCTCCTAGCGCCTACACCTTTACCCATCCCCCTTCATCAACTAATGGATCCCCCGAAAACCACAATAGTCCACTGGAACTGTAGAGGAATATTCGCGAACTATGAAGGCCTTAACTCCTTGATTGCCACTTCCCGTCCGGTGTGTGTCTGTCTCCAGGAGCTAATCCTGGGGACCAGGCCCATGCCCTGCCCTACTGGTTATTCTTGCATCGCCACCCCGCCTCCTACCTGCACTCGAAGGGGAGCTGCCATCCTCGTACACCACGCAGTCCCCTTCACAATCTCTCCATCCGGTCCCCGCTACAGGTGACTGCCGTCCGGCTCTCCCTGGATAGACAGTACACCGTCTGCTCAATCTACCCCCCCCCACGCTCAAGTCTCCCGCGACGACCTGGTGGAAGTCGTAGAACAACTCCCCAGGCCCTTCCTACTACTGGGCGATTTCAATAGTCGCCACCCCTTGTGGGGCGACACACACCACCTATATGGCCCCAACCCTGATATCTGTCATGACCGAGCTCTCCTTCGAGTGCCTCAATGATGGCTCTCCTACATTCTACCATGCCACCACCTGCACTCCATCCTGTATAGACCTGTCCCTCGTTTCAACTGATGCCCTCCTAGACTTCACGTGGCAAGTCCTCCGAGAGGACCATGGAAGTGACCATCTCCCCATTCAACTCACGCTCAATCGACCCGACCAGACTGTTCGGGTACCGGTAAGGTGGGTTACTACCAACGCGAATTGGGCCCGCTTCCGCGACAACACGTATACACCCTTACAACTGCCCACTTCCCATCCATCGACGAGTGCATCGCATACTTCGAGTCCGTCGTTCTAGCGGCGCAAGCACTAGCGTACCACGATCCTCCGCCTACCCCCGCGCCCGACGGGTGCCTTGGTGGACCCCGGAGTGCGCGGAGGCCGTGCGCGCCAAGAAGAAGGCAACTCGGCGCTTCTACCGGACGCGACTCCCCATCCATCGCACGGAGATGCAGCGGGCCAGGGCCATCGCCCGCCGCACAATGAAGACAGCGCGCCGAGCCTCTTGGCGTGCCTTTGTGTCCGGCATCACCGCCACACACACCTTCGGCTACCATCTGGAAGAAGGTACGGGGTGTCGAGAGGCGACATGTCCCCTCCCGACCCCGGTCCTCCGGACTAACGACGGACTCCTATGTGAGCCCAAGTCGGTGGCAAACCACCTTGCTTCTACCTTCGCCGCCGTTTCTTCCTCTGCAGCCGATTCCGTACCCGCCCCTGACGATAGCCCCTCTCCACCGTCCATAGACAGCACCTACAACCGATTGTTTACCATGCGTGAACTACAGGCGGCACTGGCCTCTCGACGATCCCCTTGTCCCGGTCCGGACGGTATTCCGTACGGCATGATCCAGCACATCCACACTACCTTACAAATTTTCCTGCTAGACCTATACAATCGCATATGGATAGAGGGCGCCTTCCCCTCTAGGTGGAAGGAGGCCCACGTCATCCCTATCCCCAAACCCGGCAAAGATTCCCTGGACCCCACAAACTACAGACCAATCGCCCTGACGTGTTGTGCCTGCAAGATCCTCGAAAAAATGGTCGCTACGCGATTATCGTTCGTCCTTGAACATAGCAATTCCTTCCCGCTACCCAGTCCGGCTTCAGACAATTCCGCTCCACCACTGATCCCCTCCTGCTTCTCAGCCGAGACATACAGGATGCCTTCGACAATGGACAGTTCGTACTGTCAATTTTTTTGACATCCAGAAGGCCTATGACACCACCCGTCGAGCAATGATCCTCGGTCAGCTCCGACATCTGGGCCTCGTCGGAGCCATGCCGACCTTCATCAGGGGCTTCCTTTCTCCCGGACCTTTAAAGTCCGGGTGGGCTCAGTCCTCTCTGACACCTTCGTGCAGGAGGACGGGGTCCCACAGGGAAGCATCCTCAGTGTTCTCTGCTTCTCCGTCGTGATGAACACGGTCTCACAATGCCTTCCACCCACCATCCGCTCTTCCATTTACGCGGATGACCTTGCGATCTACTTCGCAGGGCGAGAACCGTCTGTCGTTCAACGACAAATGCAGCTCGCCATCTACCGGGTGGAAAGGTGGGCGACGTCGGTGGGTTTCCGCCTCTCCATCCCTAAGTCCAAGTGTATGGTCTTCAGTAGAAGACCCACAACCCTTCCTCTACCCTCTGTCACATTATACGGCAGTCCTCTTGAGGTGGTACCCTCCACGCGTTTTCTGGGCATGACCCTAGACCGACGGCTCAATTGGGTTCCCCATCTCAAGCACCTAAAGCAATCCCTTCGACGCCCCCTCGCTCTCCTGGATCACCTCTCACACCACATGGGGTGCAGATCGACGCTCTCTTCTTCGCCTTTACACTTCCATAGTACAGTCGAAGCTGGACTATGGTAGTGCAGTTTATGGTTCAGCCTCCAACGCCCGCCTCCGTATCCTGGACCCGGTACTTAATAGAGGCCTCCGCCTCGCCACCGGTGCTTTCCGCTCCTCCCCAGCCTCCAGCCTCCATGTGGAATGCGATCATCTCCCTCTCGCCCTCCGACGGGGTCTACTCCTCATGAGGACATACCTCTGTGCACAGAGGCTACCTTCTTCGCTTCTGGGCATGACGGTTTCAGAACTACCACCTCAGGGATGGAGCTGGCACTTCACTGAAGCCGTCCGCTCTTTCCTTGATCTTTTCAACATGCCCGCCCCCTCAGTTATCTCCATTTCATTCAGCATCTACCTCCCCTGGATCCTCACCCCTATCAAGTTTTGCAAGGATCTGTGTGCCCTACCAAAGAATACCACGAGCGCCATGATATACAGGTCACTCTTCCGCGAACACGCAACCCAACACCCTGATGCAGTCGCCATTTACACAGATGGTTCCCGCTCGGAAGCTGTTGTGGCCTCCTCAGTGTTGATTCTGTCCCAGCCGCTTTCCCGGGACGTCGGCCTGCCCCGCGAGGCCTCCGTTTTTTCGGCGGAACTTTTCGCAATTAAGGAGGCCCTCGATATTGTGCGCACCCACTCTGCCAGCTCTTTTGTCATTTATTCAGATTCCCAAAGCGCACTTAGACTCTCCCTAGAAAGATTTAACTCTCCTCACCCGCTCGTCTGTACCATCTAGCAAACCTTCCACTTTTTAACGACCTTCCAACACAAGACTGTCGCCTTCTGCTGGGTCCCGGCTCATGTCGGCATCCAGGGTAATGAGGCGGCAGACCGCACAGCAAAGACGGCCTGCTCACTGCTGGCCTCCTCCCGACCCCTCCCCTTCTCCGACTTCTTCCCGACTTTCCGCTCCCACTTCCGCTCCATATGGCAGTGGGAATGGGACCAGGCCACAAAATAAACTCCACACGATCAAGCCACAAATAGGATACTGGGCCTCCTCATTCCACCAGTCCCGCCATAAAGAAGTAATCCTAGTCCGTCTCCGCCTAGGCCACACCCACATCACCCACGGACACCTTATGGCGAAATTGCCAGCCCCGCTTTGCCCTACCTGCCATACCCCTATCACTGTCATACACCTCCTGGTGGAATGCCCAAAGTTGTCTGCTCTTCGTCGCAGGTGTTTCCCTCTCTCGGCCGAAAATCCCATACCTGACCATCTACGATCCATACTTGCCGAAGGCCCCCACTTTTCAACAGAAGCGATTCTCTTCCTTACTCCTATCTGCTCCATCGCATCTAAAACTGTACCCCTCCTACCCACTATCCAGCAACTGACCCTTACTCACTCCCCTAGTCTACCACCCCCAGCACAGTAACATCACCCACTCACTGCCTCGCCGAGATATGTACCACTTTCTTTAGGTACGAATCGGCGGTAAATTAGAGAAAAAAAAAAATATATATATATCGTAAAGAACGACGCTTGTATAGGAGAACATTCCACGCAAGATGAGGAGAGAGAATGAACAAATGAAAAAATGAGGTAACCACCCGGGAATCAAACCCGGGATCTTCCGATTGCTGGTTAAATATGATAACCACTACACCATGGTCCTCACTCGATCAGAAGTCGTAATTCTCCTACATACGTGCAGAGGACCATGGTGTAGTGGTTATCATATCTGACCGACCGGCAATCGGAAGATCCTGGGTTTGATTCCCGGGTGGTTACCTCATTTTTTTCATTTGTTCGTTCTCTCTCCTCATCTTGCGCGGAATGTTCTCCTATACAAGCGTCGTTCTTTACGTTAATTATACTGCGTGTTCTTTGCAGTTGAAATGTATATATAGGTGCGGCATGCAGGAGGTGCCCCCTTCAGGGCATTGGTTTCTGCATGTATGTAGGAGAATTACGACTTCTGATCGAGTGAGGACCATGGTATAGTGGTTATCATATCTGACCGGCAATCGGAAGACCCCGGGTTCGATTCCCGGGTGGTTACCTCATTTTTTCATTTGTTCATTCTCTCTCCTCATCTTGCGCGGAATGTTCTCCTATACAAGCGTCGTTCTTTACGTTAATTATACTACGTGTTCTTTGCAGTTGAAATTATATTTATATATATATATAATATACAGACTTTGCATGGAACAAGGAACTCTTCTGGGAAAATTATATCCACTATAGTCCGAATAAGTAATGGTAAATGACAAACCCTTTAGTTTTTTCTTTTTCATGATGTTAGCCCGATGTGGGCAATGGGTCACTCACAGAGAGGCCCCAAAATTATAGCTTTCTTCACCAGCTATCTGCAAAGCAGATAGGATCCATCTTTGGGACAGGATCTAGGGGATACAGCTACACCTAGTCTACAATATCCAGGACCTCAATATAAGCAAAAGACTCGTTGCATTTGTGTCAGATTGAATACATCAAAGAAAAAGGGGTAACTATTATATTTTTAGCCAAAAACCAAAACTTAAACCTCAACTGGCAAAATTGAGCATCCACTTTTCAAGGCACATAAAATGTCCATTTCATGATGCTTTGCAGATAGCTGGTGAGGGAAGCTATATTTTGGGGGCCTCTTTGCGAGTAACCCATTGCCCACATCAGGCTAACATCCAGAGGACTATTGTGAGTTCAATCCCATATATATATATTTTTTTTTTTAAGTTCAGGAAGAACTGATTCGCCTCTATTTAAAGGGCATATCTCAGCGGAAAAACAAAGAAAAAGTGAGAGGAAAGACAGAGGAAAAAGAAAGGGTGGAGGGGACAGTCGAAGTGGAAAAAGACCAAGGATGACAAGGACTGCAGGGTCGAGCCCCATCATCCTTGGGTGCTAGGGCCGGGAGGGCGCATGTGAAACCTCCAGGAACAAGCACGTACAAACGAGCACAAAGAGCACTCAAGAGCACGAGCTTAGAACCCCCTTGATATATATATATATATAATATATATATATATATATATATATATATATATATATATACAGGGTGTCCATAAAGTCACACATCATAGGAACATAAGCAATGTCTATTTATTTATGTCTCCATCAGGCCAAATATGTTGAGGAACATTCAAAGAAACCTGCTTTTTCATTTACAAACATGTTTTGAGATTGGTGAGAATCATTTTGAACAAATAAATTAAACAAAATAAATAAATAAACAACACACAAATGTAGTTTCCTATGATGTATGTCGTAACTTTATGAGCACCCTATATATATATATATATATATATACAGGGTGGGTAAAAAAAAAGTGACTCCTTTGAGGTAAACTGTCATATTAAAAAAAGTAAGGGGACTAGAGCTCCCAAACTTCATAGATGCTTACCTTAGCATGTTGTTCATCTTAATTGAGAAGTTGCTCGATGTGTCCCCCTTCCTGCTCAATGCAGGCCTCCAAACGTGGATGCACTGATCAATACACCTGTTTACAGAGCGTTGAGACACCTTCTCCCAGCTGAGCAGAATTCTTTTGCGTAGTTCATCTCTGTCTCTTATATTGGTACCAGGGATATAAACTTTGGATTTCAGGGCTTCCCAAACACCATAATCTAGTGGTAAAAGATTGGGGCTACTAGCCAGGCACATATTGGGTTTGATAAAATCTTGTGTTTTGTTCTTAAGGAATGTGACAGTTTGGCTTGCTCTGTGAGCAGGGGCTCCAACTTGTTGGAAAGTATATCTTTCACTCTATCTAACTGATATTCAACGAATTAGTGGTGAAAAATATACTTTCCAACAAGATGGAGCCCCTGCTCACAGAGCAAGCGAAACTGTCACATTCCTTGAGAACGAAAAACCGGATTTTATCAAACCTAATATGTGCCTGGCTAGTAGCCCCAATCTTTCACCACTAGATTATGGTGTTTGGGAAGCCCTGAAGTCCAAAGTTTATATCCCTGGTACCAATATTTAAGAGACATAGATGAACCACGCGAAAGAATTCTGCTCGGCTGGGAGAAGGTGTCTCACTGATATGTAAACAGGTGTATTGATCAGTGGCATCCACGTTTGGAGGCCTGCGTTGAGCAGGAAGGGGGACACATTGAGCAATTTCTCAATTAAGATGAACAACATGCTAAGGTAAGCACCTATGAAGTTTGGGAGCTCTAGTCCCCTTACTTTTTTTAATATGACAGTTTAGCTCTAAGGAGTCATTTTTTTTTTACCCATGCTCAGTCATTAGCATAAAAGACTTTTTTTTTACTTTTTCAAATTATTAATCATCTGACTGCTGTTAATGTAGGGGGAAGTTTCCATTAAAAAGTTTAAAGAAATAAAATTAAAATAAGAACTTCCTAAGTTTTTTCACTGTTTTATTTCCGTTTCAGTTTTGATTTCAGTTTTTTCATGTTTTTTTTTTAATTCAATTTTATTGGTTTACTGATTTCCCATCCCTGATAGATATATATATATATATATATATATATATATATATATATATATATCCCCGCAAGGGGGTTCTAAGCTCGTGCTCTTGAGTGCTCTTTGTGTTTGTACGTGCTTGTTCCTGGAGGTTTCACGTGCGCCCTCCCGGCCCTAGCACCCAAGGATGATGGGGCTCGACCCTGCAGTCCTTGTCATCCTTGGTCTTTTTCCACTTCGACTGTCCCCTCCACCCTTTCTTTTTCCTCTGTCTTTCCTCTCACTTTTTCTTTGTTTTTCCGCTGAGATATGCCCTTTAAATAGAGGCGAATCGGTTCTTCCTGAACTAAAAAAAAAAAAAAATATATATATATATATATATATATAGTGAGGAATAAGAGGATGAGAAGGTGGTACATGTTTATTAATCAGACGTTTCGGAAATTCAATTTCCATCATCACTGCTAAGAAATTAAAAAAATAAAAGAACAAATATAGTAAAAGATTTTATACAGTATATTATAGTCTTATGATAATAATTTAAAATTAAAATGATATAATTTAAAATTTAAAAAAGAAAAAATTACATAAAATGTAGAGCAGTAAGATATATAAATAAATGTTATCAGGTGAAATGAATATTGAAAATAAAACTTACCAGGTTATTGTATGAGTTGGGGGTTTAATCTAATTGTATGAAGGTTGGCAATGGTTTGACTGTTGAAGTGGCCATGTTGGAAGTCGAAGAGTGGTGGCATGATAATAGTTCAGGAAAATTATTTAGCTATGTTTAAGTTGCAGGCAGAACTGTAGTCATTGAGGGTTGGTTTTGTACTAAGGATATATAGGGATTTGAGGATGCGGAGGTCAGTTTGTTGGTATGCTGAATTGATAATTTTTAAATTGGTGGGGAGCAGTGGGTGATTGGGGAGGTGACAATGATCTCTTATTGCTGATTTTGATGGTTTATTTAAGGGTTGTGAGGTTCTAGTGGAAATGCCACGATGTTCATCCACTCTTGTTTGATATTAGCAAATGGTGCTGCCAATGTAACTTGCTTTGCAGCGAGTACAGTTGAAACAGTAAATGGTGGATGAAACAAGGGGCTGGGGGGTTTCTTCCTTATGGTTTAATACGATTTAATACTATTATTATTGGTGAATACAAATTGAAGGTTAATTTGAGGGTAAAGAGGGGTGAGTAGGTGGTGGAGTTCTGATTGTGTTTTATAACTAATGTAGTCATAGTAGGGAAAAGAAAAGTATGGTATATCTTTTTTAACAGTGGCAACTTTAAGGAGCAGTTGATAAATGTTACTGAGAAAATTTCTGGTTAGAGATTGTAGTAAATGTTTTGGGAAAGAGTTATTAATGCTGAAACTGTGAATGAATTCTATTTCATTGTGTAAGGATAAGTAGGAGGAACAAAGTTGATAAGCATGGTGGATTAAGATTTTAAAGCTGTTAATTTTATATAGTAAGGGAATGTGGATTAAGTAGTTGGTGCCTAGGCCTGTATATGTAGGTTTTTGATATATGGAAGTGCTGAATTTATTATTTTGTTTTGTTATTATATCTAAGAAGGGTAGGGCGTTGTTAGTGCCACACTAGCTAAGATCTTTCTCTGCTATCATGAAAATAACTGGCTACTCCATTGCCTGACTCATTACAAACTATATCTGTATAAAAGATATGTCGATGACACTTTTCTCTTCTTTCACAATGCTAACCACGCCCCTCTTTTTCTTAACTATCTCAATTCCCAGCATCAAACCATCAAGTTCACTAAAGAAGACGAATCTAACAACACCCTTCCCTTCTTAGATATAACAAAATAAAATAATAAATTCAGCACTTCCATATATCGAAAACCTACATATACATGCCTAGGCACAAACTACTTAAGCCACATTCCCTTACTATATGAAATTAACAGCATTCAAATCTTAATCCACTGTGCTTATCAACTTTGTTTCTCCTACTTATCCTTCAAAAACGAAATAGAATTCATTCACAGTTTCAGCATTACTCTTTCCCAAAACATTTACTACAATCTCTAACTAGAAATTTTATCAATAACATTTATCAACCACCCTTTAAAGTTCCCACTGTTAAAAAATATATACAATACAGTGGAACCTCAATATACGAACTTAATCCATTCCTGAGGGTTGTTCTGATATCGAATTGTTCGTATATTGAATCAATTTTTCCCATAAGAAATAATGTAAATTGGATTAATCCATTCCAGACCCCCAAAAGTTACCCCTTACGAAAAATTTTTAAGTCAAAATATTGGTTAATTAAACCTGTAAAATAAGACTTACATGCATAAATAAGTTCTTTTTTTAATTCAATTGTGGTTCTCACAGCTTTCCTTTTAGGTTTTTTTTCTTCACTACACTTCTTTGGGGCCATGGTCACTTAATTTTAATAATAATATAAAAATAACACCAAAGAATAACGGTGGATTCACAAGATTCACAAACGTTTCACGGAGCTAAAAAAAAAAAGCGATGCGCACCGAACGCTGGCTGGAGAGAAACTGACTGGCTTCTTTCGGTTTGGATATGAGGGAATGGTTCGTATACAAGGACAATTTTTTCTCAAAAAAGTTGTTCGTATACCGATTTGTTCGAATAGAGATGCGTTCGTATATTGAGGTTCCACTGTACTTTTCTTTTCCCTACTATGACTACATTAGTTATAAAATACAATCAGAACTCCACCACCTACTCACCCCTCTTTACCCTCAAATTAACCTTCAATTTGTATTCACCAATAATAATAGCATTAAATTGTATTTAAACCATAAAGAAAAAAAAAACCAGCCCTTTGTTTCATCCACCATTTACTGTTTCGCAAGTTATATTGGCAGCACCATTTGCCAATATCAAACAAAAGTGGATGAACATCACAGCATTTCCACTAGAACCTCACAACCCTTAAATAAACCATCAAAATCAGCAATAAGAGTTCATTGCCACCTCCACAATTACCCACTGCTCTCCACCAATTTCAAAATTATCATTTCAGAATACCAACCAACTGACCTCCGCATCCTCAAATAAATCCCTATATATCCTTAGTACAAAACCAACCCTCAATGACTATAGTTCTGCCTGCAACTTAAACATAGGTAAATAATTTTTCTGAACTATTATCACGCCACCACTCTTCAACTTCCAACATGGCCACTTCAACAGTCAAACCATTGCCAACCTTCATACAATTAGATTAAACCCCCCCTCATACAATAACCTGGTAAGTTTTATTTTCAATATTCGTTTCACCTGATAACATTTATTTATATATCTTACCACTCTACTTTTTATGTAATTTTTTCTTTTTTTAATTTTAAATTATTATCATAAGACAATAATATACTGTATAAAATATTTCACTATATTTGTTCACTTTTATTTTTTTAATTTCTTAGCACTGATGATGGAAATTGAATTTTTGAAACGTCTGATTAATAAACATGTACCACCTTCTCATCTTATTCCTCACTAAGTTGCGATTCCCTAAGAACAAACTCTTCAATCAAGTTTATATATATATATATATATATATATATATATATATATATATATATATATATATATATAATATATATGGTGGTGTATAAATTTGTTTCATAAATTGCAGGGTATATTCTTGAAACAAAGGTAAAGAAAAAAGACCACATAAACATAAGTTGAGAATCCTGTAGGTTTTGAGTTATAGCACATGACAGAAAAATGAAACTTCTGAAGTTTTTTAACATTTTATGCAAACACAGTGTGATACATTTGCTTCATTAAAGTAAATGCATGCCTCAGCACATCGCACCAGTGATCATCTGACATACTAAAAAATTTCTGGAGTATTGCTCATTATTTCACAATTGTCTCGAACTCATTGCCACAATTCATCATGTGCTCAGACATTTTGCAACATGCTGAGGCATGCATTCAAGAAGTAGGAACGAATTTCAAACATTTACTTTAATGAAGCAAATGTATCACACTGTGTATTTCCATAAAATATAAAAAGTCTTTAGTAGTTTTATTTTTCTGTCACATGCTATAACTCAAAACCTATGGGTTTCTCGATCTATGTTTATATGGTCTTTTTTCTTTAGTTTAGTCTCAAGAATACACCCTGCCATTTATGAAATGCATTTATACACCACCCTGTACATATATATAATTAATTTTTTCAGAAGTCAATATCACATTTCAAAAGAAACTTGTATACAACTGTTTTTGCCACACATCTCTCATTCCTTTCTAATTTCAAAACAAAAGGAAGTAAATAACAATAATAATAGTTTACTTTCCATTGACATTTTTCAGGTATTTTTTGCAGTTAGTGGAAGGTTTAGAATATCTACACAGCAAAGGTGTAATTCATAAAGACATCAAACCTGGCAATCTTCTTTTAACTACAAATAGCACATTAAAAATCATTGACTTCGGCGTCGCAGAGGTATTTATAGAAGTAGTTTGAATGATGTTTTGTAATCATTCAAATTAAGAAAATAGATTACATTGATTCCTCATTAGTTCTAAGTTTTTTGAATGAAATTGTCAAATATTTAGAGCGTAGCTAAAACCTGGAATCAAAGGAAAATTTTGAGTAGTTGCAAACTATATTTCCCACTGATTCTAGACCTTGTGGCCTAGTGATGTAGTGGTTGTTATTTTTCATAGCTCTGTGGTTGTGGAGCTTACAAATAGAGCTCCATGTGGTTGCAGTTATGTACCCTATAACATCATAATATTACCTACAAATAAACAACACAATAAAATATCACATTTTAGCCACACTTTTCACAGTTGACAATATAATGACTATAATCTAAACTGTATGAAGTGTGTTTGCAGGATGAGGACCCAACACGTTTTGCATCTCACCAACCACTGCCCATTCGAAAGTGGTGTGTAATATATATATATATATATATATATATATATATTATATATATATATATATATATATATATCAGGTCATCCCATAAGTAATGTCTTTTTTTACGATAGATTAAGTTTAAACTAGTCCTACTCAGTTTAAGCATAAATTTTCCAAAGGTTATACCTAAGAGGAGATCTATCATGTTTCACTACATACTTTACAGACCTTGACCAGTGAAGACATGTGTTTTGCTTTATGTGAACCCCTCATAAACATGGCAGTATCAGAAGAGCATATCAGGCATATAATGCTTTACGAGTTCAAAAAAGGGAATAGTGCTACTGAAGCAATGCGAAACATTCAGGACATTTATGGCAACAATATTCTGCATGTGAGGAAATGTCAAAGATGGTTTCAAAAGTTTAGGAATGGTGACTGCTGTTTGACAGACACAGCACGCTCTGGACACCCTGCTGAGTTTGATGATGACCTGCTGTTAGCCACACTTAAAGAAGACTGTTCAACAACTGTTGAAGAATTGGCCCAGAAACTCAATTCATCCCCATCCACCATCCATCGACATTTGCAACAACTCAGGAAAGTGCCTAAATTAGGAGAATGGGTGCCACATGAATTGTCAGTTGACAATCTGAGGGTGCGGGTAAACATTAGCACAGCTCTTCATTCCCGTGAATTCCAAGATCCGTTTTTGCACCATTTAGTGACTGGTGATGAAAAGTGGATACTGTACCAGAATGTTAAGCACCGTCGACAGTGAGTTTGTGCTGGAGAACCAGTGACACCATAGCCAAAACCAAATCTTCACCCTCGGAAGTGTTGCTTAGTGTTTGGTGGGATAAAGGTGGTGTAATACACTTTGAAACCTTACCACACAACCAAACAATCACCACTCAAGTCTACTGTCAACAACGGGATCAATTGAACACTGCACTAAAAGAAAAGAGACCTTCTTTGGTTAATCGGAAAGGAATCGTGTTCCACCACGACAACGCACATCCTCATACTGCTCAGATCACTTCCGCAAAAATTGGGGAGCTTGGGTGGGAAAAACTTCCACATCCTCCATATTCTCCAGACCTTGCGCCTTCAGATTATCATCTCTTCAGGAGTCTGCAAAACTAGTTTGATGAGAAACAGTATACTTCTTTAGATGACCTGCACACCAGTCTTTGTACGTTTTTTGCTTCAAAACCGCCTGAATTTTATAAACATGGCATTGAAAAGCTTGTAGGACATTGGCAGAGTGTCATTGATTCCGATGGAAAATATATACTAGATTAAAAAGTTTCAGTTGAGTTTTTTTTTGTCCTTCAAATTCCGATCTAAAAAATGACATTACTTATGGGATGACCTGATATATACATTATACAGGGTGTCCCATAAGTCCAGCATCATAGGAAAAATAATAAAAAAAGGCAAAACAAAAGCTTTTATTTACAGAACATGCTCAATATGTCCACCATTGTTTTCAGTACACAAATTCAGACGTGATACCCAGTCAGCAAGCACACGGTGAATGATGTCAGGAGTAATGGTGTTACATGCCCCAATAATGCGCTGCCGCAAATGTTCAACACTCCTAATTTTCTCTGCGTATACCAGCGCATTCAAGTGGCCCCAGAGATAAAAATCTAGTGGCGTGAGATCCGTCCGGGCTCCTAGCTGGCCATTCCACAGGCCCCCGACATCCTATCCAATGACCAGGGAATTGTTAGTACAGGTATTCCCTTACTTGGGTGCTGTAATGTGCAGGAGCGCTGTCTTGCTGGAACCATGTTGGGAAATTTCCTTCTTCATTCAAGACACTGGGAAATGCTTCTTCCTTGAGCATACGTAGGTAGGTGCCTCCAGTGACATGTTCATCGAAAAAGAGGGGGGCCTATGATGCGATCCTTCCAAATGCCACACCATACCATCACCCGAGATGCACCTTGTTCCTTTGAAGAGGTATACCAGTGAGGGTTGTTTTGAGACCAGTAACGGGTGTTCTGTCGATTTACCTCACCATTTCCATAAAAAACAGCCACGTCACTGAACAGAATGGTGGATGGGAAATTGGCATCCCGAGCATAAGAAAAATATGAATTATGGTTTGTAGAAATAGAAAAATATGAATTTCTCCTATGATGCCAGACTTATGGGACACCCTGTATATATATATATATATATATATATATATATATATATATATATATATATATATATATATATATTTTGCTTGTCTGTCTGTTTGTCTCTCCTTTATGCAAGCACAAACCGTTTGACCTAGAGCTACCAAATTTGGCACAGGAACCTCTTATGGGATGAACATGAAACTTCATACATTGATTAGGTCCCCAGGTTGTGCACCTTGGTATTAATAAATTAAATTAAAATTACTGGGCCTGAAGGCCCCAGCACTGTGATTAAACTACAGAAAAGAATGCAGCCATGAAAATTTTGATTATTTGGTCAATAAAACTATAAAAAAGAACAGTCATGAAAATCTTGAGCTTCACATATAATTTTTTTTAGTACGACTTAAACCAGTTGACCTAGAGCTACCAAACTTGGCACGGGATAAGATAAATCATTTTAATCAAATTCAACCTTTTGTCTTAAGCTTTATTTTATTTAAATGGGATCTAATGTGAAATTTATCCCGGGCAATGCCGGGTACCTCAGCTAGTATATATATATATATATATTAGGGTGGTTCTTATTTTTCGAAATTGCAAATTTCACAATCTCACTGCCTCGATATATTCCATTTGACAAAAAAACAAAATATGCAAAATCTCGAGTAATTATAAATATTCTTATTGGTCCCACACAAGGACTCAAGTTTAGTTAATTATTAAAACATAAATATACAAATTTTTTATTAGCATTCCATTATAAGGGCAAGTAACAGCAGTTAAAGAACAACATAAACTAAAATAGATATTGACTACTGATTAATTAGAAACTGAATTGAACTAAACATTTTAGGACAGAAAGCATAGTAGATTTGGCGTAGTAGGGATGGCTGCTTATAAGGCACCCTTAAATATTAATTGATTTTAATAATAAAAATTCTTTGGTACACGTTTTATATTAATAGGGAAAAAATGTGGGGGTGAAACCCCGAAATTTTATGTATTTAATTTTTCCTATACATATAAGAACCACCCAATCAACCAAAATTTGGGGGTTTCACCCCTGCACTTTTTTCCTCTTAATATAAAACATGTAGCAAAGAAGTTTTATTAAAATCAATTAATATTTAAGGGTGCCTCATAAGCAGCCATCCCTACTAGGCCAAATCTACTTACTACCTATGCTTTCAGTCCTAAAATGTTTAGTTCAATTCAGTTTGTAATTAATCAGTAGTCAATGTCTATTTTAGCTTATGTTGTTCTTTAACTGCTGTTATTTGCCCTTATAATGGAACACTAATAAAAAATTTGTATATTTATGTTTCAATAATTAACTAAATTTGAGTCCTTGTGTGAGACCAATAAGAATATTTATAATTACTCGAGATTTTGCATATTTTGTTTTTTTGTCAAATGGAATCTATTGAGGCAGTGAGACAGTGAAATTTGCAATTTCGAAAAATAAAAACCTCACTATATATATATATATATATATATATATATATATATATATATATATATATATATATATATATATAAAATCCTTATATTTAAATTGAATTGCTGGGAGACTGTATTTCAAAAATACTGTAAAAGTTTTTCAACGTTGTTCCCCTTCAGCCTATTCCTTTTTTTATCGTAGATGATCCATGCTCCACTAAATAATTGTTCACTAGGAACACTTGAGGGAGGACATCCAAGGTATGTCCAAGCCAGTTTGCTCAAATTTTTGTATTTCTTCTGATTTGACCTCCACCAATCAAAAGCATCATAATCTTGTCCAATCCTATTTCTCTCTGTGATATTTCTCGATAATTTTTTTGTGAGTCTCTGACTCAGTTTCGGTCTCATCATCACTACTGGAAGCCAATAGAGCACTCATTGAGTCCATTATTGTTAATGATTTACTCGTAGAAGCTGATGCCTGGCCTAAATCAATCAGTGGTTTCTTTGTTAGTGGTTCACTGGCTGTCTCTGAGTCCTATGATGTTTGAGTCTTGTCCATTTTATCACAAAGATATCCCAATTTTTCCTGAACACCTTTTGTGACATGTGAAGTGGAAAAAAATTTTGCTTTGTACCTTGGATCCAAATAGGTAGCCAAAGAATATTATATGTCATTTGCTTCTAGGCCATTCAAATCTCCTTGATAGCTCTGTGCACATTATATTCTTATTTGTTTTGATTCTACGATCAGCTTCAGAATCACCACTTCGAGGTTGCAGCACATTTTTTAAGGAAATGACAAGGGGAATAACCTCAGATATGGAAGAGGTGGAACTCCTCAATCTTTTTTGCGATATCATCGAATGGTTCCAGCACAGCCACACAGTTTGACAAGATAGTGAAGTTGATGTTAGCAAGTTGTTGTTTTTGGAGTTACAGTGCTATATAGACTCAGTGGTTCCTTCAATTCAGTGTTCTCTGCATCATGTGATAAGTGCTGTTCCACCATGTGGCGACATCATGAATAACTGTAAGTTCAGGTTGATCTAAGGATTCTAAGTGTTTCTGAATGTTTTTTTAACTCATCCTGTGCCATTGTAGAATGGTTGAAATGAGTAGCGATGGATCGAAGTTTAGCTAACAAGTCAGAGAGATTTTCGTGAAGATAATCCACTTTTGATTACAAGTTGCAGTTTATGAACAGTGCAGTCAATATTATGGATGCCAGTGAGAAACAAAGCTTTTATCATGTTTGCTCCTGAGTCACACATAATTACACAATGGATGGATGAATGGGCAATATCCAACTTCTAAAGCATCTGCTCAAATTTTTCTGACAAGTATTCCCCAGTGTGGCAATCTTCAAGTTGCATTATGCTGAGCACCAAATTGGTTCTCTTGAAGTCTTGATTCACTGCATGGCAAGTTAGAGAGTAGACACTCCAGTAGACATGTCTGACCATGCATCCATTGTCAATGATACTTTCAAATCTTTTAGAGGCCAAGAATCTTGAACACTTTCTTTGAAATAATCATAGATATCGTTGTACACAAGATCAGTGTAGAACTGCTGCTTTTTCACTTTATACTGTGGAGCTGTTTCAGCCATGAGTCTCATGAAACCTAAGTCCTCAATGTGGCTGAATGGTAAGTCATCCATTATTATCATTTCGGATATGCAATAGTCCAGTAATTTTGATTTAGAATGATTTGCATTCCAAATTTTTACTTTTTTGAAGCAACTTTCAATCGTCTGATTCTTTTCTTTCACTGCACACTTCATTTCCTGTAGGGGTGTAAGAGACACTTTTGAATCCTTTTTCTTCTTTGACTGTTCATTAGCTTCATTTTCACTAGATATCACTTCATTATATTCCTTCTTGTGCATTGAACACAGATGGTTTTTGAAGTTAGTGGTTCTTCTTCCTTTTCAGGAATAGTTCTTATTACATATGACACACTTCCCTACATCATTTGACACTCGAGAAGTACTTCCACACTGCACTCATAGATCACTCCATGATGGTTGCACCACAGTCTAACACTTTACTAATGGGTTGAAGCACGTAATGTTACAAAGGTAGCGACGGAGAGCTAGCACAACACAACCACCCTCACTTGTGTCTGAATATATACTGAAGCTGGTGTTTTAGTTTAGTTTGTAACTTAGTAGTGAAGGTTGCCTAATTTCTAATAAAAAAAATTTGTTTTTTATATCTTTTTTTTATCAACAGTAATTATATATCATCATTGCTTTATTAAATATAATTAAAATAATGCTTTTCTAGCCACCTAGCATTGATAAATGTAAGTTATTATATAATGCATCTATTCATCCAGTCTTCTTCTTTCTCTTCACCCGTTCCCGAAGAGAAAGAAGAAGACTGGATGAATAGATGCATTATATAATAACTTACATTTATCAATGCTAGGTGGCTAGAAAAGCATTATTTTAATTATATTTATTCATCCAGTCTAAGTAGCAATTCTAGACATGTCTTAATTAGGGTGTAGCAAACTTTTACCTTTTTGCACCCTTGAGTGAAGGCATGAGGCATGACAGGAACAGCATTTGGCGACGTTTATAGCATTTATAGCCATTACACTATCATTTATAGCATTTGGTTGCCCTAGTAAGAAGATATCCTCAAACAACTGCAATAACCATACTCATAAATGCAGTTGTGGTTGCGGACAACCACTACATTACTATTGTGGCCTCCCTTTATATATATAAGTAATATATTGCACATTAGGCCCTATTCCTGGAAATATTCATTGTGTTTTAGTGCTTAGCTTTGAAAAATAGCAAGTGATTTTACACACACAATCACAATGTTTGGCTACCTAATAAAACTGTAATATTTTCACATTCAGTTCTGCATCGCAACATTTACTCGATCTAAAAAAAACTAATAAATTTAACCAAACCTTACCTAACCTTAATTATATCCCCCTTTTTCATGATAAAAGATAGTATTTATAAATATAAACCATTGCCACTACTAATGTTCATGTTGCTCTGGGCTTTGGGTGTATCCTAAAGATTTTTGGATTCCATAGGGAAAAACACACACACACACACACACACATTGTACAGGGTTTCCACAAATGTTATCCATGATTTTAACTAGCTATATTTCATGATGTGAAAGAGAGAAAATAAAGCAGTATATTTTAAAATAAAACATACCATAACTTTTAATGACTTGTACAAAAAATTAAATCTGATTGGCTGAAGCATGTGGAGTTTACTACTTTCGTGTTGCAAAACTTAGCTGAAGACCAGAATTTCTTGAATCGCATGCTTTTTACTGATGAGTCGATGTTTTACACAAGTGAGAAGATAAATTGCTACAACTGTTGAGTTTAGGGCTCAGAACATCCACGTGGTACCATCAAATATGTACGCGGCAGCCTCAAAGTGAATGTTGGGTGTGGGTAGAGGTGTGCAAAGTACAGTAGTGAAATTTGTTATTTGTGTTAAAGTACAAGTAATCTGACAAAAATTTACTTAAGTTGAATTACAAGCACAGTGCATGACTTGTACTTAAGTAAGAGTAAAAAAGTATCATGTTTAAAATATACTCAAGTAGTAAAAGTAAAAAGTACTAGCATCTAACATAACATTAATTGATAATCATTACCTTGTAACAACGATAAGTTATATATTAATTATTGTCATTCTGGAAAATAAATCAATACACATATGGCCAACAAAGTTTATTATGAGCAGAACTTCTTATTTAGCTTTAACAATAATTGGTTTTCAAAGGCGCGTGACTGACTGCATTAAATTCCTGCACTGTCTGCCTCCTTAGATTGGTTGATTTAATCATGGAAATTTCCCAAATGTTTGAGAAAGTACTTTGTACTTTACAGATATGGGTAAAAATGTACTAAGGTTAAAGTACAATATTTTTTCTTAAAATGTACTTAAGTTAGAGTAAAAGTAGTTTAAAATAATTGTACTTTCTAGAAAGTAGAAACTGAAAAATATTACTCGAGTACAGTTACTTCACCACTCTACACTTCTGAGTGTGGGCTAATGCATAACAGTGTTTTTGATCCTTCTTTGCAAAGGAAATTGGTACTGGTACACCCTATCTGATATGCTTGAAAACTTTGTCCTTTAATTTGAAGAAGACTTGGATATGATCTTTCAACAAGATGGAACACCACCACAATACAGTGCATGCTGTTCGGAATGAGAAATTCTGTGACTGTTGGATCAAACCAGCATGCCCAATCACCTGGCCCTGAAGATTGCTTGATTTGATGCCACTCGATATTTACCGTTGAGGATATGTGAAAACCCCATGTTTAATTTGAAAAAGTGGATAACTTGGAATCACTGAAACCAATTACAGCAGCCATGAACACTGTCACCTGAGGTGTTAAGCTGGGTGTGGGTTGAAATCTGGTATTGATTAGAGGCTTACCAACAAATGTGCATAAAACTTAAGGTATTGTGCTCTATTTTTTAAACCGCATTATTTTCTCTCTTTTACACCATCAAATATAACTATGGTAGTTAAAATTACAGAGAAAATTTGTGGAAACATCATATACTGTACTACATCTCTTAATAAAATGCCTTCATTCAGAGACTAAGTAACATTAACCCTTTCACTGTGGTTAATGCAGTAATATGTTCACTGCATATAGCTCGCAAGGAATGGTTAATTTGCCATCTTTTTAAATGATCCTGTTTGATTGATAAAAGTAGTAATCAGCTTTTTCCTTATTGGCATACTCCATTTCTCTTGTCTTCTTAACTAATGAAAACTAGAACTTCTGAAAATAGGATATATGTCTCATGGCCTAAATTAGTTCTCTATGGCCAACATTAAGCGAAGTTTCCTCTGATAATACGATTTTCAGCAACTGGATCCTATGGCGGAGGATGATACCATAACTACCAGTCAAGGATCTCCTGTTTTTCAACCTCCTGAAGTGGCAGGTGGAGCAGAGAAGTTTCCTGGGTTCAAGGTGGATGTTTGGAGTGCAGGAGTTACCTTGTGAGTAGGGTTTTTTCTTGCCTTATGGCATATTTATTTTAACTTGATGTGACTCCATGTTTTAGGGCGAAAGGCATTCCAGGTAAAAAATGATTGGAGTTGGAAACTAAAAGGTGTATTATTCACTTACGAAATAAAATTAGTATTTTTGTTCATGGGAAATTGTCACTTCTTATTCGATATGAGAATTGTCTAGTTTGGAAATCATATTTTAAAATAGTGATGATAATGCACTCATTATTTTCAGTTATCCCTTTTCTGTTTTGTTTCTTAATTTATTTATTTTGAAGATTTATTATTATTTTTTTTTTAAATATTGAACATAATGTAGGCTTACTAAGTGTTAGGGGACTGCACCTTATGTCTTATATGGTTTGTGTCAGCAAGAATAATAAATACTTTATATAAAGAACAAATTTCACTCAAATCAGAAACTAATTTTAGTCACAATCTTTGGTGAACAGTGCTGAAAACAGTTAGAACAGCAGTATGCAGTGTTAATTCCAGGATAGGAATAACTTCAACACTTTACATTTTTCTTGTGTGCATATATCAGTGGCGGATGGTGACTGTGTGAATTGGGTGTGCGGAATATCATGTGGAGTAAAATTAATAACTGAAATTCATGTTAACTTAGTTATTTAATAAATCTTAATAGTAATATGGTGAGCATACGCAATCCACCTTCTCAGTATTACACTGAACATTTGGAGAATTTAGGTGAACTGTAAAAAATCTAACACCAATTTCCTATGGGCTCCTTTAAGCATCGAACTTACTTACACATAAACTCAAGTCTTCTTTTTGTAGAAAAATAGTGAGCAATAATGCTGAGAAGCTGTCTGACGTGGGCCATGGCAACATAGGCCCCGCCCACTTTACCATATATGGAAGGTGTTCTGTCCACAGACCGCGCACACACCACCCTGATCCCTCACACACTCCCTTTTCCATTTCATTTGGCATGGGGTAAACATAAATTTATATTCCCATAGTAGGGGAGAATATATATATATATACAGGGTGTCCCATAAGTCCAGCATCATAGGAAAAATAATAAAAAAAGGCAAAACAAAAGCTTTTATTTAAAGAACATGCTCAATATGTCCACCATTGTTTTCAATACACAAATTCAGACATGATACCCACTCAGCAAGCACATGGTAAATGATGTCAGAAGTAATGGTGTTACATGCCCCAATAATGCGCTGCTGCAAATGTTCAACACTCCTAATTTTCTCTGCGTATACCAGCGCTTTCAAGTGGCCCCAGAGATAAAAATCTAGTGGCGTGAGATCCAGGCTTCTAGCTGGCCATTCCACAGGCTCTCGACGTCCTATCCAATGACCAGGGAATTGTTGGTACAGGTATTCCCTTACTTGGGTGCTGTAATGTGCAGGAGTGCCGTCTTGCTGGAACCATGTTGGGAAATTTCCTTCTTCATTCAAGACACTGGGAAATGCTTTTTCCTTGAGCATACGTAGGTAGGTGCCTCCAGTGACATGTTCATCGAAAAAGAGGGTGCCTATGATGCAATCCTTCCAAATGCCACACCATACCATCACCCGAGATGCACCTTGTTCCTTTGAAGAGGTATACCAGTGAGAGGTGTTTTGAGACCAGTAGCAGGTGTTCTGTCGATTTACCTCACCATTTCATAAAAAACAAGCTCATCACTGAACAGAATGGTGGATGGGAAATTGGCATCCCAAGCATATTGTTCCGTAGCCCATTTACAAAATTCCATCCGGCGGTTGGGATCATCTTCACTTAATTTCTGTAGGATCTGAAGTTTATATGGATGCCATTTGTGAGCCTGAAGAATGCGATGGATGCTACTTTTCGACACTCCTGTCTCGGCGGACAATCGCCGAAGAGACTTATTGGGACTTCTGTTAAAATGAGCCAGGATAGCAGTCGCTGTATCATCGTTAGTGGACCTCCTTGAAGGTCCACTGTGTGGTTTATCTTCTATGGATCCTGTTTCCTTAAACTTTGTAACAATTTGCTAACACAATTCTGTGTTATTGGCTCGCGGTCTGGATGCAGTCTGTTAAATTCAGCAGCGGCCTCTCTTTGACTCCGATTTCCTATGAGTAGAATTATCTGGATTCATTCTTCCTTGCTCACAGACATTATGGCCTGTAGAAAGAGAAAAATATGAATTATGGTTTGTAGAAAAATATGAATTTCTCCTATGATGCTGGACTTATGTGACACCCTGTGTATATATATATATATATATATATATATATATATATAATATATATATATATATATATATATATATAGTAAACTTCCGAAATAACGGCACTCAAAATAACGGAACTCGAGATAATGGCACTTTTAGAAATTGTCGTACAGTAAAGAAAACAGCAGCGCACATGACTTTGTTTACATCCGGCGCCATTTTGAAAGTGAACTCTGTACCGACAACACGTGGAACGCTCAGTGCTACATTTATAACATTAAATTATAAGTGAATACACCCCCTCTCGCAATGTCTCCGAAAGTTACTGAGAAGAAAACTTGTGGTGGAGAATTTAGAATAGTTTTTTTTTCAATTTTAAAATGTTCTTTTTGCTTTATTTACGTACTGTGCATTTACCAGTTAATAAAGTAGTATTCATTATCTCTCTATTTCTTATTTATGCCCCTTTATTTACGCATTAAATACATTTAAAAAAAAACTTCCAAGACTTGAAAATTCGCAATAACGGCACCCTCAAATCCCCGAGGGTGCCGTTATTTGGGAAGTTTACTATATATATATATATATATATATATATATATATATATATATATATATATCACCGCACCGCAATACTGAAATTTCACACCTCAAACAAGCTCTAGGGATGCTTCTATTGCTCAGTACCAAAATTTTACTGAATGGTTGTGAAGACAATCCAAACAAATGAATTGAAGTAGCTCATTTTTCATCTCGACTAGTGTAACACTCGTGCGCAGAATTAAGGGTTAGGGCATCTTTTTTGTCTCGACTAAAGTTGAGAGAGGGAGACAAAGGGTTAATTAAATATTAATTTACAGAAAATCTATTGGGTGTGCGGCGCACACCTAGCAAACCCTGAATATACGCCCCTCATATATATATATATGTTTTATTTTTTTTAATTGGGGTTGTTTAACCTCCTCCGCAAGATCTAAGGTCATATGATGGAGGGGACCTACAGCTTTACGTGGAATCCAAACCACGGGTCGCTACATAATCTGGGTGTGGAGGATGGTCTCCCATCCAATTACTACCCAGACCCAATGTCACTTAACTTCGTTGATCTCGGGGAATATATACACACTGCGTTCCAAATTATTAAGCAGATTACATTTTCTCCAATGTTTTCAAACAATTTTCCCTGATTTCAATGAAATTTGTAGCAAATAATCACTATATATAGCAGCATTGATGGTATTCATTTTGATAAAATATTTTGATAATTAAAATAATTATCCTATTTTATTGAAAAATATGTAAAATATTATGTTCCAAATTATTAAGCAAGTATTCTATTTATAGATCTAAATGGTGAAAATGGGTAAGAAGAAGGATTTAACACTAACTGAGAAAAGAAAAATAGTAAAGTTACTCGCTGAAAATATAAAATCTATTGAAATTGCGAAGCAGTTTGGCAGAGCTTATCGACCTGTAAACAAGTTTGTAGCAGAGGGTACCAAACTGAGGCAGTGAAGTGATAAAGGAGCTATAAGAAAAGTGACAAGGTGGCAGATATCTATAATCAAGCGCAAATTGCGAAGCATCCATTGTCCTCAAGTAAAGAGGTTTTTGAGCAGGCTGGCATACATAATGTACCAAGAACATCTCGATGTGGAATCCTCCAAACAACTGGCAAGATGTATAAACCTACGATTCAGTCACCATTAACACCCAGGTACAAGAAGTAGCGTGTTGAATTGGCACGTCAGTACGTGAAAACAGATTTTAATACTGTATTGTTCACCGATGAATGAAGAGCAACCCTTGAGGGTTCTGATGGTTGGTCAAAAAGATGGATTGCTAAGGGTCAATCTCTACCATGGAATGTTTTCTTTTAGAAAGTTTGTGTAAGACTGGGCATTCATTTTTACACTATCATGCACTCTGTATGTGACAGCTACTTCATTGCCTATAAATCTTGCCCAAAACATGACACTACCTCCACCTTGTTGACGTCTTAATCTCGATGGTAGAAATTGGCTCTCAGCAATCCATATTCTTGACCAAACATCAAGTCCCTCAAGGGTTGCTTTTCATTCATCGGTGAACAATACAGTATTAAAATCTGTTTTCACATACTGATGCGCCCATTCAACATGCTGCTGCTTGTACCTGGGTGTTAATGGTGACTAAATCGTAGGTTTACACGTCTTGCCAATTGTTTGGAGGATTCCACATTGAGATGTTCTTAGTACATTATGTATGCCAGAATGCTCAAAAACCTCTTTACTTGAGGACAATGGATGCTTTGCAATTTGCACTTGATTACAGATATCTGCCACCTTGTCACTTTTCTTATAGCTTCTTTATCACTTCGCTGTCTCAGTTTGGTACCCTCCGCTACAAACTTGTTTACAGTTCGATAAGCTCTGCCAAACTGCTTCGCAATTTCAATAGATTTTATATTTTCAGCGAGTAACGACTATTTTTCTTTTCTCAGTTAATGTTAAATCCTTCTTCTTACCCATTTTCACCATTTAGATCTGTAAATAGAATACTTGCTTAATAAGTTGGAACACAATATTTTACATATTTTTCAGTAAAATGAGATAATTATTTTAATTATCAAAATATTTTATTCAAATGAATACCATCAATGCTCCTATATATAGTGATTATTTGCTACAAATTTCATTGAAATCGGGGAAACTTTTTTGAAAACATTGGAGAAAATGCAATCTGCTAAATAATTTGGATGCAGTGTGTGTGTATATATATATATATATATATATATATATATATATATATATATATATATATATATATATTAGGGTGTGACCGTTGCCCTCCAAAAATCAAAAAATGGTCCTACAATGCTGTTCAAAGTTTTAGTGTTGTGTATTTATCTAGGAAACACCCGTGTAAATTTTCTTGGAGATCAGTGCATGTTTGAGCTAGCACCGTCGTACCAGCAAGTATTGCTATTTCAGCTTATGAACTTCATAAATAAGTGTGAAAATAGCACATTTTATCAGATTTTCATTTCCGGGTCTGGAAAGCTGACCCACAAATTTTCCACGTATTATTTTATTGCATTTAATTTTAATGATGCTCTTTTCTTTTCCCTTGACAGTGATTTGATATTGTGAATAGAGAATTTAATCATGGATACACGGCAAGATGATGAGTATGTCAGAATGTTATTGGGCACCGTACCCCGAGAAGAAGAAAAGGAAATAAAGGGCTGCAAACTGCCAACTAATAGGCAGGTCTTACTATGTCTGTTAGCAAACCTTCGGGATATGCATTGGGACCAGGCTTTATCTGCCACCATTGACAATGTGCTTTTGCATTACCAGAAGGCGAATGTCCCGACCATTACAGGCAGGAACAATATTGGCCGAGTGATTAAAACTTACTATGACAAAGACTACATGATGCTTATGAAAAAGAATGAGGATAGAAGATGGGCTGATGATCCTGGAATTATGAAGTTTAAATCAGAATTGAGCCTGACGATGAAATTTTATAAGAACACAGTGTTGAAAGACATGGCGGCTGCGAAAAAGGGGAAAACTCAGGCCGAACAAGATGCCATCGATACTGACATACTCTTTATGAAAAGCATGCTAAGTGACAGAGTAGCTACCTACTCTGGGGTAAACAAAGTACTCACAGAAAAGGTTCAGAAGTGACAGAAAAGGCAGATGCGAGAAGAGAAGCAACAAGAGAGAGAGCAATGTGATCATGCTGAGAATGTACAGGCTGATATTGATTCACCTATTAGCTCTGATGAGGACGATGACATTGATGAGGCCAGCACTGCTGAACCAAAGAGAAAACATCGGAGAACAGTGAAAGAGGGAGTTTCAATTTTTGTGCCCCATGATATTCTGAAGTTGGCAGAACTTGTTTCATGCAGTGTTCGAAACAACATCTCGCCGACCCAGCTGAGTGCAATTGTGTACTCCCTTGTATCTGCATGTGGTGGAGATACATCAAAGCTGAGACTAAATGCAAGGATGGCCCACTGATACCGAGCTTCCATCGTGTCAGAAATAAGTTTAAAAATCATGGATGAATGGCAACCATCAGACAAAGTACTGGTGCACTGGGATGGTAAACTTATGGACACGCTGGATTCCAAAGGCACTGATGATTGCCTGCCCATTCTTGTGTCTGGTGTCAATGGCACAAAGCTTCTTGGAGTCCCACCTCTTCCGCATTTGACTCAAAAAGCTGGCCTGGTTCAAGGAGACTTGATATCAACAGCAACCAAACAACTTCTGGTCGATTGGGGGTGTGAACAGAATGTCTTTGGTATGGTTTTCGACACAACTTCATCCAATACAGGTAAACCTATTTCAAACATCAGCGTGAATTTATCACGACATTAATACCAAAATACAGTGAATGATTTAACAGAAATCTGCAAAAAGCACATGCCTGAAATGGTGGCCTTAAACTACAATTACATTTTTTTTTTCAGGACAAAAAACAGCTGCTTGCGTCTCCCTCCAAAAGGAATTAGAGTGTGCCGTATTCTGGTGCGCCTGTTGCAGGCATGTGGGCGAAGTCATCCTAGGTGTTTGCTGGGATTGCTTGAAAGTGGAGGGCTCTTCAAGTCCAAACATAATGGTTTTCCAGAGGTGAGTCATAAGCTTTACAAAATAACAAGGAATATTATTATCTAATGAACAAATTTAGTGGAATTTCTTTTATTAGACTTATAAGATATACTAACACCAGGCAAATGATCGATCATATCAATCTTAATACCCCTAAAACAATATTATAGATTAGTACGAAATACGGTAATCCCAGTAATTGCATTTCTAGGTTCAAGAACCATTTCTCTCAACTGGCATACAATGAAAAAAAGAAATACTACTACCCCCCAATGCCTGGAGTGTTTGAGGAGTGCCAGCAGGAGATGGCTGACTTCTTCCATGAATCTCTAGCCCAACCATTTACACGTGGCGACTACAAGGAGCTGGTAGAGCTTTGTCTGCTGTTTGTAACTAAAGGATCTGAGCCAGTGAACTTCACAATGGTCTACCCCGGTGCACTTCACAAAGCAAGGTGGATGGCTAAACTGCTCTATACCCTCAAGATTGTTCTTTTGTCAGGCCAGATCAAAGAGCAGTTTCCCAAAGCCGAGGTTGTGACTAAAAGTCAAATCAGCAAGTTAGAACGGTTTGCTGTGTTCACAGTCACTGTTTATGTCCCATGGTGGATTGTTTGCCCCGTTCCAGCAAGTGTGCCACTGAATGACTTGAATTTGGTCGAAACCTTGGCTGAATTTGCCCCATATGATGCCACAGTAGTTGACAAAGCACGTGTGGCACTCGGTAGACACACTTGGTACCTAACTGAGGAGTTGGCCCCACTGGCTTTGTTCTCGTCCCAAGTACAAGAAAGGACAAAAGAGGAGATGAGGAAGGCCCTTCTTTGCCATGAAGGCACTGAAGTTACTAAGAGAGTGGGGCTCAATCATGGGGGCTATGGAAAGCCATATCTTCCCCCTGTCCCAGAAAGTGGCACTGCCCTGGTGGACCTAATTGGGCCTGACTCAAGCCGGTTCTTCACCATTTTAAGCATGCCCTATCAGTTTCTCCACAGTCCAGCCAGTGAATGGGTGGATCATGATGACTACCTGAACATGAAACGGGTTGTGGACAAGCTTCAGGTCGTCAATGAGGCTGCAGAGCGTGGTGTAAAACTTTGCCATGACTTTCTTAATGTTGCCAGGGATGAGGAGCGCTTTCAAGAAGTCCTTCAAGTAGTTGAAAATGACAGACTCCGCGTTCCTAATCAGCGCAAATGATCATCTGTTTCCGAACAGAAATCATGGTTTCTTGCTCTAGAGAAATAATACCTTGTGAATATATGATAAAACCCCTTAATGTACCATGAGAGAATAAGAATGATTAACTTTTTTGTGTTAGTGATAACAGCTTTTAATTAAGACAGGCAAATGATTTGTGTTAATATCCCTTATGATGGTTGTGTAATCTCATATATAGGCGCGTATGCTGTATAAGCAAAATCGCTATTTTTTAAATTGCTGGTGCTCACTCGAATATGCATGAATCTTCAAAAAATTGCACGTGGGTATTTTTTATGTCAATATGCAACACCAAAATTTTGAACAGCATTGTAGGACAAAGTTGGGGCAACTGTCACACCCTAATATATATATATATATATATAATTTAGGGTGATGCAAAAAAGGGGTCAAATTTTTTTTTTTCAATTTTCAGGGAGACACCCTCCTATTTTATTCATATTCCTAAGAAAGCATTGTATGCGAAATTTGGGGTTGAAAAAGAGAAAATTAGAGGTTGCTACCAAGCTTTAAAAATAAATGTATATCAGTTTGTGCTCAAAAATATTGTTTTGTTGATATTTTTGCCGCAGCCGGTTTGATATGTACCTAGTTAACCTATTTTGAAAAAAAACGATGACATTCTAGACTATAGTACGTAGTGAGCTCATAAAATAGTAAATAATAGGCACACTGATTTCCGCACCACCCTCTGAGGTACAGCGTATAGCGCGTTAACTTTTTTTTATGTGGAAGTTTCCCCAGTAGGCATATCATAACCACTTATGTATGTTTATTTTCGTTTTTTGTGAAGCAAGAGTAATGTTTTCTTGTTTTTGTTTGAGAGTGACGACCTGTAACTTTTAACAATTTGAAGAAGGTATTGTTTCTGCTCTTCATCATTGGTTATCAGTTTGTTGTATTCCTCCATCAGTCGTACACCTCTTTCCGCAATGTCATTTACCACTTTGAGTCCATATGCGATATCTCTTGCATTCGCATAACTTTCATCATCATTCCATTCTTCAGCATCTTTTTCAAGAAAAGTGCAAGGCACCTCTAGGATTTCAAAGAATCTTTTTGTGTTCGCAGTAACGAAATCCTGCAGTTGTTTCTGCCCAGCTGATTCAGGATTTATTGATGCTCGTTTGCTCGGTTTTGAGTCAACTGGTTTCTGCAGAGCATGCTTCATTTTGTTTTTTGTCTCATGCGAAACAGCTGAATCAAAAAATGCAAGCGCCACAAGCTCCTCAGAGAGGTACCACAAATGTCTCAAAAACTTATTGAGTGCAGCACTTGCAATTTTGTCATCCTTTTGCTTGTAGAACTGCAGACTTTGCACAAAATGCAAATCTGAACGGGGGGCGCATGAGGGTATGGGTGCCAGGCACCACGATCTGATGTATATCGCAGCTGAAAAGCAGCAAACATCTCTCAGTCCTTTTTCCTCTCTCTCAGTTAGTTTAAACTGAGATTTAAACATCCAAATTTTAATGCAGTAAATTAGCTTGCCCATCCATCGTGCTCTGTGATAAGCTCCGGGTGCTTTAAAGCTGATTCCTGACTTGGGGGCACTACCGATGAAAATGAGCGTTAGCTCGAGCAATTCCTTGTAGTCATCACGAGGCTGCTGTTCATCAAGCTGAGCTTGAGCAAATTGAATGAGTTCTTCAGCATCTGAGATTTTCTCTGCAATGTTAGGGTCATCTGTTGCTGTTTGGTAATTGTTCTTGTCAATTTCCACCCACTTTGCTTTGAATCTCTTAAACAGTTGTATGTCAGGGCCACTAGAAGATGGCAAGGAGACAGAAACTGCAGCTTCTAACACTATTTCGAAAATATGATGTCGGCAAGCCAGCCACAGCATATCTTTATCCAATCTTTGCTCTAGTAACATACAAGCACCACTCTTAGAACCTGTGTTGGAGGCAGTGGTGTCAAAACACATGCCCTTCACTTGGTCAGATATATTCCACTCCAATACTAACTGATGGACAGCATCTGCAATGTTTTGACCAGTTCCTCTGGCAAGTTTGGGAATACCAAGAAGCTGATCAACTCCTTGGCCAGAAATTAGAACTGGCAGTCGATCAACATTTTCATGACCAGTAATATCTTCCAGTAGTTTGCCGTCCCAATGTATTTGGAGAGGGCAATTTGTTTCGAAATCCTGCTTCAAATTTTCTGCCATTGTCTTGCGGTTCCTTTGTCTTGCTCTCCGTATCGATGAATAGCTAACACTGTATTCTTCAGGGTTTTGCCCAAGAGCATTGATTGTTGGGATCAAGATTTCCGAAGCAGCTCTATCACTTACTTTTGCAGCATCAAGAGATACAAGCATTGAAGAATCCATAAGCTTTGCACTCTTAGACTTTGATCTACTTTGTCTCGAAGTTGATGGCTGCTGAGGGTCAGCAACAAATTCTTCTTCTGATTTTGAACTATCTTCATTCAAACTTGAAGGACTTGAACTTGAGAGCACTGCTGCTTCGAAAATGGCTGTTTCCCTCTTTCTTTTCTTTTCAAGCAATGTTTCCTTTTCTCTAGCAATCTCTTCCATTTGTGAAAAAACTTTATCCACTCCAGACATTTTGCCTTTTCTTCCTTTTTGTCGTTGCAGCATCAAAAACTCACGATCTTCATCTATCTTTATCATGTCAAGAGCACTTGCATGTGCAATGTCAAACAGATCTTGCAAGTCATTTTGCCAGCTCTCTTGTTTTTGAAGTAGTGCAGGTGATTGCTTCTTCTTATTATTTCTGTTCTTCTTTAGTTTCTCCCACTCGTTGAAAAGTTTCTTTACTCTCTCCACGACATGACATTTCAACACTGTTGGGATGCGTGCCTTTTCCCACACATCCATAACATCTCTAGCAGTCAACAAAGCCGCTGTTTTCACCTGTTGCTTTTTATTGATCTTGTAGTTCATAAACAATGCTAATGTTTCCCTTTTAGATGGAAGCTGGGTTTCTTTGAAGGACTCTATAGGATGTCCTATGAGCCAAACAACTGTTTTGTGACGCGTATGCCGCTCCATGAGTGCAACTCAGCAACTGCTATACAACCACTCTCAGCGAAGGCAGCAAAGATACTGAGTCAGTGATGCCGCACTTACACTGACGTGGCCGCCACAGTGACGTCACAGCAAAGAAATGATTCTAGAATGTTTGGCCACGGCGTCTATAGCAATGAAAGGGATGAGAAGGTTTACGGAAAGAGGTTCAGAGTCTGTTATGACTGCTATATGTTGCTGACTACCATTTTTGATGAAATCTGCAAAATAAATAAATGTACAATAAATACAAACTGAAAAATAACAATATACAAAATGTTCAATGGATGGTAGCAACCTCTAAAATGTCTTCAATTGTGCTGAAATTTTGCATGTTCAGTTTTTACACTAAATTAAATAAAATTAGAGGGTGTCTTCAAGTTTTTGAAATGATAAGTTATTTTGCATCACCCTAAATTTATATATGCTGCAAACCCACAAGGAAAAAAAAAATTATTCCAAGGTCTTTCGTGTATTCAGAGCTACACCTCGTCAGGTGTATCTCTGAATACACAAAAGGCCTTGGAATCATTTTTCTTTTTCCTTGTGGGTTTGCAGCATTCATTCATTTCACGTGTTTAGTTGTGAAATTCATCCCATATATATATATATATATATATATATATATATACACACAGGGTGGGCCGTAAGTTTCCATACATAGGAAAAATAAACATTTTTTTATGGACAACCATTTTTATTTATATAATATGCTCTACATGGTTGCCATTGTTTTGAAAACACATTTCAATACGTGTTCCCCACTGTTGATGAACACGCATTAGCACAGTTGACGTTATGCTTGTAATGGCGTTGGTGATACGTTCCTTTAGATGATTTATGTCTCGTATCTTTTCCTGATACACCATGGCCTTCAAGTGCCCACAAAGATAGAAATCAAGGGGGGTGAGATCTGGGGATCTGGGAGGCCACTCCACAGGACCACACCGACCAATCCAAGCATCCGGAAACTGCTGATCCAAATACCGACGCACGTGAAGACCATAATTTAAATTTTCCTATGTATGGAAACTTACGGCCCACCCTGTATATATATAATATATATATATATACACCAGGTCCCATTCAAAATGATGAAACAACTTTGAAACCTTATAATTTTTTACTGAATGATGCAAACAATGTAATATTCACACAGTAAATAGTCACTGTCATAAAGTTTCATATGATATATGTGAATTATAACATTTAGATACATTGTGCATAGCATAATGTTTCCTTTTGTTAAGATCTTCAAATGTTATGTGCTGAACAATTTGAAGCTTATATGGATAGAGCTGCAGCTGCTTGTGCATGACTCTATGCACAGTTGAACGAGGAATTTGCAGTTTGACACTGGCACGACGGATGGACTTTCTCGGGCTACTACCAAAGGTGCTGCATACTCGTTCAACATCTTCCGATCTTGTTTGCCCTCCAGAGTGTTCCTTTAGAACACTGCCTGTCTCCTCAAATTTCTTGGTCCATGCATATAGGTCTCTTCTGGTGGGTGGTTCCTTGTGAAAGGTTGTACGGAATTGCTGTTGCACCAGAGTAGGGGACTTCAACTCAGCCATCCATAACACATTTTGCTTTTTCTTATAGGGTAAACATAATTCAATCTGAAACAAACAAAAAACATTATGACAAAAACTTATGCATATGGTGTAGTCACTGCAAAGTTTCAACATTCTCACAATAATACTTTAAAAATTAGAGTTTCAAAGTTGTTTCATTTTGAATGGGACACCTGGTGTGTATATATATATAAAGAATGACGCATGTGTAGAAGAGCGTTCCGCACAAGATGAGGAGGGAGAATGAGCAAATGAAAAATGAGGTACCTCCCAGGAATCGAACCCAGGATCATCCAATTGCTGGTCAGATATGTTAACCACTACACCAAGGACCCCGATTAGTCAGCACTCGTAACTCTCCTACATATGAGCGAAATCAAATGTGACTTCTGATGGATCGAGGACCTTGGTGTAGTGGATAGCATGTCCGACTGACAATTGGATGATCCCGGGTTCGATTCCTAGGAGGTACCTCATTTTTCATTTGTTCGTTCTTTCTCCTCATCTTGTGCAGATGCTCTTCTACACAAGCGTCATTCTTTATATTAATTATACTGCATGTTGTTTGTAGTTAAAATGTATATATGTACAACATGAGAAGGTGCCCCCTCAGGGCATTCGATTCCACTCATATGTAGGAGAATTACGACTTCTGATTGATTGAGGACCTTGGTGTAGTGGGTAGCGTCGTGTCCAACCAGCAATTGGATGATCCCGGGTTTGATTCCTGGGAGGTACCTCATTTTTCATTTGTTTGTTCTTTCTCCTCTTCTTGTATGGACGCTCTTCTACACAAGCATCGTTCTTATATATATATATATATATATATATATATATATACAGGGTGTTTGAAAACTTTCTGTACAAATTGTAATGGGGGATAGGCAACACCAAGACAAACCCTTTTCGTCTATAAGTGTATGTCCGCTGATGTCACCATTCGGCACGAGAGGGCACCGCTGCAATTGGCTAAAAGGTGAAGTGGGCTAGACTCGTGCTTGCCGCGGGCATTTTTAAATCGGACGTAGTACGCGTAACATGGAGCGCTTCACGACTGCTGAGATGGCTGACATGCATATGGTGTATGGGGCTGCCAATGGAAATGGAAGAGCTGCTGTGAGGTTGTACCGACAGCGCTTCCCAAACAGACGTGTGCCAAACCACCAAACGTTTGCACATTTGCATCGGCGACTGCGAGAAACTGGAAGATTCCATGCAAACATGCATGACACTGGTCGGGAGAGAAACGTGCGCACTCATGACATGGAAGAAGAAATCCTACGGCGATTTGAGCATAATCCAAGCGCAAGCACGCAAGGTGTTGCACATATCCTCAGTGTGAACCACGACCTAGTCTGGAGAGTGTTGCACGAGCAGCAGTTACATCCGTTTCATCATCAGAGAGTCCAGGCATTACAACCTCGGGATTACCCTCTTCGTGTGGAATTCGCACGCTCGTTTCTGCAGCAGACAGCGGTGCAGCCTAATTTTCCAGCTTATGTGCTGTTCTCAGATGAGGCATGTTTCACACGTGAGGGTGTGTTTAACATGCACAATTCTCACGTGTGGGCGCACGCAAATCCACATGCTACACGGGTGCATGCTCGTCAAGAACCGTTCGCCGTCAATGTTTGGGCGGGTATCGTCCATGGCAAGTTGATTGGGCCATACCTGCTGCCTGCCCGACTCGACGGGCGGGTTTATCGGATATTTCTTGAAGAAACGTTGCCGGAACTGCTGGAAGATGTTCCCGTAGCTATTCGTAGACGAATGTGGTTTCAACACGACGGGGCCCCAGCACACTCCAGCAACGATGTGCGGGATTATCTGAACGCCACTTTTGGGGGCCGATGGATAGGCCGGGGTGGGCCCGTAGCCTGGCCACCGAGATCGCCCGATTTAACATGCCTCGATTTCTTCCTGTGGGTACACATGAAGAACCTCGTGTACGAGACTCCCATTTACTCAGAAGACCTCATAGCAAGAATCGCTGTCGCCGCTGGAACTGTTCCCGAAATGCCGGGAATCTTTCGACGTGTACGTCGGTCAATGCTTCGACGCTGTCGGGCATGCATTGATGCTACCGGTCACAACTTTCAGCACCTTCTTTAAATAAACATGCCTTCTTTAAATAAACATGTTACATGTACTACGTCCAATTTAAGAATGCCCGCGGCAAGCGCGAGTCTAGCCCACTTCACCTTTTACCAATTGCAGTGGCGCCCTCTCGCGCCGAATGGTGATGTCAGCGGACATACACTTATAGACGAAAAGGGTTTGTCTTGGTGTCGCCTATCCCCCATTGCAATTTGTACAGAAAGTTTTCAAACACCCTGTATATAAGGTACCTAAGCGCCACCACAGGCGGAAATGTGTTTTTGATGGATATCACTATTTTCACCCTTCCTCTATCGTGTGGTTTGGGTTATAATGACCTTACGACACGAAGTATGGTTGAAAACCTTATGAAGCTAACTACTTTTTTCACCTCTATCGCTAGCCAAAAGTTCACTCAAAGTTCGGCATAATAAGAAAATCAAACAATTAAAAAAAATACATATAAAATATGAAAATCTATTCCAAAAACTTATCAACATCTTCATTAGCATACTTAGAACTCTAATTTAGCCAAAAATGAACGTTCTAGCTCGATTAATAACAGAGATACTATTGCCAGAATATTGCTGAACTTTGGAGGCAATTTCTGACATTTTAATTTTGGCGCTTAGGTACCTTATGATGCGGGACCCTATATATATATATATATATATATATATATATAATTTTATATATACAGTGCCCGCGAAAAGTATCCGATCACCCTTGAAATTTGTATTTTTTACATAAAAAACAATGTTTAAATGTATACTAACCTTATATTAGTATTTTGTCATCTGTCCTTTGGTTTGGATGACTTGTTCTAGACGTTTTGGCATGGATTTAATCAAGTTTTGACAAACTTCCACTGATATTTCCTTGCACCATACCTTTTTGATGGCCTCTTGTAATTTTTTGACTGAGCCAGTGTCGTGGCATTCAACCTTATTTTTTATTATTAGCCACAGATTTTCTATCGGATTGAGATCTGGACTATTACCAGGCCAATCCAAAATATCAAATTTATTGTCAGTAATCCATTTTGTCACTATTTTGGCCCTGTGACATGGTGCACCATCATGCATGTATGTTTTTGTCCTTTGGATTGCCATTGCCATTGGAAGTTTATCCTGTAGCATTGCTAAATACCGTGCACCATTCATAGTTGTGTTCTTCGGAAGAAAATATAAGTTTCCACGCCCATAGTAACCGAAACAACCCCAAACCATCACACTTGGAGGGTGTTTCATTGTCTTTAGGGTGTATTTAGGGTCCATCCTATTTGAGCCAATAGGCTGGCGAATCTTTTTTGGACAACTTCTGAATGTCAAAAATGTCGACTCATCGCTAAATAAAACCTTCTTCCAGTCATCAACAGTCCAATGAATGTATTTTTTACAAAATGCGACACGTTTTTTTACGCATTTTTTCATTAATGAATGGTTTCTTAGCAGCATGGCGAGATGGTAATCCGAGTTCTTTTTGGAGCCGCTCCTGGATAGTTCATTCAGAAACACCAGATAACAAATTATTCATATTAAATTTTATTTCTTTCGCAGTTATTGTTGGGTTTTTCAATACTAAACGTTTCATAAGTTTGTCTGTTCGCGAATTTGTTTTTCTCGGTCTGCCAGATCGTTTTTTAGGGACTGGCGTGGTTAGGCCACCATTGTTCTTAGCCCGTGAAACCCATAAATTAACGGTACTTTGGGATATGTTTAATTCCTTAGCTATCTGTGTCTGTGATTTCCCACATGCATGCAAAGCAACAATAGCACCTCGACAATCACTCTTAAGTTGTTTTTTAGCACACATTATATATAAATTTTATTTACACCACTTTCTGTAAAAAAAAAAAAAAAAATCAAGAAATTTACACAAACAGTGAAATCTGACAAATTTGAGACACAGCCACCCGCAACGAAGGCTACCAGAACACTAATTTGAGAATGCATTGGATAGCTCTCATATCAGCGAGCAACCTCAAAGTTACCAGATGTCGCTAGAACAAATAGAAAGTGAATTACGTGTCTCTGAATATCAAGGGAAAATATTGTATTTTCTTGAGTGATCGGATACTTTTCGCGGGCACTGTATATATATAAAATTATATATATATATATATATATATATATATATATATATATATATACAGTATATATATATATATATATATATATATATATATATATATATATATACAGTGTATATATATATATATATACAGTATATATGTATATATATATATATACAGTATATATATATATATATATATATATATTATATATATATATATATATATATATATATATACAGTATATATATATATATGAAGAGAGAGAGTAATTAATTATTAATTAATAATGTTTCAGTTGTTTAAAAAAAAGAAAAGGTTAAGAATAGGTCCTCAAATGCCTTATTCCAGCACAAGTTTGAGGTAACCTTGCATTACACGGCATTCACACTTATTAAGCAGATTACATTTTCTCCAATGTTTAAGTTTTTCCCCAATTTCAATGAAATTTGTAGCAAATAATCACTATATATAGCAACATTGATGGTATTCATTTCAATAAAATATTTTGATAATTAAAATAATTCTCATTTTACTGAAAAATATGTAAAATATTGTGTTCTGACTTATTAAGCAAGTATTCTATTTACAGATCTAAATGGTGAAAATGGGTAAGAAGAAGGATTTAACATTAACTGAGAAAAGAAAAATAGTCAAGTTACTCGCTGAAAATATAAAATCTATTGAAATTGCGAAGCAGTTTGGCAGAGCTTATCGAACTGTAAACAAGTTTGTAGCGGAGGGTACCAAACTGAGACAGCGAAGTGATAAAGAAGCTATAAGAAAAGTGACAAGGTGGCAGATATCTGTAATCAAGCGCAAATTGCAAAGCATCCATTGTCCTCAAGTTAAGAGGTTTTTGAGCAGGCTGGCATACATAATGTACCAAGAACATCTTGATGTGGAATCCTCCAAACAATTGGCAAGATGTGTAAACCTACGATTCAGTCACCATTAACACCCAGGTACAAGAAGCAGCGTGTTGAATGGGTGCGTCAGTATGTGAAAACAGATTTTAATACTGTATTGTTCACCGATGAATGAAAAGCAACCCTTGAGGGCCTTGATGTTTGGTCAAGAAGATGGATTGCTGAGAGCCAATTTCTATCATCGAGATTAAGACGCCAACAAGGTGGAGGTAGTGTCATGTTTTGGGCAGGATTGATAGGCAATAAAGTAGCTGTCCCATACAGAGTGCCTGATGGTGTAAAAATGAATGCCCAGTCTTACACAAACTTTCTAAAAGAAAACCTTATTCAATGGTAGAGATTGACCCTTAGCAATCCATCTTCTTGACCAACCATCAGATCCCTCAAGGGTTGCTTTTCATTCATCAGTGAACAATACAGTATTAAAATCTGTTTTCACGTACTCACGCGCCCACGCTGCTTCTTGTACCTGGGTGTTAATGGTGACTGAATCGTAGGTTTACACGTCTTGCCAATTGTTTGGAGGATTCTACATGGAGATGTTCTTTGGTACATTATGTATGCCAGCCTGCTCAAAAACCTCTTTACTTGAGGACAATGGATGCTTTGCAATTTGTGCTTGATTACAGATATCTGCCGCCTTGTCACTTTTCTTATAGCTCCTTTATCACTTCACTGCCTCAGTTTGGTACCCTCCACTACAAACTTGTTTACAGTTCGATAAGCTCTGCCAAACTGCTTCGCAATTTCAATAGATTTAATATTTTCAGTGAGTAACTTGACTATTTTTCTTTTCTCAGTTAGTGTTAAATCCTCCTCCTTACCCATTTTCACCATTTAGATCCGTAAATAGAATACTTGCTTAATAAGTCGGAACACAATATTTTACATATTTTTCAATAAAATGAGATAATTATTTTAATTATCAAAATATTTTATCGAAATAAATACCATCAATGCTGCTATATATAGTGATTATTTGCTACAAATTTCATTGAAATCGGGGAAAAACTTTTAAACATTGGAGAAAATCTGCTTAAGTGCGAACACAGTGTAGAGATCCCACATGAATTTTCCTTAATTTTTTTATCTTCAAACACATGTAGGATCACAAACCAGTACCCTTAAGCATTCTGTAGAAATGACTGGTTTCTAAAATAACCATCGCTCTCCATTTGGGTGTAAATGAGAAATACAAAATTCTGCATATATCGGCAACTACAACTGATATTCATTAAGGTTATAATGTTTCAGACCAACAAGAACCCAAGGATCCACTCATGGCTGGTCTACCCAACTGTGTTTGTAATTGTGTATTGCCCATGTCCTCCATGGTGGCGGAGGGGACCTACAATTTTACGTGGGTTCCAAACCACAAAAACCTTAATTTTATTACCTAAAACTATGCCCATACTATATATATATATAATTATATATGTACAACATGAGTAATTGTAAACTGATAAAAGATAACATAGGCCTTCTAGTGGATGTTAACGGCGCTTTGGCTTCCGACATTCAGGCAATGGCGGTTATTTTTAACAGCTTTTTTGCGACAGTTTTTACCATAGAAGACATAAATAATGTCCCTGATGTGGATGATATTGTTCCATTTAGTAGCGAGACTATTTTGAATGAAATAACTGTTTACGAGGGTGAGTGCACATTATATCAATAAGTTAAAGTGAGCAAGGCTCCAGGCCCTGACGCACTTTATCCTAGACATTTGAAAGATGTTATTGTAAGCCCCTTAACAAAAATTTTTAATAAGTCACTGGAAGCGGGGGTTATTTCTGAAGACTTCAAATTAGCTAACGTTACGCCTATTTTTAAAAAAGGCGACTGCACAGTAGCTAGCAATTATAGGCCTACCAGTGTTAATATGTTTAAAAACCATTTAGATAGACATTTTAATTAAAAATAATAATGTTGTTTAAAATAATAAAACAATTAGCAACAGGAGCTCTTGGGGTAGTGGTCGAGGATGAGTCTGTTGTAGGTAATGGTGTCCCACAGGGTTCAGTGTTAGGCCCACTGCTATTCATAATCTACATTAACGACATAGATGTAGGCTTGACCAGTAACGTGTCAAAATTTGCAGATGATACTAAAATAGGCGGTAAAGTTGTTAATGTAGACGATAGAAATAGGCTCCAAGATGATATAAATAGGATTATGGAGTGGATGGATAAGTAGCAGATGCAATTTAACGTAGGCAAATGTAAAGTTTTGCATATAGGTTCTCGTAACAATTAGCGAGCGTTGATTAGGGTGTGACAGTTGCCCCAACTTTGTCCTACAATGCTCTTCAAAATTTTGGTGTTGCATATTGACATAAAAAATACCCACGTGCAATTTTTTGAAGATTCATGCATATACGAGTGAGCACCAGCAATTTGAAAAATAGCGATTTTGCTTATACGGCATACGCGCCTATATATGAGATTACACAACCATCATAAGGGATATTAACACAAATCATTTGCCTGTCTTAATTAAAAGCTGTTATCACTAACACAAAAAAGTTAATCATTCTTATTCTCTCATGGTACATTAAGGGGTTTTATCATATATTCACAAGGTATTATTTCTCTAGAGCAAGAAACCATGATTTCTGTTCGGAAACAGATGATCATTTGCGCTGATTAGGAACGCGGAGTCTGTCATTTTCAACTACTTGAAGGACTTCTTGAAAGCGCTCCTCATCCCTGGCAACATTAAGAAAGTCATGGCAAAGTTTTACACCACGCTCTGCAGCCTCATTGATGACCTGAAGCTTGTCCACAACCCGTTTCATGTTCAGGTAGTCGTCATGATCCACCCATTCACTGGCTGGACTGTGGAGAAACTGATGGGGCATGCCTAAAATGGTGAAGAACCGGCTTGAGTCAGGCCCAATTAGTTCCACCAGGGCAGTGCCACTTTCTGGGATAGGGGGAAGATATGGCTTTCCATAGCCCCCATGATTGAGCCCCACTCTCTTAGTAACTTCAGTGCCTTCATGGCAAAGAAGGGCCTTCCTCATCTCCTCTTTTGTCCTTTCTTGTACTTGGGACGAGAACAAAGCCAGTGGGGCCAACTCCTCAGTTAGGTACCAAGTGTGTCTACTGAGTGCCACACGTGCTTTGTCAACTATTGTGGCATCATATGGGGCAAATTCAGCCAAGGTTTCGACCAAATTCAAGTCATTCAGTGGCGCACTTGCTGAAACGGGTCAAACAATCCACCATGGGACATAAACAGTGACTGTGAACACAGCAAACCGTTCTAACTTGCTGATTTGACTTTTAGTCACAACCTCGGCTTTGGGAAACTGCTCTTTGATCTGGCCTGACAAAAGAACAATCTTGAGGGTATAGAGCAGTTTAGCCATCCACCTTGCTTTGTGAAGTGCGTCGGGGTAGACCATTGTGAAGTTCACTGGCTCGGATCCTTTAGTTACAAGCAGCAGACAAAGCTCTACCAGCTCCTTGTAGTCACCACGTGTAAATGGTTGGGCTAGAGATTCACGGAAGAAGTCAGCCATCTCCTGCTGGCGCTCCTCAAACACTCCAGGCATTGCGGGGTAGTAGTATTTCTTTTTTTCATTGTACGCCAGTTGAGAGAAATGGTTCTTGAACCTAGAAATGCAATTATTGGGATTATTGTATTTCGTACTAATCAATAATATTGTTTTAGGGGTATTAAGATTGATATGATCGATCATTTGCTTGGTGTTAGTATATCTTATAAGTCTAATAAAAGAAATTCCACTAAATTTGTTCATTAGATAATAATATTCCTTGTTATTTTGTAAAGCTTATGACTCACCTCTGGAAAACCATTATGTTTGGACTTGAAGAGCCCTCCACTTTCAAGCAATCCCAGCAAACACCTAGGATGACTTCGCCCACATTCCTGCGACAGGCGCACCAGAATACGGCACGCTCTAATTCCTTTTGGAGGGAGACTCAAGCAGTTGTTTTTTGTCCTGGAAAAAAATGTAATTGTAGTTTAAGGCCACCATTTCAGGCACGTGCTTTTTGCAGATTTCTGTTAAATCATTCACTGTATTTTGGTATTAATGTCGTGATAAATTCACGCTGATGTTTGAAATAGGTTTACCTGTATTGGATGAAGTTGTGTCGAAAACCATACCAACGACATTCTGTTCACACTCCCAATCGACCAGAAGTTGTTTGGTTGCTGTTGATATCAAGTCTCCTTGAACCAGGCCAGCTTTTTGAGTCAAATGCGGAAGAGGTGGGACTCCAAGAAGCTTTGTGCCATTGACACCAGACACAAGAATGGGCAGGCGGTCATCAGTGCCTTTGGAATCCAGCGTGTCCATAAGTTTACCATCCCAGTGCACCAGTACTTTGTCTGATGGTTGCCATTCATCCATGATTTTTAAACTTATTTCTGACACGATGGAAGCTCGGTATCAGTGGGCCATCCTTGCATTTAGTCTCAGCTTTGATGTATCTCCACCACATGCAGATACAAGGGAGTACACAATTGCACTCAGCTGGGTCGGCGAGATGTTGTTTCGAACACTGCATGAAACAAGTTCTGCCAACTTCAGAATATCATGGGGCACAAAAATTGAAACTCCCTCTTTCACTGTTCTCCGATGTTTTCTCTTTGGTTCAGCAGTGCTGGCCTCATCAATGTCATCGTCCTCATCAGAGCTAATAGGTGAATCAATATCAGCCTGTACATTCTCAGCATGATCACATTGCTCTCTCTCTTGTCGCTTCTCTTCTCGCATCTGCCTTTTCTGTCGCTTCTGAACCTTTTCTGTGAGTACTTTGTTTACCCCAGAGTAGGTAGCTACTCTGTCACTTAGCATGCTTTTCATAAAGAGTATGTCAGTATCGATGGCATCTTGTTCGGCCTGAGTTTTCCCCTTTTTCGCAGCCGCCATGTCTTTCAACACTGTGTTCTTGTAAAATTTCATCGTCAGGCTCAATTCTGATTTAAACTTCATAATTCCAGGATCATCAGCCCATCTTCTATCCTCATTCTTTTTCATAAGCATCATGTAGTCTTTGTCATAGTAAGTTTTAATCACTCGGCCAATATTGTCCCTGCCTGTAATGGTCGGGACATTCGCCTTCTGGTAATGCAAAAGCACATTGTCAATGGTGGCAGATAAAGCCTGGTCCCAATGCATATCCCGAAGGTTTGCTAACAGACATAGTAAGACCTGCCTATTAGTTGGCAGTTTGCAGCCCTTTATTTCCTTTTCTTCTTCTCGGGGTACGGTGCCCAATAACATTCTGACATACTCATCATCTTGCCGTGTATCCATGATTAAATTCTCTATTCACAACATCAAATCACTGTCAAGGGAAAAGAAAAGAGCATCATTAAAATTAAATGCAATAAAATAATACGTGGAAAATTTGTGGGTCAGCGTTCCAGACCCGGAAATGAAAATCTGATAAAATGTGCTATTTTCACACTTATTTATGAAGTTCATAAGCTGAAATAGCAATACTTGCTGGTATGACGGTGCTAGCTCAAACATGCACCGATCTCCAAGAAAATTTACAGGGGTGTTTCCTAGATAAATACACAACACTAAAACTTTGAACAGCATTGTAGGACCATTTTTTTATTTTTGGAGGGCAACGGTCACACCCTAGCGTTGATGAGGAAGTAGATCTAGGCGTATGTGTATCTAAGGATTTAAAAGTTAGGAACAAGTGCCTGGAGTCTTGCGCAAAAGCTAATAGCATGTTAGGCTTCATAGCACTCAATTTCAAATTTAAATCGAAGAATATTATATTGCTCCTTTAGAAGTCCCTAGTTAGACCTCATTTTGAATATGCCATTCAGTTTTGGTGCCCGTATTTGCGTGAGGATATTGATAGGTTGGAAAGGGTTCAGGGTTGCACCATGAAACTAATTCCATCATTGCGCAAAAAGTCTTACGAAGATAGAATTAAAGAGTTAGACTTGCATTCACTCGAAACTAGGAGATTAAGGGGGGAGCTTATTGAAGTTTTCAGAATTGTTAATAAAATTGCTTACGTAAATTTTGACAAACTGTTCACTTTCAATAATAGCAATACTCGTAATAATGGATTTAAGTTGTGTGGCAGACGATTCAGTACTAATATCGCTAAAAACTTTTTTACGTTTAAAGTAATTGATAAATGGAATAATCTTCCCACATCCGCCGTGAACTTTACCAGCATTAATATGTTTAAAAACCATTTAGAGAGGCATTTTAATTAAAAATAATAACATTGTTTAAAATAATAAAACAATTAGCAAACAGGTGCTCTTGAGGTAGTGGTTAACAACCTTACCGCCTATTTTAGTATCATCCGTGAATTTTGACACGTTACTAGTCAATCCTACATCTATGTCGTTAATGTAAATTACGAATAGCAATGGGCCTAACACTGAAACCTGTGGGACTAGTGATGTAGGTCACATCCGCATCCGCATCCTCGGAACATCCGCACATTTTCTCGCATCCACACTTTGGACTGCGGATGTCGTGCGAATGTGGACCGTTGAGATAAAACATCATTAATAAGCGGAAATTATCAAATTCTACTATAATAATAGATCTCTTTCTATAAGGGTGGAGGTTGGGGAAAGAGGTCGGTGAGGTGCATTTGAGTTGGGTTCACGTCCCGCATCCTGGTAACACAATTATGGTTTCTAATTTTGGCTGAAACTCAACAAAATATAACGAATTTATTTGCAGATGAATTCACAATTGATTTCTATATTAGTTAGATGCTTGATATTATTTTATATGTTCAGAGAAAAGTACAGCAATTATTGTACAATTAATCAATTATACTACATTATAGCTACAGCTCTCTCTCTATATAATAACTTATTATATACGTTAAACACAACAAATCTCGAATATATCCTAAAAAATAACGAAAATGTAGACATCCTCAGGCGTGACGTTAGCTAATTTGAAGTCTTCAGGAATAATCCCCATTTCGAGTGACTAATTAAAAATCTTCGTTAAGTGGCCTACGATAACGTCTTTCAAATCTTTCAAATGTCTGGGATAAAAAGCGTCAGGGCCTGGAGCCTTGCGAACTTTTAGCCTATCGATATAATGTGCAATCTCAGCCTCATAAGCAGTTATTTCATCCAAAATAGTCTCGCTACTAAATGGAATGATATCGTCCACGTTGGGGACATTATTTACGTCTTCTACGGTAAAAACTGTCGCAAAAAAGTTATTGAAAATAACCGCCATCGCCTGAGGGTCAGAAGCCAAAGCGCCATTAACATCCACTAGAGGGCCTATGTTATCTTTTACCAGCTTACAATTATTGACGTATTCAAAAAACTTTTTTGGATTATGTTTACTATCCGCAGCTATAAGTATCTCTAAATTACGCTTGGCATTCCTAACTGATCTTTTAACCTGACGTCTAAGCTCGATATATTATTAAAGTTAGCTGCCGTGCCATTGCGTTTATTAAGTCTATATGCTCTATTATGCTCGTTTATGAACTCGCCTATTTCCCTAGTCCACCACTTCGGCCTACCACGATTTCTAACGCGCTTGGGCCTACGAGGAATAAACTCCCTTTCAATATTCCTAAAACTTTCTTTAAATGCCACCCAACGCAAATTTGTGTTATTACCCATAAATAAGTTATCCCAGTCCACTACTCTCATCCTATCCGCAAAACTATCAAAATTATCCCTACGAAAATCAGGGACTTCTATTACGTTACTAGCCTGAGTGTTTTCTATCAATAACTTAAACCTAAGAATTTGATGATCACTACATCCTAAACTCTCGCCTACTTCTAAACCTTCGACTATATTCTTGCCGTTCGTCATCACCAAATCTAAAATATTATCACCGCTCATTGGTTTGGTAACTATCTGTCGTAAAAAGTTATCATCCATAAACTCAACCAATCTCAAACCCTCCTCATTACCAGTAAAATTCTTGTAATTAACATTAGGGCAGTTAAAGTCTCCGACAATTATACTATTCCGATTATCAATAAAATTACCAAGAAGTGAGTAAAATCTAGCATCTGATAATGATGATGAGTCTTTCTTTCTCTTTTTCTGAATGAATGTTAACCCATGAATGATAGGTTTTGCTACTTACTTAACCCCTTATTCTCTTCTTTTAACCCCCTACTCTCTCCTTTCTCTCGGGCTAACCTTATAGTGGATCTTAGGGTCTTTGTTAGCCTTAGCTTCTGTAGATCTGTAAAACATATGCAACTTATCAATTTTTAAACATGTTTATAGATGTGCTACTAATTACTTCTTCCGGCAAACTATTCCAGCTATTTACTATTCTATGCGTAAAAAGGTTTTTGGCAACTGCTGTCTCGAACCTCATACTTATCAGCTTACACCCATTATTTCTTGGTCCATTATATTGTGCTATTTCGAAAAAGCTATCTCTGTTTACGTTATCGAACCCATTCATAATTTTAAAAACCTGGATTAGATTTTTGATTTTGTCTATATCCTTGCATATATGTGGATTCCAAAATTGGATCGCGTACTCCAAATGGGTTCTAACTAATGATTTATAAAGAGGAACAATAATAATGCGCAATTTGTACTAAAAATTTCTAGTTATAAAACCTTGAACTTTGTTTTCCTTATTGACCACTGCTGTACTTTGTTTCGCTATTTTTAAATCACCACTGACTATAACTCCAAAATCTTTTTCCTGATCTACATTTTCCAACTCCTTCCCTGACATACTATACACAAAATTACTGTTACACGAACCTATATGCAAAATTTTGCACTTATTGACGTTAAATCTCATTTGCTATGTGACTAACCAATATACGATTTTCTTCAGATCTTCTTCAGTTTTACCTCTATCTTCATCATTTATCACCAAGGTGTTCATTTCTATGGTTTCTAACATGGGGAATCTAGTGGACACATTACAGTGATGATTCAAAGTCAAGGTCAGGCAAAAAATATGCTAATTTAAACTGAATATTTGTATCAGTGCTGTGTGATATTATGTACATAAAAACGGCCTCATCAGCCTTAAATGCAACGTAAATAATTTATATATAAACAAAGGCAATAAATCATTTATGATACATTAGGGTGTGTCGAATTTTTCAACTTTCAAATTCCAAATATGAGGGGTGCTAAAAAGTTGCAGCATGACTTAGGAATTCTAAAGATATTTTTGTTAATTTAATTTAATATAATTTAGTTTTGCTTGGTAAGAAGCTACATAAAAATAGTGACTTTTTTGACTTTTTTGTGGAATTATATAATAATTATTATAATAATTATATATGCTGTATATATAATGCACTGCTGTTTTTGCTTATTTCACAGGTTGAAACATATTCATCAGTGTGCTGAAGATTACTTGTCCATCAGTGCTACCATCCTAACCAGTGGGAATTGAGCTACAATGGCTTCTAAAAGGAGGACAAGACTGGGGACATTCACACATATGAGCAACCTAATTGGAACTGGTAGAGAGTTGTTGCCCTCTGAACTCCCAACTCTGCGAGACGTTCTGAAATATGGGCTACTGCTAAGAGAACAAAGTGGTGAGGATGTGAGAAACTACCCAGCAGCCAGTCTTGCAAAGGACATTTACCCTAAAGTGCTTGAAAAGTGGGAATGAGCAAACAGTTCTTTTGTAGCCCCCGTTGTAAATTCACGAGTCACAATCTTAAACAAGATCCAAGAGAGTTGGGAGCAGGCCAAAAACATATCTCTTGGGAGAGGAAAGCTACATGTCAGAGGCTTTCATTGCAAAACTTGACAAGCTTTTTGACATCCTCAGTTGCAAGTGTAAAATTGTTCTCTGCTCTGAATTTGGCTGCCTTGCAGATGCTGGTTGCAAAAACGAAACTCACATTAACTGTACGTGCCCTAGGGAGATGAAGATCCCTGTGAAGGAACTTGCTTTCAGTAAAGGTCAGAGAGACAAGTCTGGTTCTATTGGACCACATCAGATTGGCTTGCCAGATCAACCTGAGCACAACAGACAAGTCAAAAAGCAGAAGCGGCAAGAAGATGAAAGAAGAAGGCTTGCTGAATATAAGCAGACAAGTAAGCAGGATGTTTCAATGCCATCAAATGAAATAATTTTCTCTGATGATGAAAATGAAGAACAAATAGCTGATGCTCAAGATGGAAAGGATGGAATACAACACATTAGAAATACCTAATGTTGCTATGCATAGCATCAGATATGGTGTTGGCCTGCGTGCCACAGCTGCCATCACCACTGCTGCCTTTATGGATGCTGGCTTGATCACTGAAGAAGACAAGAGACTTGTAGTTGATCACAATAAAGTCAAGAGGGCCCAAGAAAAAGTTATGAGATTCCTGGATCAGGAATTTGATGATCTTTGTAAGAAGGGTGAAATTGACTGCATCTTCTTTGATGGCCGTCAAGATACAACTAAAGTTATGCTGAAAGCAGACAATTCAGATCGTCAGTTCCCCAGCATCATCAAAGAAGAGCATTATTCTGTGTGCAGTGAGCCAGGTGGAAGATATCTCTACCACTTCACTCCTGAGAAAGGCTCAACGAGAAAAAAACTGCTGAAGTTATTGCTGATAATCTTGTAGATTTCATGAAGAAGAAGGGCATTGATAAAAGCCTGCAGGCCATTGGAGGTGATTCTACAAATGTTAACACTGGCTGGGAGGGTGGTTCCATGCATTGGGTAGAGGTCAAGCTTTGCCGTAAGCTGATCTGGTTAGTTTGTGCCCTCCACACTAACGAGTTACCCCTGCGACACTTGACCACAGCACTGGATGGGAAGACCTTGTCTAACAACAAGTGGGCAGGTAACATTGGCAAGATGCTAGACACTGCAACCGAACTTGAAATTGATCCTTCATTCACCAAACTCTCAATTGGAGAGCCTCTTACTTCACTGAGTGACAATGTCGTAAAGGATCTCTCTACTGATCAAGTGTACGGGTATAGGATCACACAGGCCATAAGGACAGGAGAACTTCCCACAGATCTGGCCCTTCCTGAAATTGGTCCAGTGAGCCATTCAAGGTGGTTGACAACAGCAAACAGGCTTTGTCGCATATGGGTTTCAAAACATGGCCTTAAAGGCTGGTGTCCAAAAGATTGTTGACATGAGGGGTGGAGATGATGACACACTTGGAGATCTTTCTGTATGTCCCAGGAAGACACCTTCCATCAACCCCAGTGCTGCTTCCGTGTTGGAGCTGACAGACTGGTCTGACGGGGTATTTGAACCTCCTTTGACATGTAAACTGACTACAGCGGAAGTAAAGAAGTTCTTTGACAAGCCTATGCAAGTTCCACAGTGGCCCTGTCATGCTCAGTCAATAGAGAGGTGTGTGAAACAAGTCACAGAGGCAGCAGGCAGGGTGTATACACATGAGAAACGTGAGGGCTATATCAGAGGCCAAGAAGCAAGTCGGTGGCTGTTGGCCAAGAACGAATGAAAGCAAGACTTGATGAAACTTGTTTAAATATTTTTTTTTACCGATGTCATTACTTTCTAATGTTGTTTTATGATTACAAGGATATGTTTTATGATTACTAGGATATGTTTTATGCAGAGAAACTAAAATTTTTATAGCATTACCTGACATTTTGAGAAGCTAAAATTAATAAATGTTGTTTTCCCGAGAGCAATTTATGTGCTTTTTAATCACACATAGATTTACCAAGCTAAGTGTTGAGCAATCACAAAAATAATAGCAGATTTGAATTCTTCACATCCAAAAACATATTTTTAAAACCCCTCAGTGAAGGAATTGGCAAAAATTAATTTTCACCTTCCAAATTGACACACCCTAATGATACATATGACAATGTTTTTCAGTGTCCTAGGCCAATCATCTTAATCAGGCTAAATATTTATAACTGTATTAATCAGGCTAGTTCTTTGACTGTATTTTCATCTTCCTCATCAGGTATGTCTTGCATAACCATTATAGTCCATTCATTACAACAGCCCAATCCACTTTCACAATGGCAGAAGATTGTGCATGGCAACATTGAAGATGAACATGAGCACCTTGATGACGTTCAATTTTCGCAAGTGCACTTAATCAGTTTTAGTATGCAATCAGATGCGGTTGTTGTGTAGTGTGGTAGCATCACGGGTTGCAAAGTTTTATTCACTGTATCGCGTCCATCCATACATGGTAGGGTCTATGGCAGATGGACTAGCTTCTGTAGCATGTTTCCAAATGTAGGCTTGCAAGTGCGCTCTCATTACATTAAGTTGAAATGCCTTATTGGTGGGAGGCAGTGATGAGCTTTGGAGTGGAGATAAGGTTTGCCCATGTTGTTTTCATTTCCACATGTTTTGCTGCACATAGGTCATTGTTGTGATTTCATCATGTTCATAACAAGTAGAGCTACGAATGTAGTAGATTCGGACAATATCTGCAAGTACAGCTCTGGTATTTCCCAAGTGAGATAGTTGGTGGCCTCATTGAAGCACTTTCACTGTTTTAGTTTTCCAATGCCCCACAACTGAGCTAGTGTTGCATCCTGTCGACGAAGTTCCACTCTGGACATGCCTTTTCGCCTACTATTTGCAACAAAGTACAAGTCCTTCACATATGCCCTATTGAGTGCGACCATTTGTGTTGTCAGGACCTTTAGGGGTAGAACCAATTTCTTTGCCTTATTTGGTGGCATAGCTGGCTTTTTCGGCCCACTATATCTCTGGACTGGCACATCATCAGTACAATCATTTCATCTTTCCTGATGTGTTGTATCGTTTCTGGCAGCATTGTTTCATTTCCCTTGCCACACGTTTGTGTCAGAATCATCGCAAGTGCATGCATCAATTGCAAGCTGTTTTGACTAGAAATGTTCGCTTTAAAGTTGTCCACAACAACTTGTATAAGGCCTGATCCTTCTTTTAATGTATGGGCAAGTCCTCTGGTCGTGACTTGTTTTGATACAACAGCTGCAGACTTGTGAAACCTCAACACTTCATCATATGAGCACACAACTTCACACTTGTATGACTGTTGAATTAGTTCTTTTTCCTTTAATTACACCAATTGTTACTTGCAATGGAGTCTTGGTTTTGGTGAGCAGACTTGTAATCATGTTGCAAATCATTATCATTGGAAGTTTCTGAGTTGTATCTGGTAAAAGCTTACTGAGAAGATCCATCATGGTTTGGCTTGTGTATTCTGCCAAATCAATGTTCATTTGACACTGGTATACCTCCTTATGGAGAGGCATCATCTTAATATCGCTTTTCACCTGCTTCACCACTTTTTTCAGAGCTTCCAAGTCATTATCATCATCATCATCAGAAACTATATTGAATATAGTACGTCCTTGATTTTGTCATGAAACACCAGTGTACTCTCAATACCTGTTGCTGTAAAAATGAGATCATCATCTTTGAAATGCATTGACAGTGCAGTCAATAATATTCTTCTTAACATGATGGTGTCTCCATAACTGGTAAAATAGGTATATTTCCGATGAATTTCTTATCTGTGATCGATCTGCAGCTATACCAGAAACCAGTTTCATACACTGGATCTTTCATTATGGGTGTACGAACTTCAGTAGCACTTGATGCTGCAAGCTGTACCGATTTGGGTGCCAGGAATTTGGTCTTGCAGTCATAGTGGTACCTAGCATCTGCTGGCTGCAGGTCACTAATAGTTCTTTCTACTCTCACGAGAGTGTCCAGTATTGTTGTTTTGAATGGTTTATAATTGGCATGGTCAGCATTTCTACATTAGGCTACCCGCTTCCGGTGATTCAGATTATTCTTATCTGGTTCACACGGATTGCCACAAAACAAGCAATGTTTCTTGAATTCAAAATCTTGCAGTTCAGAGCGACACTGACGTTTTCCGGGAGGTAGTGTGGAATTGGAGCGAGCTTCCAATTTCCATAATCTGTTCAGGTGTGGTTTTGAAGTGTATATAAACAGTTTTTGTGATAATGCACTGTGAAATTGGGATCATCAGAGAAGTTCTTGTTTTTGTCCACATGCAAACCATCATTCCATATTTTGCTTGCATCGATGGTACTTGAAATGTGTCATTGTGTGCAATCTGATACTGGCTGATGGGGATTACTTTGCTGAATATGCATTCCATGCTTGTTTTCTGAAAAGACAGAAATGCAACAGTTAACAATGTGAAGGGCATTACACTATTATTAGATGTAGTATTAATAGAAACATGCTTATCAGGCTCTTCGGTCAGTAAAGAAGACAATCACTGTACTGTGCACATACACACCTACATACAACATACACACTATGCACATGTATGTAATATTTGGTGTGTATACATATATAAATCTTGGCATTGTACGTCTTTTCTTTAAAAGTATCATTAACATGGTTTATTTTCAGTTTTACTTCAGTATTAGAGCATGACCTTGACCATAAGTTATCAATTTAATGTGCCCAATGGATTTTCCATGTCAGATAACATAGGAATGAACCTTAATGAATAAGAGATCAGTTGTAGTTGCTGATATATGTAGAATTTCATATTTCTCATTTACGCCCAAATGGAGGGGGGTTGTTACATAGAAACCAGCCATTTTTTAAAAATGTTCAAAGGTGCCATCTTGGCACCCACAAGTTTCTGTTTCTTCATGGTCTGAAGATAAAAATCAAGAAAAAACCATTGTGAGACCTTCAGTGCGAGGTCAGACAAAACATCTTGCTTTGACTGCTAGACTATATCTTTATTGCATATATTTTTCCTTGAAGTTATCCTTCCAAGCATGTGTAAATCAGGTCAGATTCAGACTTTAGTTTAAAAACAAAATGTTTCTTAACAGATCCCAAAATTTTTTGGCATATGTGTCCTAATACCTTAGAAAAGATTAGTTCCATTATAGTCTGGTGGCAGTATCCAGAAAGTGGCCTCAAAATCACTTTAGGTGGCCCACTTGTTAGAAGTAAATGCAGGTTGTAATTAACTTCTATGGACCTTAGGAAAACCATTTATGCTCGTTGTCATTTTGAATTCTCCTTTTATACCTCCAAACAAGCAAGGTTAAATGACCGGAGGCCCGGGCAATGTTCCCTCTAATTTGTTTTAGTCCGTGTGCACAAGAAATTTTCATTGGTGAAAAATTGTGCAAACTTTTCTGAGCGCTATTATCTTCAAAATTAAATATATATAAATATTAAATACTTAATATTATTTCCATAAGGTGATAGCTTGATCATTACGGTACTATTAAATGGATATTAAAAAACTGTTACAGTATTATATATTCTTAAAAAAGAAAACATTTTATCCATTCTAAAAATATGAATAAAATAAAAAATAGTAAAATAAAATTCAACAAAATAAAGAAATAAAATAAAAATAACATTAATTGAAAATGACTATTTTAGTTATCATTTCTCAAAACAATTTTTAGCATTTACCAATTTAAAATAGACTATCAAGATTAATACATGATTTTATCCATTCACAAAATATGAATAAAATAATAAATAATAAAATTCAATAAAATAAAATATAATGAAAATAACATTAAATGAAAGTGCCTTTCATTTAAATATGATTATGATTTCTCTCTACGATCTTTAGCATTTGCCCATTCCAAATAAACACTATGAAGATTAATACATCCGTCATCATTCAGGTAACTTTTAATTCACATGAGCATGTCCAAATGATTTTCTTTCAAGTGGTTTCTTAATTTGTTCTTTATAGAATTCATTAAACTGAAATTTTTTAAATTACTGTACTTCATTTACTGTCGTAACTCTGATACGCTTGAGCCTGTGCACATTTTATTTTACTGTGTGCGCGGGTTTCACAACACATGTGCATGCGCACACCTTAGAGGGAACATTGCCAGTGTGTGCAGCATTGCTTGTATATATTAAGTTAAGGTGTATATACGAGGGTAATTCAATAAGTATTTGCACTTTTTATTTCCACAATTTTATTTTCACATCTGATAGATTATAAACACATCACTTCTCAACATAGTCTCCCTGTTTCTCAATACACTTAGTCCAGCGATCTACAAGCTTCCTAATGCCATCACAAAAGAATGTTTTTGGCTGTGTGCGTAGCCAGTCATGCACCGCCTCCTTCAGGTCATCATCACCTTGGAATCACTGACCTCTCAAAGCGCCTTTTAGTGGTTGAAACAGGTAAAAATCCAGAGGTGCCAGGTCTGGACTGTAGGTTGGATGGTCGAGAACTTCAAATTTAAGTTCTTGAAGGCATTTTCTAGTCTGTGTAGCAGTATGAGGGTGCACATTCTCGTGTAACTAAATAACACCTTCTGACAATCTCCCTCTCCGTTTTGTGTGAATTGCTTGCTTTAACTCATTCCAAAGCATGTCAGAATACGATGCACTTGTTACTGTAGTTCCACGCTGTAGATAATGTTCAAGGATAGGGCCTCGTGTATCCCAAAACAGTGTTAGCATAACTTTACCTGCTGACGGCTGCGCTTTGAACTTCCATGTAACGGGAGATGTTGGATGCTTCCATTGCATGCTCTGTCATTTGCTTTCTGGTTCATAGTGATGGAGCCAGGTTTCATCTCCAGTGATAATGCGCTCCAAAAAGTTTTCACATTCATTATGATACCGCGCCAAAAGATGAGAGCAGATGTCCATACAGTTACGCTTGTGCTCTTCTGTCACCTGTTTGGACACCCATCTTGTACAAACCTTGTGAAAGCCAAGAATGTCATGAACTATTGAATAGGCTGACCCTTGACTTATGTCTAATAGGGATGCACTGGATATCCGGAAACTATCCAGTATCCGGCCTATCTGGCCTCTTTTTGATATCTGGCCTCTCTGATATCTGGCCTCTCTTTGATATCTCGCCTCTTTTTGATATCTCGCCTCTTTTTGATATCTCGCCTCTCTTTGATATCTCGCCTCTCTTTGATATCTCGCCTCTCTTTGATATCTCGCCTCTCTTTGATATCTCGCCTCTCTTTGATATCTCGCCTCTCTTTGATATCTCGCCTCTCTTTGATATCTCGCCTCTCTTTGATATCTCGCCTCTCTTTGATATCTCGCCTCTCTCTGATATCTCGCCTCTCTTTGATATCTCGCCTCTCTTTGATATCTCGCCTCTCTTTGATATCACTTTCCTATCTGGCTGGATAGCCGGATAGTTAAAAAAAAATTTTTGGTAAATTTACTCATGTTCAAAGTTATAACAATTTTTGCATAAAATGAAAAAAACATTTAAAAAATCAAAAATTAAAATTTTTTAAAAATGCTTAATTTTTGTGCAATGATGGTATCCCATGGATACCACATTTATGGAAATCCGCCCAGTAGTTTGGAAGTTGTTAATGATCATACTTCAAAGGTAATCAATTAATTTTAATTTTGAATTTTAATTCTAAATTATGCAGGTATTTGAATACTGGGTGTACATAAAGTCAGGATCTATTTTTGTGAAGCACTTGGAAATTATATGGAATTCAATCATAAAATGATAAAGTGGTAACATTTATTAAATAATTAAGAGTAGGATTTGACGTGATGCCCATCAGTATCCCTGCACAGCTCAAATCATTCTGCAGCATTTCTAAACACATTCTGGAGCATTTGTGGGGTTATGTTATCTGCAGCAGTTCGTATACGTGTATGTAAGTTTTCAAGGCTCATAATCTTCGTCTGATAGACATGCGATTTGATAAAGCCCCATGCAAAGAAATCTAAAGGGGTTAAATCTGGTGATCTCACTGGCCAAGGTCTGTTGCTTCCGCGTCCGATCCAGCAATTTGGAAAACGTCCATTTAGATAATCCTGAACAATTTTGGCATAGTGACAAGGAGCACCATCATGTTGATAGACGACGGTACTAACAATCCTATCCCCGTCATCTATCAACATGATGGTGCTCCTTGTCACTATGCCAAAATTGTTCAGGATTATCTAAATGGATGTTTTCCAAATCGCTGGATCGGACGCGGAAGCAACAGACCTTGGCCAGCGAGATCACCAGATTTAACCCCTTTAGATTTCTTTGCATGGGGCTTTATCAAATCGAACGTCTATCAGATGAAGATTACGAGTCTTGAAAACTTACATACACATATACGAACTGCTGCAGATAACATAACCCCGCAAATGCTCCAGAATGTGTTTAGAAATGCTGCGGAATGATTTGAGCTGTGCAGGGATACTGATGGGCGTCACGTTGAATCCTACTCTTAATTATTTAATAAATGTTACCACTTTATCATTTTATGATTGAATTCCATATAATTTCCAAGTGCTTCACAAAAATAGATCCTGACTTTATGTACACCCTGTATAAGGTACCTTTTAGGAATACTAAACAAATATTGTTTATCTAGTAATATATATATATATATACAGGGTGGGCCAAAAGTCTGGAACCATAGGAAAATATTTATTTTAATACAGGGTGTCCCAGAATTAACTATCTATTTCAATGAAATCGGACAAATTTTTAAAAAACACACTTTTATTTATGTTTATCATGTTTAATATGTGTTAAAAATTTCTAAATTTCTAAATTTTTTTCATAATTTTTTCATTATCTGGTCCAATGAAAGACCGTCTGAAGTCATAGAATGGCAAAGAGACTCTCCAAAAGCTAACGTGTGGCTTGGAATGACCAAATCCAAAATTTATGGCCCATTCTTCTTTGCGGAAGCAACTGTAACAGGTACCATCTACCTTGATATGCTTCAGCAGTTTCTCGAACCACAGCTCCTTGATGATGGCATTCTTGATAATGTTGTGTATTTCAACAAGAAGCATTGATCTTTTGGCGATAAACCTTTGTTTTTATGAAACCCCATGCAAAGAAATCCAGGGGTGTCAAATCCGGAGAACGTGGAGGCCAAGGTCGAGGTCCTCCACGTCCAATCCACCGATTCGGAAGGCGTCTGTTGAGGTATTCTCGAACAATTAGAGCATAATGACATGGTGCTCCATCTTGTTGAAACACGACATTATCAAGAATGCCATCATCAAGAAGCTGTGGTTCGAGAAACTGCTGAAGCATATCAAGGTAGACGGTACCTGTTACAGTTGCTTCCGCAAAGAAGAATGGGCCATAAATTTTGGATTTGGTCATTCCAAGCGACATGTTAATTTTTGGAGAGTCTCTTTGCCATTCTATGACTTCAAACGGTCTTTCATTGGACCAGATAATGAAAAAATTATGAAAATAAAATTATGAAAAAAATTTAGAAATTTATACATTTTTAACACATATTAAACATGATAAACATAAATAAAAGTGAAGTGTGTTTTTAAAAAATTTGTCCGATTTCATTGAAATAGATAGTTAATTCTGGGACACGCTGTACATAAATTACAACAAATGGTAAATACTTAAAATGAATATCAACTTTAACTCGTAAATGCGTATCCGTGATACTGTACAGTGGTTCGTACTCCAGTATAAACAACAAATTATAACAAATGCTCAAATTGGCGGCCTCTGACATCGAGACACTTAGGGATGGAATTTATGATTTTTAATAATTCTTCGAATTGAAGTTCTCGAGATGCGTGTTTCATTTGATAATCTTCTTGTTGACTTTACTGGACTATTCGTTAAAGTTTCACATACCATTGCAGAGGTATTTTCATCAGTTGCAGTTTTTGGACGACCAGAATGCCGTCGATCATGTACACTTCCTGTTTCTTTGAAACGTTTAAACAACTTGCCAACAGTCGAATGTGTTACTGGATGCTTATCAGGATGATTTCTATTGAATTTGGTAGCAACTTCTCTGTGTGTAGTGCCCTGTCTTGCGTACATGAGCACAAGTTCTACCCGGTCTTCTGTTAGATTCGAAGCCATTTCTGGGCTGAAATAAAAAAAGTATTTGAGTATTTATACTGGAGTACGAACTACTGTACAGTATCACGGATACGCATTTACGAGTTAAAGTTGATTCATTTTAAGTATTTACCATTTGTTGTAATTTATGTATTAAAATAAATATTTTCCTATGGATCCAGACTTTTGGCTCACCCTGTATATACACACACACATATATATATTAGGGCATTCTGCGGCTATAGGGTTGATGTACAAAGTTTGGAATTCAATACCACACACATGTTTAATCAAGTCCATTTATTAACTGAACAACACAAACAAAATTTTATTCAATTTGAGTAATATTTACTGGTCACCCAAGAGCCTCCTTCAAGTCTTATTGGGGAGATTATGGAATCAGCTGAACAAAAAATGTACTATCGTAACTTTACATCCAAAACAATTAACAGAAACCTTAGTCTTTTCAACACATTACGAAAACGATGAAAAATTTACCAACATATCCATAGGGATCATATGTAATGGGACTTCTTTGCACTGGGCATGGTCTTCTGATGATGTTCGATCACTTGGAATACCAATTCTTTCTCGTCTTCGCGCTGGGTGATCGAGCTGTTGAAGTCAGTTGCGAGCTTCACCGCTCACTCAGCGCAGTCATTGATGACCCGAATGGCCCTAACTCTCTCCTTCATTGCCACCAGGTCCTCCAGGTAGTGGGGAACTTTGAGTCCCATGCATTTGAAGAAGTTAGCAGTCCGTTTAGTCATGAAATCTGGGAGAGTGAGCAGATACGGCGATTTCATGCACTTTGACTCGAATTTTCTTAGCCCCTTCTTGCGGGCAGGGACCCCATGGAGATTTTTAAGCATATGCTTCTTTTCCAAATTGTCTACCTTATCCGAGAAAAAGGCGAGACCAACAAGGTCTTCACTGAGGTACCAGAGGTGGTTCTGAGCCTTGGCTATCGCAATGGTTGCAACTGCCTCATCTTTGGTCTTGTATCCTTCAAGCTGTCAGAGGAGCTCGATGTCGTTTTGAAGAGCATCGATGCCACTGGGTGCCTCAAACCACACTCGAAGGTAAATCGTAGTGGAGAATATGTTGATGCATCGCAGCGCCTTCTCTTCCGATGGCATTACGGAAAACTGCCTCCGAAACAAGATCATCTTGAGGGAATAAATTCCTTTTGCCATCTACCTAGCTCGGTGGAATGGTCCGGGATAGCAGAAGAGACTCTTCTTCTGCTTCCTTGGAGGGACGGTTGCCCCCAAGAAGAGAAGTGCCAGCTCCATGTATTCTTGGTAATCATCCCGGTCCTGCTTCTGACTAAGTCTGGCACTGATGAATTCAACAACACTGTTCCGGTTATCAGAGACAAAAGTCTGCAAGGGGTCAGCGTCTTGCGGGTCATCTTCAAAGGGATGGTAGCTGCCCTGGTCAATGAAGCTCCAGTAATCCCTGAAGCGAGCAAACAAAGGAATGTTCGGGCCAGAGGAAGAAAAGAACTTGTCGAAGACTGCAGTGACCACCAACTCGTGAGTGTGGTGGCAGCAAGCAAAGACGACGAGTGGACGCTGCAAGCCTTCTTCAATTGTGACACATGCTCCTGTGTGGAGACCTGTATTTGCCGCCGTTGTGTCACAACATATTCCTGCAATGAATGGTTTCACCTTTGGTCAATTGTCCAGCATGGTGAGTATGGCATCTCCCATTGCTCTTCCAGTTCCTGATGCAATTTTTGGAATGGCCAGCAGCTTTTCGAAGCCTTCTCCTGATACAACAATGGGTAAGCAATCCGACTTACCACCTCGTTCGTCGGGAAGGATCTTCCCATCGAAGTAGAGAATGCACGGCTTCTGGGGGTCAAAGTTGGTCTTAATGTCCTCGGCAATTCTGTCGTGTTTTGGTTCTGGCACCGTGAATGGAGGTCGCTGAGAGCGTCAATTCTCGCGCATTCACCCCAGCTGCTGACAGGGCAGGAGCGACGATGTGTATGGCTTTTTGCACGCTTGTATTTGTCCGGTCAAGTGCCGCGATGAACTGGGGGTCATCAATAACTGGGCAAGGGTCCATCATCATGGCTTTTGGCTGAGAGCCACATTGGCAGAGGCAGTGGCTGACCTGAGTGAATTCCTCTCCTGAAGACTCGGTGGAGCTGGATGAGCTGCCAGTCAATTCTGCATCTGCCTCTGCATGCTCCAGCTCCCATATTCTTTTCATTTCCTCCTTAGACTTGTGTCATCGTCGCTCCTCGTTCTCCTGCTTCATTGCCTTGGATGCTTTGGCAAATGCAACGTCTTCTGGGCCAATGACCATCTTTCTCATTGTCCATTGGTCTTTAAGGAAGTCGCAGTCCTCTTTATTTGTCTTCGAAGATCCAGCTTCAGAGTGAGCAACATCAAACAAGGTCTCCATGTCCAACAAGAACTGTTGTTCATGAGCTCGCTGTGTTTCCATTCGTCGATCCTTGTGATTAGACAACTTCACGTACCTCTCGTGAAGCTTTTTGAGCTTGGCAACAATGTATGGCTTGTGGGATGTCTTCAATGATGCTTTTGTCCACACCTCCATGAGTTCTTCAGCCACATCACTACATGCTCTTGGAAGGCTTTGCTTCGTGACTCGTTGGATGAAAAACAGACGCTTTCCAACTTCACTCATGGTGGGAAGCTGTCTCATGGAAGAGAAATCCTCCTCTCCGAGGTGCCTGAGAAGCCACGAACTTGCTTGCGTGCGTGTTGTTGCCATCTGTGAAACAAATAAGACTCATTAGTAGTGGTACGACACATCAGACTGATAACACAGTTTGTAGGCAGGCAGCAGATGCCCACCTAGTGGGGATGGGTTGATGAATGGAAAGTGGTTGTGTGCGTGTGTGTGTGTGTTTGGGGATGAGTAGTGCTAGTCGTGTGCTCATGTCGATTGTGTGCTCGTGTCAATACACTCGCTGTTTCAACGCTCTACAAGTTGACCCAAACCTACAAGGGGCTTGGGGGAGTGGAAGGAATGAGACTATCAAGACCATTGTTTGTGTGGTTTCTTTCGAGTACAAATGGATCCAGTTTAGCATATGTGCATTGCTGCATTTCGAACTTCGTATTTTCGGAATGCCCTAATATATATATATATATATATATATACAAGCTATAGGGAAACTAAAACCACAGTCAGTGGCAGGACCGGATAAATGGAATGCCACACTGATCAAAAACTGCAAGAATGCAATCACTGAGCCCCTATACTGGATATGATCATTAGACACGGGAGAAATACCGGGCATCCTGAAGAGCGCGAGCATAGTCCCAATATATAAAGGAGGAGATCGATCCGAGGCCAAAAACTATAGGCCAGTGTCGCTTACATCTCATCTCACTAAAATATTTGAAAGAATAGTTAGACAGAAAATCTATGACTTTTTGGAAACTCAGAAAAAATTCAATGATAACCAACACGGGTTTCGATCAGGCAGATCATGCCTATCACAACTAATGGAACACTACAACAACATTATTGATTCACTTGAAAGTAATGAAAACTATGATGTACTATACACAGACTTTGCTAAAGCGTTTGACAAGTGTGACCACGGAATCATAATACATAAACTGAAATATATGGGAATAACAGGAAAAGTAGGGAAAATGGATATATAATTTCCTTAGTGAGCGGAGGCAAGTCATTACAGTACAAGGAGTATCTTCATCAGTATCAGAGGTCCTCAGCTCGGTACCACAAGGAACAGTATTAGCTCCACTACTCTTCATAATCGTGCTAACTGACATAGATGAGGACGTTACAAGAGACAGCACAGTAACATCCTTTGCGGATGACACAAAGATCAGTAGAAAAATAAGAAATCTAGAAGACATAGGATCTCTACAAACTGACATAAACAAAATCTACAAGTGGACTGAAGACAACAATATGAAGTTTAACACCGAGAAATTTCAGCTATTACGGTACGGAAAAAGAGAAGACCTAAAGTCCATGGAATATTATACCCCAAATGGACAGGAAATTCAGAGAAATTCCAGAGCAAAAGATTTAGGGGTTGTAATGACAGATGATGCGAAATTTGAAACACAAAATAAGATAGCAGTAAACAGAGCAAAGAGAATAACGGGTCAGATATTGAGAACCTTTAAACGAAGGGATAGGAATGTAATGATTCCTCTACTGAAAACCCTGATAATACCCAAATTGGAATACTGCTCGGTCCTAACATCCCCATATAAAAAAGAAGACATTAGACAGCTGGAGGGGATCCAAAGAAGCTTCACAGGCAAGATCAATGGGTGCAAAGAACTAAATTACTGGGAAAGGCTACGAGAACTAGACCTATATTCACTGGAAAGGAGAAGAGAGAGATACACCATTATTTACACTTGGAAAATAATGGAGAAACTAGTCCCTAATCTTACTCTGAATCCCATAACTCCCCAAACAACGGTGGAAAGTAGAAGCGGTAGACTGTGTCGTATTCCCAAATTGAAGGCGAGACAGGGAACATCCTTAACCCTGAAAGAAAATAGTTTTGTAGTGAGAGGACCAAAACTGTTTAATCAGTTGCCCAAAGACCTAAGAAACATGAAGGGAGTTGCAGTGGAAATCTTCAAAAGAAGACTAGATGCCTGGCTCAGAACAATCCCCGATGAGCCGAGCGTACCTGGCTATGTGAGGTGGAGAGCGCAAGAATCCAACTCACTACTGCACCAGGCCAACTCGAGAGGAGGGGCGACAAGCTTGACCTTTGCGAAATGAGAAATCATCGCGCGGAACCTTTGTAAGGTTGTAAGGTAAGGTGTGTATGTATATATATATGATACACACAGACAGTGCATGGAACAAGGAACTATTCTGGGATAATTAAATCCACTATAGTCCGAATAAGTAATGGTAAATGACAAATACCATAGTTTTTCTTTTTCATGATGCTAGCCCAACGTGGGCAACGGGTTACTCGCAAAGAGGTCCCATAAATATAGCTTCCCTCACCAGCTATCTGCAAAGCAGACAGGATCCAGCTTTGGGACATGGATCTAGGGTTTAAAGCAGCCTAGCCCTGCTACATTTAGAACCTCAATATAAGCAAAAGACTCACTGTCTTCACGTCAGATTGAATACATCAAAGAAAAAGGGGTAACTATTATATTTTAGCCAAAAACCAAAACTTAAACCTCGACTGGCAGAATTGAGCGTCCACTTTTCAAGGCACATAACATGTCCGTTTCAAGATGGGAATGAACTCGGAATGGTCCCCTGAGTTTTTTATGATACACACAGACAGTGCATAGAACAAGGAACTCTTCTGGGATAATTAAATCCACTATAGTCCAAATAAGTAATGGTAAATGACAAATACCATAGTTTTTCTTTTTCATGATGCTAGCCCGAAGTGGGCAATGGGTCACTCGCAAAGAGGTCCCATAAATATAGCTTCCTTCACCAGCTATCTGCAAAGCAGACAGGATCCAGCTTTGGATCATTCCCATCTTGAAATGGACATATTATGTGCCTTGAAAAGTGGACGCTCAATTCTGCCAGTTGAGGTTTAAGTTTTGGTTTTTGGCTAAAATATAATAGTTACCCCTTTTTCTTTGATGTATTCAATCTGACGTGAAGACAGCGAGTCTTTTGCTTATATTGAGGTTCTAAATGTAGCAGGGCTAGGCTGCTTTAAACCTAGATCCATGTCCCAAAGCTGGATCCTGTCTGCTTTGCAGATAGCTGGTGAGGGAAGCTATATTTATGGGACCTCTTTGCGAGTGACCCATTGCCCACGTCGTGTTAGCATCATGAAAAAGAAAAACTATGGTATTTGTCATTTACCATTACTTATTCGGACTATATAGTGGATTTAATTATCCCAGAAGAGTTCCTTGTTCCATGCACTGTCTGTGTGTATCATAAAAAACTCAGGGGACCATTCTGAGTTCATTCCTATATATATATATATTTTTTATTTTTTTTTATTTATTGTATATATATTAGGGTGGCCTTTATAATGCTGTTATAAAACATATTAAACAATAGTACTACTTGTTGATGGAGAGTCCATGTACTTGTTGTCAGGGCCGGTGCTAGGAAGTGCGGGGCCCAATTAGAAAATTGTTAGCGCCTAGCGGGGCCCTCTACCCTACAAAACCTGAAGATCGATGCTTTATGCTTCGTGCAGTATGCCAGTCCCAGCCAAAAAGCGTTGAGGGCTTGAGGCTCCACCATTAGCCACAATGATATACTAAAAATTGAAAGCCCATATGAAAGTTTTAATGTTTTATTACAAGTCAAGATAATTACTGACATACTGTTTGTGCATAGGCCTTCTAAAAACAGACTTTTCTGGCTTTTTTATCCGAGAAATCTTTCAAAATCATTTCAAACTCAATGGTTCTTGTAATGTCATTTTCTATAGATAGCATTGCCAAATTATTTAGTCTCTCTTGTGAAATTGTGGACCGTAGGTACGTTTTAATCAGTTTTAGTTTTGAAAAACTTCTTTCACCTGATGCGACTGTTACGGGCATTGTTAAGTAAATCCTCAAAGCAATAAAAACATTAGGAAATGCTGTGAATCGATTGTTTGCTGCCAGGTATTCAAGCAGAGCTTGAGGCTTAACGGCACTGAAAGGAAGAAAAGGTTTTAGAGCTTCAAGTTCTTCGGCCAACAGATAACCATGCATGTCTTTAGTTGTTTCAGTAACTACCCCTCCATCAGTGCTGTGTTTTAGTGTGGTTTCAGCTAAAGCTGCTTCAAGGTCTGCAGTGTGCTTCCTAATTTCTGCCTTTTGTAAGCTCTGGAAGTTATTCAAAAATCCAAATAATTCCACGTGGCTTTTAAGCTGTTGAAATCTGGACTCCAAAGACTGAATAGCTTTTTCTAGCACCAGGTTGAAGCACTGAACTTTGTATGCTTCTTTTGGGTCATCTACAGCTTCATCTTTTGCCTCGTATGAAAACATTCTCTTCCTTCTACGTAGTCGTTTTTCTTGAAAGGTTCTTAACTCCAATGGTAATTCAACAGCTTCAGCCAATTCATTTGCGCCTATTAAGACATCATCAAAACCACCCTCTCTATAAATTCTTAGCCATGATAATAGCTTTTCAAATGACTCCATGCCTTCATCAATGTCCTTTGTTTCACCCTGTAGTTCCTTGCTTACAAAGTTAACTTTAAAAAGTACTTCATGCCAAAATATCAAAGAAACTAAAAATCTGTAGTCTTTTAGTTGGTTTGCTAAAGATTCTGCTTCTGCTTTTACCTTGGGCTCATCAGTTATCTCTGATATTTCCACAAGCGCATCGTATACTTCTCCAACCTGGTAACGTATAGCTTTAACACTATCAATCCGACACTCCCACCTTGTTTCGCTCAAGGGTTTCACTGATAAGCCAGGTACATGTTTCTTAAAAACTGCCCACCTCTTAGTTGATGCTGAGAACAATACGTAGATCCTTTGCAAGATCCCAAAGAATGTTATAGCATCAGGACAACACTTGGCCACATCTCCAAGTAAAAGGTTATAATTGTGACATGCACAAGGTACAAAGAAAGCTCTTGAATTATCCTTCAACAGCCTTGCTTGTACTCCAGAGGTGTGACCTTTCATGTTGCTACCATTGTCATAGCCTTGGCCTCGAATGTCTTTCAAGTCTAAATTTAATTCCTTCAGTGTATTTAATAACGTTTTATATAAATCTTCTCCTGTGCTACTTTCAACTTTCATAAACTTTAGGAAATGTTCATAAACACCTGGAGGAGCCAAGTGACCATCAGACACATACCTGATCATTAGAGACATTTGTTCTTGGTGACTCATATCGGGTGTGCAGTCTAAAATTATGGCGTAGTATTTAGCTGCTTTTATGCGTTTGATTATCTCATTCAAAACAGCTGTAGCCATAATGTTCAGTAGTTCATTCTGAGTGTCTTTTCCTAAATAGTGATTGTGAATTTCGCGGATTTTGACTTTTCGCAAATGTTCTTCAAGAACAGGGTCAAACCTTCCCAATAGCTCAACAAGACCTAAAAAGTTTCCATTGTGTACACTGTCATTACCAACTGTTTCCTCTGTCCCTCTAAATGCTAGATTTCTCTCAGCAAGAAACTGCACTATTGCCACTAGCCTTTTGAAAACTTGCTGCCAGTGCTTTGCATGTTCATTTCATTGACGATTTTTTCATGTTCTTTGTCAATGGTCTGCCCACTACAAAGTCTTTGATGCAACTCCCAGAATCTCCATGTAGCTTCCAAATGGCTCTTAGAATTTTCATGCTGACATAACCTTGTATGAAGATTAGACCAGTTGTTGAATCCATTTGTTGACAATGCACCGGGTGTGTTTGCGCTAAAAAGCTTACAATAAAAGCAATAAATTCTATCGGCAGACTGAGAGTATATAATCCAAGGTCTTTCGACACACTCCCCATTTGGAAGTTTCCCCTTACAGTGAAATTTTGAAAAACGCAATCCCTGGTCATTTCATGGAAAGTTGTTCACAGGAATATTGGGAGGACCTTTCATTGTTAAATAATCTCTTACATTTTGGCTTACATCTGCTGGCCAGCTGGCTGGGTCATCAGAAATGTTAACTACAACTGTACTCGTGGATGAGCCATCATTGTGTGATGTGTGGCCATGGTCTTCATCAGCTATAAGTGGACTTACCACTTTGGTACTGTCTTCTGGTGCGTTAACATTGTCTTCAACCTGGCTCGCGGCTGTGTCATCGTTTTCTAACTTGTTATCAATTTTATCATTGTCTTCATCAACTATAATTGGACACACGGCTGTGTTGTCATTTTCTGAATTGTCCTTGTTTTCTTCATCCTCAATACGTTGTCATTTCAAAGTTGGAGTGACAAGAAATTTCGCTAGAGCACCTCTTTGTTTTTCATTTTCAGCTGCCTTAGCCTTGGCCAGTGCTCGTTTCTGATTGCCGCTCAAATACTTTCGCCCTTTGTCTCTATCTCTGCTTGTGCTTGCCATGATGACGATGATGTAAGGGCTTTTTCAATTACTTTTCTTTTAAAAAAGCTAAACGGCGACGATAAACTGAAATTACAAAACAAAAAACAAAATCATTCACAATAAAGACTCCCTGGCACTGAAAAATAATAAAGATGTGCATGTATGCATCTAATGATTAAAGCAAAAGATTTCATGATTTTTAAAAGCCTGGGAGTAAGAAGAAAAGCGCAGGGGGCAAAAGAACAAGCTCTAGTAAATAGAAATGTAAATGCTCTCTATGATAATGAGGCAAAAACTAGTTAATTTAATATGTAGGATCTACTTACCACCACGTTTCTCTGTTACATGCAGGCTTAAGACACTTCAAGTTTGCAGTTTGGACATATAAACAATTTGGACATATTTAACAAACAACACAACTTTACATTCCAAGCTTTATGTTATATAATCTCATTAACAGCGCTCTTTCTGTGTTGAGGGTTTGAATATCGTCCACAAATTACCTTTTTTTTAAAAAAGCTAAATGGTGACGATAAACTGAAATTACAAAACAAATAAACAAACGATTAGCAATAAAACATTGAAACATAGATATACGAGGACGGACTGAATAGTTTCACTGCCTTCACAGTAACAAGAAACTTCGTGCACACTGGACACTCATTAATTCATCATAGCGTCCCCCACTCGAGCGCGTGCGCGGGGCCCAATTTGAACAAATCTGTCTAATCGGCTTAAAACTGACCCTGCTTGTTGTACTTCATATTTTTCATGAGAAATAGCAGTTTCTCCGCATTTGAAGGCAGTAGTCTGTTTCGATTGTCTATGTAAATCTTGGCTGCTGCACTGAACAAACGTTCTGAGCTGACAGAACTGGGTGGTGCACTGAGATACTTGATAACCAGAGGTTTTAAGTGTAGATATTTGTTGTTTTTCATATTCCACCACCTTATTGGGCTGTTCTGTTGTAGTAAAAGTGGTTCATCAAGATATTTTTCCATTTCTGCTTTCAAAACCTTGCTCAATTTGATTTTTTGGGGGGGTTTTGGTCACACTGCCAGGACTTGTCATAGTTATATGACTTCTATCCGATGAAAAACTTTCACAGGATTCCATAGTTTCCGTGACATTATCTTTTTCTTCATCAATGCTGCTATCAGTGTCTTGTTTGGTTGTATTGTCAATCAGCTCGTCAAAGCACTTCCAGATGTCCTCATGTGTTTCTGAAAGTAATGATGTTTGTTTGGTTGTTTCATCTCATTTGGTCTCCTTTCGAACCTTTTGTTTTTCATTTACATTTTCATTAGAAAGCATTTCTTCTACAACCCATTGTTTTGCTTTTGCATTATCTCTTAGAAATTTTGTTTTGAATCTTGGGTCGAGAAAGGTAGCCAAAACAAAACATTTTCTATTCATTATGTTTTGTTTGTCACTGCTGGCGGTGGATCCTTCATTTAGAAAGCAAATTTCTACTGACTTCTTCAGCTCATCTTTTAGTGTTTGTATTCCAGCATCTTTTTGCCTCTTTGAAAGATAGGAATGAAGCATCATTATTGCTGGAATTACATAAGAGATTGTTTCATTATCGGCACTAGCCTGTTTTGTGATTTCTTCAAATGGTTGCAAAACTCTGATAACAGGATAAGAGGAGTGATTGAAGTGAGTAACGATTTTTCGTCCTTTAGCCAATACATCTGCTATTGCTCGTTGAAAGAAGATGGAGTCATTAATTACAAGCTGAAGAGTGTGTATGAAGCAGCTCACTCCTTCTGCACTTGTAAGAAAGAAATGAACATATTTTTTGCCTGTATTTTATGTCATTACTTAACATTTATTTTCAAGTGTGTACAAAGAATAAACATTAAACACTTCAAATTAGGTAACAATAAGTGGTATAACTAAATGAAATTTTAATTCTAAATTATGCAGGTATTTGAATATAGGATACCTTTTAGGAATACTAAACAAATATTGTTTATCTAGTAATAAATGTTTATGTACACTTTGTTTTAAGTTAAGACAAAGTGTACATAAATATTTAAAGTTAAACTTTTAACTTACCTGTCCCAATGGTGATGTTGGACTGTTGGTAGCATTGTCTCTAAGGATGAGATGGACCTGCTCCGGTTTTATCTTCCATTCATCCAATGAGCCATTCAACATGTCTGCTATGTTAAATCCTGTGTGTGACTGAGGAAAATGTTTGCAGCTTAACACATAAATGTTGCTTTTCATATTGTCTGAGTTCAAGAAATGAACTGTCAAGCTGATGAAAAGACTGATTGTTGGTTGTACTGGTCCAGATATCAGTCATAAATGACAAGACTGTGGCCTGTGACACCTTTTGTTGTACAGATTCTCTCACTTTTCCATACAACTCGGGTAAGGCCATTTCAGTGAAGTATTTCCTGCTTGGGAGTGGGTATTTTGGAGCAATTGTAGTTATGAGATCACGAAATCCCTCTCTCTCCACCAAAGTGAAGGGTTCAGCATCCAAAGCCATCATTTGAACTGAAATTAGAATAATTGAGAAATTTACATCAACACATCAAGATTTTTCTACATCTATTTATACTTGATAAAAATATTTTTTAAAGAAATTTATAAAAATTATAATTACAATTACAATTCTTTATATAAAAATTAATTAAAAAATTACTAATTACCTATTTTTCTTGGGTAATTATTAATTACTTGGGCAAAAATGGAATACTAATTACTCTACTTACCAATGTTGTTGGTGATAGCTTCGGCTTGAGGGTCTGTCAAATTCCACATCTTGGTTCTTTCCATGGTTGCCTCAAGAGTTGGTTGAGCAGTGACTGGTTTACTTGTTTCCTTTGATAAATTCAGTCCTGTGTCCTCTTCACCAGTTTAGTTGAGTATGATTTTGGGGTTTTCCCCCAATTTATTAGTCTTGATGAAGATTTCACATCACAAATCGTGCATTTGGCTTTATTTTATTCAGTATATACTCTAAAATATTTCCAAATAATAGATCTTGCTTGAGCCATTATTCCAAATTAGACAAAAATCATAAAATAATGCCTATGTTCTACAATCTGTAAAGAGAAATAATGAAATCAAGGGTAAAAAATTTTAAAAATTGACTCTAGCAAAGTGATATCAAATTTTTTGACATGATTACAACTACAACTATTATGATAATATTTAAACATTTTAATTACAAGAATGATGATCATTTAGAAAAATGTCCAGAGTTACAACAGTTCAAAGTGACAACACTGGCTTTCATTTACATAATTATCGACAGACAGTGATGGGCAGTATCTAGATACATGTATCGCCGATATGTATCGATCGATACTTTTGTATTGGTATCGCTTTAACTACTTGACAAAAGTATCGATTTATCGGTATCACTAAGGTCAATTTTCTTAAATGTATCGGTATCGCTTTAACTACTTGACAAAAGTATCGATTTATCGGTATCGCTAAGGTCGATTTTCTTAAATGTATCGAAAAAAATCGATACTTCGATACATCGATACATTAATAAGAATTTTTAAATATTTAAATAGATGTTATAATATGACACTACTGAGTTATATTTATGAATATACATAAATAATAATAATATTAAATATTTATTTAATGACAGTACTACTCTACTGGTCATGTCACACAGTATGGTGCAACGTTTAAACACGTTTGTACTTGTGTACTTGTGCTTCCGACATTGTTAGCTGTAGAGAAGAAGCTAGAGCGTTTGAATTTGGAGGCATTGTGTCATTGTCAGACACTTCTCAATGCAGTCACAGTAGGGTTCACTAAGCGGTTTGAAAAATTTCTGTGCCTTGATGTGTCGCATGAGTGTAAAGCAGCAATACTGGCATCGTTTTCAAATCCTCTGTTCAAGTTAAAGTGGATGACAATAAAAGGCAAATTTAATACTAACATTGTCAAAAAGAGGGTTCAAGAAATGTTGGTTAATGCTGTTAAGAGCCTCAGCGAGCAGACCTCCCAGCAACAACTAAGTGATGCTGCATCTGACGGAAGTGCAGATGATTTCTTCTGTTATGAGTCTGCTTCCACTAATGTCTCTGCAACCCAAGATTCCACTGAGATGGAAGTTTTACAGTATCTGGGTGACGGAAGTCATTCTCTCCAATCTCTGAGGCAGTACCCAGGAATTCTACGCGTCTTCCTGAAGTATAACACACCACTACCATCCTCTGCTCCTGTAGAACGGTTGTTTAGTTTGGCTGGTCACATTCACGCTCCAAAAAGGAATAGACTGTCTGACCAGATGTTTAGCCAGCTGGTATTTTTGAAGGGTAATAGTAATTACTTTTAATTGTTAGTGTAATATTTTCAGTCATTCATGTATCCTACAAAATTAAAACATACTTTCATTAAATAAAGCAATTGTTTTTATTTACATCTATAAAACCCATTAAAATGTCGTTGATTTTACTTACAGTGCGTACAAATTACTAGTATAAACAATAATATCTAATACCTACATATTAAATGAATAATTATAAAAATGTATCGGTATCGCTTAAGACATCTAGAAAGTATCGGCGTATCGGTATCGCCTAAGACGTTCTTCATGTATTGATGTATCGGTATCGCTTTAGCGATTTTCATGTATCGATGCCCATCACTGTCTACAGATATAAAATATATACAGACACTTCCACATATTACAGTATTTTTCAGTTTTTATACGATATTATATTAAAAATGTATTAGTGAGATGTTACCATTAGTTCAATTAGGTAAGTTTAGTTAGGTTAACTAATATATGTATAATTTAGAAAAATATTTTAATATTACTATATTTATGATAGATTGAATTGACACATTTTCAAATGTAGACATTTATTTGAATGTGGATATAATTAAGATATGAAAATAATTAATATACACAACAGTATTGTAACTGAAGCATTGTAACATTGATAATGTAGTGCGTCGTTAAAGAAAATCTTATTACGTTTATTAACACACTACACACAGAAAAATAGCACATGACAAAAAGCTTATACACACAAACAACACCAGCAAAGAGTCAAGTCGAGTGAATTCTAAACACGTGCAACATTGCATTATTTAGCAAAAGCCATAAATCACCTGCACCTGCTGCACTTGCAAACACATGCTGCAACATCTGCAACACCACAGATACATCTCCGCCAGGAGCAGAGTGATATACAATATTAAACATAATTAAAAGTAATAAAAATCTGGACATGGTTGAAAACATACAGCTCTTCCAGAGCGGGTTTCTTGAGTTTTTTCACGGATGTCTCTCTAGCTGAAGTTATAGACAATTGAGTTTCTGAAACATTTAGGTCTTTGCGAGAAAGAACTGGTGGTTCATTTAAATATGAATTAAAATATTAAAACCAGCAAAAATATTTGCTTAAAAATATCGCGAATTGTGACACAATAATTTGATATTAGATACTTATTGTGCCATAGCATTGCTTGCATGCTTGCAATTTTTTGACCCCTGAATGAGTTTACAATTATTTTAAAAGAAAAAACAGCTATAGCTAATAAGGCCAGATATCCGGTATCTGGCAAAATTACTATCTGGTGCATCCCTAATGTCTAATGAAGATGCAATTTCTTTTATTGTTAATCTTCTGGCATCAATAATCATGGCTCTGGCTTCTTCCTGCTGCTGCTGTTGTTGTTTAGCCAATTAGCCCATCCTGATTGAGCAAGCTGGCAGCATGCAGGTAACCGATGTGTCATCTGTGGAGTTGTCTAGTCTGTTTATATGTCGGTAAGTTGGGGTGATGTCCACATCGGAATCGTGCTAAGTTAACTCGATCCGATCTGCTCAGGCAGATCTCTGACCTGTTAATGGGTGGTGGCTTTGCACCTAGGACCCCATTCGGACCGAGTCATGTCAGTGCTTTGTGGGTGGGTTACGTGTGTGTCTGTGTGTGTTTTCTGTACTGTGTGAGGTCTGTGGGGCATGGTATCGAATGGAGTATTTGGTTATAATGTCTCTCTGGTGTTACCTTAATGGTGCGAGGTGTCGGCGCATGATTGTACATGTAGTGACAAGGGTGTTGTGGGTTAGTTGTCGCTGCTGCCATGAATTGTGTTCTCCTCATGTCTAAATGTTCCCTAACTTTCAGTATTTTTGTTTCTGTGTGCAGGTGTTCTATTGGTGGTGTTTGAGTGCATCCTGTAATGATATGAAGTGCGTTGTTTTGTATTGTCTGTAAGGTGTTTATGTGCGTGTTTGAGATAATGGGTGCCCAGCATGGGCTAGCATAGTCCATAACTGAGCGAATATATTGTTTGTATATGAATGATGTTTCCTGTTGGTGTCCAAAGTGTGTGCCTGTTAGTACCCTAAGCGTGTTAAGTCTTGACATATGTTTGTTTCTAATGTCCTGAATGTGGTTTGCAAAAGATAATGATGTGTTGTATGTGACCCCAAGTATTTTGGTCCTGTGAGTGTGTGGAATGTTGGTGTTGTTTAGTGTAAGCTGTGGAATTATCTGGTGTTATTTTGTGTTGCTTGTAAGCAAGGTGATGCTTGATTTTGTGGGTGCTACTTTGAGGCTTTTGTGTGTGAGCCAGTCTTGTATACTGTTTATGTATGTTTGTAGGTTATTTGTAGCGGTGTCGATGTTGTTGTGGGTGGATGTTAGAGTGATGTCATCTGCATATGATGATAAAGTAAACTTGTTATCTATGGGTGTTGGAATGTCATGCATGTATGAGTTGAACAGTGTTGGTGAGAGAACAGAGCCTTGAGGGACCCTGTTTGGAAAAAGTTTGCTTTTGAATGACTTGTTTATGAGAGGGAGGCGTGGGATAGCATCAAATGCTTTACTAATGTCTATTGTTGCTAATAGTGTATGTTGAGCTGGTCATCTGGAGTTGATGCCATCCATGATGTACTGTGCGAGGTTAGTGAGTAATGTTGTGGTTGAGTGGTAAGGTCTGAATCCATGTTGAGTAGGTGATAGTGGTATGTGTGGGTAGCCCTGTTCAAAAATCAACTTTTTCTTATTTTCATAGGTTTCTGTACTTTTTCCCATGCTTTTTGACCTGAAAAGGCCGAAAATCACAACCATTTTGACCTAGGTTGTTGGGAAGCATTGCCGCATGGAGCTTTAAGTTTTCTGCCTTGAAATCGGCCAAAAGCACCAGTTCCGGGGTCCCTTGAATCATGTTTTGCACTATAACTTTTTATCTAAACAAGATAGAGCAACAAAATAGGCACCAAATTAAAGTGTTTTTAATCCTCTTTCTAACTTATACAATTATGATAGTCTTGGAACAAGAAATGGCACATTGGTACATACAAAGATTTCAGAAATATCACAAAATTCGTTTTCTCACACTCAAGGCAGACAAGGCGCCTTATTCATGACACAAATTTGAGATTAACATTTTGTCACAAGTCTAATCGATCAAGAAGTGAAAGCATTACATGATGATTAATTTCATAATGACATTTACACAGTCAGTTGTTGAGAGTTTGTTTCTTGAAGCTGTCAAAGCGGCATCTGTTGAACTCCACAGCTTGAAGGAGATAGTCCCTTTGCTTGGCATCTGTTGTTATGACATTTGCAAAGTCACTCATCATCTTGACACCACGTTCAGCAATTTTATTCACCGCTTTCAGATTCTTAACATAGTCCAATGCTTTTCTGTAGTCCTCATTCTGTGGCCAAGACGTGACAGGTTCCAGAAGCCACTCGGATCCAATGTTCAGTGTGTCCAGCAGGAAATGTGATTCTGGGCCAATGAGATCAACCAGGGTGGTCTTAGCTGTGACTCTCTGGAATAGAGGCTTTCCTGTTCTGAAGCTGTCTGGCTTCTCAGTGGCATGTAACTGGGCAGCAATGTCGTGCTTCAATGTGTCACTCAATCTACTGCTGAACAGGGCAAATGGCACAACTTCCTGCGTCAGGTACCATTTGTGGTTTTCCATCTTATTAAGTACTGCATCAGCAAGCTCTGGGTCAGTTTTCTTGTACTTCAACATGTCCTGGATTAGACTTAGATCATTCACGGGAGCATCTGCAGCAGACATTGACATCATCCATACAGGAGTGTAGAACACAAGGAAGGTGTTGAGTCTTTCCAGCTTTGATACAGTGTCTTCGTCGTACTCAAGTTGATCTGCAAACATCAGCATTTTCATGGAGTACAGGTTTCTGGCCATCCATCTGGCCTGATGAATGGCGCCTGGTCGACTCCAGTGAATACCTCGAGGAGGCATTCCTCCAAGAACAATGACTGTCAGTTCAGCCATTTCCCTGTAGTCGGCTCTTGGAAGCCTTTCTGCTGTTAGAATGTCTTGGAGTATTTCTTCACTGTTCTTCTTTTTCCTTCAGCCATTTGCTGTTGATAGCCAGCATCTTTGGGTTTTCCTTGGACAAGTCCATCCAAACATCCTTCAGATGCTCAAACCAGGGATTATCTGGCCCCTTCACCTTCCCAAACAGCTTCTCCCAAACTGCTCCTACTAGGATTTCCAGGATGTGATGTTGACAGGCCAGATAAAACACCTTTTTGTTCAGCATTTTCTCTAGCAGTTTGGCAGCTCCTCTGTGAACTCCACTGTTACTGGATGTAGTGTCAAAAACAAGGGCAGTAACATTATCCGTAAGTTCCCATGTCTCCAGTAAATCCATTGAAGCCTCAGCCTGAGCTGTGCCAGAAGAATTGTCGATGACAGGTACTCCCAATAACTTTCCTTCAGTGTATGAAGGTGGACCAGACACTAGCACAGCTAAAGTCTCTGAGGTACTTCCAGGTTCACTGCCCAAGACATCTTTGAGCAACTTTCCATCCCAGTGTAAGGCAGCGTACTGGGGGGTTTTCACAAAACTTGGACATGTGACTCTGGCTGATATTATACCTGGACAGCATTCTGTTGCGACGTGTTGTTGAGGTTGAGATGACGAAGTTATCCAGATCAGCCCCTCCAGCTTTCAAGGTGGCAGAAACCATGGATGGCAGTAACTTGATTGTCTGATAAACCAAGACGATCAGCTGTATTGCAGATGACATCACATTCCATGACCTTCCTTGGAAACGTCAAAGTCACACTAGTCACAGTGTCTTGATGGTGAGAACATCCAGGATGAGGCTGATGGTAATCCATGTCCTCTGTGTTAGCGTCGTTGTCAGTTGAGTCACCCCAGGTAGTCATCCACATGAACAACTGCCTCTTGTTCTGCTGCAGCTGTAAAATAGTACAACATGTTAAGACAGTAATTGTTAAGTACATGCTAAATATCGCAATTGAGTAAAACTTAAAACTTTTTGTAACGTTCAAAGTAATTAGTTTTACCTTGTTCTTGTCTATGCTGCAGTCTTTCATTCCTCGCTGCTTGCTGCAGGGATCTTGTCTCAAAAATCTTGTCATGACCAGACATATGACCTTTCCTCTCAGTCTTTTGGTCTTCGTAGAACCTGATATCCTCATCTTTCTTCTCTCTGGATAACAGTCTGTTGTTCTGTATTTCCTGGATTGCATCTGGAGCTCCTATATCGAACAGGCTGTCTAATTCCAGCACAAATGCTCCTCTTTTTCCTCCAGGGTTACTTGCTCTTCCTTTGCTTTTCACCAGAGCACGATGTTTCTCATGTAGTTTCATGAAGAGCTTCATTGCGTTGTACTTGGTCATTGTCTTGATCCTAGCCATCTGCCAGAATGGGATGATAGATTCAACTGTTTCATATGCAAGGTCTTGAACCATGGGCCTCCCTGCATTTTCCGGTAAATTCTGAAGATTAAGGAAATACTGGAACGCCTGTCTGTTGGTGGGAAGCTGGGAACCACTGATAAAAGCTGAAGGGTATCCAACCAGGAAAGTTTCAGTGAGAGATCTGGTAGATGGCCCAGTTGACACCTGCCTGTGGACAGTACGTGGAGGTTCTGAGATATCAACTGTGCGCCCACGGAGCTCCCAGCTCCTTGCTTAATGCCATTGTGAAGTTGTAACTTGTAGATGGTTTTCTAGATTCTGATTGAGTTTCTGTTGTTTCCTGAAAAATGATAGATAATTATTATTATTATTATTATTATTAATTATTATTTATTTATTATTATTATTATTATTATTTATTAATTTTATGCTCTTTCATTTGATACCTAATTTGTTGCTCTATCTTGTTTAGATCAAAAGTTAAAGTGCAAAACATAATTCAAGGGACCCCGGAATTGGCGCTTTGGCCGATTTCAAGGCAGAAAATTTAAAGCTCCATGCGGCAATGCTTCCCAACATCCTAGGTCAAAATAGTTGTGATTTTCGGCTTTTTCAGGTCAAAAAGCATGGGAAAATATACAGAAACCTATGAAAATAAGAAAAAGTTGATTTTTGAACAGGCCTAATGTGTGGGTTGGTGATTTGTAAAATTAGTCTTTCTGTTACTTTGGAAGGTGTGCATAGTAAAGTAATGGGTCTATAGGAAGCTGGTTCTGTTGGATTTCTGTTTGGTTTGAGTAGTGTAATAATTTTACCTTGTTTCCATATGTCAGAAATAATACAGTGTTGGCATGAATATGTGTTGATATTTGTGAGAGCTAGTATTCCCTCTGGGCCCAAGTGTTTAAGGTGTATGTTAAATATGTTGTCTGGTCCAGTAGCCTTTGAATTCTTAATGTTTTTGATGATCTTGGTGGTCTGGTCTGTATTGAAGGGTGTAATGGTCATGTTGAGTCTGTAGGTTTTCTTGTGCCTGGCTGTTTGTCTGTCTGTGTGTGTTTCTGGTTGTTGTCTCTGTTTAAGTGACTTATCTTTGCGTAATGATTAACTAAAATGTTAGCTTGTGTATATGTTGGGATATTATTTTGGCTGCGACCAGGGGTGCAGTGCTGCCGGAGCATGCCGGAGCACCGCTCCGGCACCTCTGCAAGAGGAAGTTTGGAGGAATTACCATAACAAGCAACAAAAAAATTGTCTCCATTAATTATCAACAGTTTCTTACTAGTCTTGTGAACAATTTGCAGCACCGTATGTTCACGACAACATCCATGAAAGGTTCTCAAACTTCTGAACCTCAAAGTATGTATAAATCACTGCTAAATGAAATGTATGTCCTTGAAAAAGACTACTGGCCTGATGAAATACCACCTAATTACGGAGAAGCTGAAATCTCATCTCTCTGTAAGAGGTTTAAGCTTTCTTCTTACTCTGTACTAAATGCCTTTAGAGACTATGTGGAAGATCATGGGCGCCGCATCCCCCAAGATTTACACCCATTACTGACTGTTCACAAGTTATTCCTATTAGTACTGCTGAGTGTGAGAGGGGATTCAGTCACATGAACTTGATAACAACAACAACACGCTCAAGAATTCTCATAAATCATGTATCAGCGCTTATGTTTGTTAAACTACATGGACCTCCTCTAGTTCAGTGGAATCCTGAGCCATATGCCATATCATGGCTGCAGTACCACAGATCGGCAGATGACACCAGGACAAGAGTTGCTTCAGACCCCCGAAAACATATCACGCCTGACCCTTTGTGGAAATTATTGTGAAACTTCCCACTGGTGGTATTTGGTAAGCACTAAGTAGTTTTAACTTCTTAAATTGATAAAATACATGATTGCTCTTTTTTCTTTATTTGCTTGATAATTATATTTATTTTATGATAATTAGTGAGTGCAAACACGAAATACTTAGTCATCGTGTGGCATATATAGAAACAGGATAGGAAATGGCAGGCTTTTGTCAGGCCCACCAGAGCTCCGGCACCTATAAAATTGGCACTGCACCCCTGGCTGCGACAGATAGCCGCATGTGAAGTGTGAGTGCTGCTGTTAGAGTGGGTAATGCTGTTTATAGTCTTGTATAGCCTGGATGTATCTGTGGAGTGGTTTAGTGTTGTTATGAATTCCTTAAATGTTTCTGTTTGTTTTTCTTATAGTTTGTTGTTTATTTCTGTGTTGAGCTCGTGTATTTGCTGTTTTATGGTTTCTGTGTTTGGTGTTTGTGTGTTATGTTTGAGGTTGTTACATTGCCTTATGAGGTGGGCTATTTCTCTAGTGTAATTTGGGTTGTATTTCCTAATGTTGCCCTCGGGTATGTATTTGTTTGCATTATTATAGTCTAAACATCATCATCCTGTTTGCATATACATTTTGTGTTTCGTATTTATCAATTATTATGAAAGAAATCTTTTATAACTTGAAGAGCTAAATCATTTTCATTAATCAATAAAGTAACATAAATATCATCAAGTGTTGCCATAAAATAGAAGTCAACATCTTCCTTCCTTGAATAATCAATTTTAAAATTAGAAAGAGCCGTTTTGAGCAGAAAACTGAGATTTGTTTAAAAAAAAACTCTGAACAGTTAGCTAAAACAACGTGAAAAAAGTGTTAGCAGCTGACAAGGAAGCTTCTAGCAATGGCTGTATCCTCCAGCATGGGACACATCAAACTGAAAATCAAAGCACTGGTGGCCAAACTTCCTCAAATTTCCATGCAGCAGGCTGTCTACAGTTGGCCAGACTGGCAGTCAATGGCCTGTTGCGTGGCATGGTCAGAGTGCCGATCAGCTCCCAAGGCCGGACCTATTCTTCTTCCTGTTTGTCACCACTGGTTGATGTTGACAGTCATCCTGAGCGCTGAACATCTGTCACACATGTCCGATCTTCCTTGAACATTTGACTCCACTTGTACACACTTCACCATGGTAACGCATTATTCCCATACTGAGCAAATAAACATGTGTGAATTTCAGCTCCTTTCACACCTGCTCACAAAAAATGAACCATGGATCTCTGTTCTTCCAGAATACAAATTGAAAGCAGCGCAGCCATGCTCACAACTTGTATGATATGTGACAGCTACGAGTAGCCTAAATAAGCCTATAGGTCTCAGTTTGGCTCATTATTATGAGTATATATTATATATACTATATTATCACTAAAATAAAAAGTGCGGATACTTATTGAAGTACCCTCATATATCCATCTCATAATTGTAAAGTTAGTGAAAAATTTGCTTAATTTAGAGTAGCATTTTTGGGCTCTTGTGGCATCATTTTTTGGGGGCACTGGTGCCGAGTGGTGCGTCCTTTCTACTTGTTTGTTGAATGTGGCACTTACAGGGCGTGGTCTTATAGAGAGTCTCTTGCAATTCAGTTTGATTGTTTAGATACAAGATTATTGCATCTTGCAATGGTACAGATTATGTTGGCATTGCAAGGTTTAGAAAGAATATCATAAATAGTGCCCCTTTTGTTTTTTGTCTTAATTTTATGCAACTGAGGCCTAAGGTAGGCCCACATCGAGTCAGCAACCCAGAGGTAGGACCTAATAGGACCTCCAAGTCTGTAAGTTTGTTTGGTCTAGCTTAACTTGGGCTGTAGGTTGAAGTGGCCCCTCAGAGCTTGGCCATTCAGGGCTCAGCTGGGATTCTGAACCCATTCAAATAAAATGAAATAACATGGTCCTTCGAGCCAGTGGGAATTTCATAGTAGTCAGTGACTACTTTTTGGCAAAGTTCCGATTGTGCAAATTGTAGCCCAAGTTAGGCCTGGATGGGTTAAGCATAATTGAGTTAAGGTCCCAGGGTAGAAAGTTTGGTTGCTCAATTGCAAAACTTAACCGCTAGTCTGCCGTTGTTATGGGTCTACATTTTTATCAGTTTGGTTAATTTTGGTTTTATTGTTCATAGGCGAAGGTTGCAGACTTCAGTGCGCCAGTTACTTGGGTGGAAAATTTGGTATTCCGTACTGGTGGTTGGTCTGTACCCCAACCAAGGAATTCAGTTTATTTGAAAAAAGGCAAAATTTGAATTTGATCAGTTTGGTTAAGTATTTTTGCCAATTTAGCTTATTTGGCATTGAGCCCAATTGTTGTTTGCATTGAAGATGAGTGCAGCTGAATTGAGCAAGTTTAGAAAAAGGAGAAGCGCCTACAAAGGTCTAATTACAAAGGTCATTGCCACTATAGATTCTGCCATGGAGCAAGAGGATTTAAGCTTAGTGGCTGCGCAGCTTTCCATATTAGAAACTAAAAAGGTTGCTCTAAGTGAAGTAAATGTTAAAATTGAGGCTCTTATAGAAGAGGATGAAATAGAAAATGAAATAATTTACTTTGAGGAGATGACATAAAGCGTGCCACAGAACAAGAGAGTTTAGCAGCTCAGTACAGTTAGAGACCAGGTCTAATAATGAAACACAGCTCTCAACAAACAGTGTTAAGAACATAAGAAATTTTTATAGTGGGCACACTAGGGGCCACTTCAGCCCATCGAGGTGGCTCCACTATGTAAAAACTGCCTGTACATTGGCAATAACCAATTTTTACAAAATTAATTAATTATCAATTTAAAACTAAAGATAGAATCTCTGGATCCAGAGGATCAGTCATAATAGGCTACTATCCACAAATATGTTACACTCTATATCTATTTATAACTGACATGCAAATACATCAGATCCAAAGAATCCAGTCAATTTCATTATGGTACCCATTAATACCAGTACCTTGCCAACCAAAAATAAGTCATGGTCCATATCAATTGTGGACCAAGTCACAATTTACAGCCATATACATTACAATATATATACTTAGGAGGAAAAGTGTAGGTGTGGCTGTAAAGACTGTACAGTAATGTAGAAATGTGTGTGCACCCAGTTTGGGTCTCCCATTTAAAGGTGTTTGTGGGACAAGTGAAGATCATGAGTTTTTCAATACCTCACAGTACTATGGGGGGCACTGTTCAGCAGAGGAATCTCTTTAAATGGGGTGTGTAAGGACAGAGAGTATCCCCTAACCCAAGATGCTGCCTCCCTATATCCCACAACACTTGTGTTGAGCTGTGGGATCTATCACCTAAATGCACATAATATATATGAAATAAACTAGAACCATTCATGCAATAAAAATGGACTTAAACACTATCACCAGATGTCCCTTGCAGACATCAAACTATCCAACCTTCTTTTGAAAGAATCAAATGTATCTGAAGTCACCACCACTTCTGTCAGACTGTTCCAAAACTTAATTACTCTGTTTGTAAAACTATGTTTTCTTAAATTTGTTCTACATCTTGGCTTAAATAATTTCATACTATGACCTCTAGTCTGGTTATTGTGATCTTTAATGAAAAGAGAATCAAAATCTATCTTATCCAACCCTTTTAGCATTTTATACACCTCTATCATATCACCCCTTAACCACCTCCTTTTTAATGAGAACATGTTTAGATACGCCAGTCTTTCCTTATATGTCAATTGTTTTAGAGATGGGATCATTCTTGTTGCTCGTTTCTGTACTTTTTCCAGTTTTTCAATATCTTGTATCAAATAGGGACTATTAAATTGAATACAGTATTCGAGGAGGGGTCTCACATATGAAATGTATAGTTGCTTTATAATATTGGGTGATTTGTATTCAATGTGTGTGTGTGTGTGTGCATGAGATTGAGTCTAGTATTTGCTTTATTTCTGATTTCCATGCAGTGATTTGAGGGTTTAAGTTCATTAGTCACAGTGACACCCAAGTCTTTCTCTTTATCATCATTTTTAATCCAAATTCCATTCATATTGTATTCAAATTCTGGATTTTTTGGCCAAATATGCATAACCTTGCATTTATCAACATTAAATCTCATCTCCCACTTATCTGCCCAGGCTGTTACTCTGTCTAAGTCTTTTTGTATTGTCATTGCTCCTGCTACTGACTTAACATTATGGCCTAATTTTGTATCATCAGCAAATTTTGAGGTTTTACATGATAGGCTCTTCTCTAAATCATTTATATAGACAACAAAAAGCAGAGGTCCCAGCACAGACCCCTGTGGGACTCCGCTCAATACGGGTCTCCAAGTAGACTTATTTCCATTTAGATGAACTCCCTATTTTCTGTTTCTCAGCCATTCTTTTATCCAGTCAACTATATGACCTCTTATACCATGGGCTCTAACTTTTACCAACAATCTTGCATGAGGAACAGTATCAAATGCCTTTGCAAAATCTAAGTATACTATATCTACTGGCTCTTTATTGTCCAAATGCAATAGGACTCCATCATAAAATTCAATCAAGTTGGTTAGACAGAACCTTCCATTTCGAAAGCCATGCTGGCTATCATTTATAAGGTTGCACTCATCAAGGAACTCAGTAACTTTACCTCTAATGGGTCTGTAGTTTTTTGCCAAGTTTCTATTTCCTTTTTTAAAGATTGGAGCCACATTTGCTTTCTTCCAATCCTCTGAAATTTCAGTACATATCAATGATTTATTAAAAATAATTTCTAGTGCCTGTGCTATATTCTTTTTGGCAGCTTTTATGACTATTGGATGCATTTCATCTGGCCCTGGAGATTTTTCCATTTTTAATTTATCTATTGCTTTTAGGATATCTAGTTTTGTTACCCTTAATTCATTTATTTCTCTATCTTGTCCTGGTAGTAAAAGATCAGGAATATTATTTAAATTTTCATTTGTGAATACTGATGAGAAGTGTTTGTTTAGTTCTTCAGTTATTTCAAGATCATCATCTATAGTTTTATCATCTATATGGAGGGGGCCAATTTTCTTTTTCACTCTACTTTTCAAATTGAAGTGACTGAAAAACTTCTTAGGATTGTTTTTTGAATTCTTGGCTAGGCTTTTTTCCAGGTCTCGTTTGCTATCTCTGATTGCTTTCTTGCAAATGCTTCTTTTACTTTTATATATTTTGGAGTCTGTGCCATTTTTAGTTCTTTTGAATTTATGAAATGCTTGTTTTTCTCTGATTGCTCTTTTTACATTGCAGTTTATCCAAGGTTGTTTTTTATTTTTTCCAGTTCTGATTTTACACTGTGGGATATGCTTCCTTTGTATGTTCATTATTATACTTTTAAATTTTTCCCACATACTAGTTACTGTCTGTTCAGGCTGTAGAATATCTGTCCAATTTATTAGACACAGATCATTTATTAGTCCATTTATACAGTAATTCCTCTTTTAAAATCTGGGTTAACAGATCTGCAGTTCAATTACCAAGGTTTGTACTCTAAACATTTTCTGTGAGTATTCAGGAATGGCAAGGATGGGCAGACAGTTTTCAGTCAGCAGTTCATTCTAGTCAAGTGTTAAGTGCTGTGGAGAAGTTTAATTATTTGCAGTCCCTCTTGGAAGGGGAGGCAGCAAAGACAATAGCAGGATTAGCATTAACAGAGGCTAATTATAATGTGGCTTGGAATATAGTAAAGAAACAGTTTAGTAAGCTAGAGATCTTGATTAAAAGCCACCTCCATGAACTTTCAGCTATATCTCCTGAGTCCTGTTAATAATTCCAATAGTGTCTAGGAGTTACGGCAGTTATCTGATGAATTTGAAGTTAGAACTAGGTCCCTGGACAACTTGGGTGTAGGAATGGAAAGGTATGATATAATGTTGGTCACTATGTACCTGAGTCTAAATTGCCTAGCTCAATTTTGCTTGAATTGAGTAGGGGACACAACAGAACATGTGTACATCCCCCTTCAGCAGATGTAAAGACTTTTAGGCACAGAATTAGCAAGATGAGAGGGAATTGAGTTTGCACAGTGGGATGTTAAACAAGGGGACAAAGGCAGGCACAACACCAAAGTTTCTACAAAAAGGAATAGCCCAAGTAGTGTCAGTTCTACAGGCATCCTCTGAGAATAAATTAAAGATAATCAAGGAATGCATATTTTGCAAAGGCAACTACAAGTCATATAAATGTGAGGTAGCTGAGGCTTTACCTGTTGAGGAGAGAAAGGACAGGGTAACTAAGTCCACAGCATGTTTTAAATGTTTTTTGAAAGGTCACAGAGCAAGGTTTTGTAAGTTTAAAATTTTGTGCAAAAAATATCATGGCTGGCTGGCATCAGCCATTATTGTGTGAAAACACTCCTACTAGGCCTACCCTAGAAGTAGAGACATCAGTGGCACATGCCACTGCTATGAAAGGGAGTAAAAGTAAAGGGGGATTATTTCAAACAGCTGCAGCATTATTAATTGTAAGAGTGTTGTTTGATAGTGATAGCCAGTGTAGCTTTAATTAAGACCAATTTCCAGAAATTTGAAGTTTAAAGAACTTAAAAGGGAAAATTTAAGAATATCTGGGTTTGGGGGTTCAGTTCAAAACTGAACCAAAGTTAAGAAGGTAGAAATTCTGGTTAAGGGGTTGTTACCACAAGGTCCCACTAGCAAGGTCCAAGCTGTAGAGATTGAGGAACTTTGTGCTCCAGTCACTACTTGTTTAGACGTGGCATGTGTCCAAGAATTGCAAGTTAAAGGAATTAATTTGGACAACAATAAGTTTGAAGGAACGGAAGATATTAGTCTTTTGATTGAAGCTGACTATTATTGGGATTTCATCACTGGTAACATTGTCCGCACATCTCAAGGTCCTGTAGCAATTGAAAGTAAGCTAGGCTGGATGCTACATTGTAGCTATTGCAATGAAATGAAGGTTAAAGCTCTTTTTGTTAAGATTGAGAAGAACATCCATGGATTGAAAAGGTATTTGAAAGCTTTTTGGGAACTTGAATCCATTGGCATAAAGGACGAACAGGAGAAGCAGGCAAGTACAGTGAACAGTGGTGTTTTAGAGCAATTTGAAAAAGGTACTGGGTTTAGAAATGGTTGCTACAAAGTTGGCCTCCCTTGGAAGGATTCTTACAAACCCAGCTCAAACCTTCAGCGAGCCAATAGGAGGTTGGAGACTTCATTGCACAAGCCAGGGTTGGTAGAAAAACCATTTTTTTGAAAAAACCAAAAACCATTGTTTTTTTTATAAAAACCAAAAAAAACATGTTTTTTTTTTTTGTTTTAATATACAGCCTGTAGGCTTATATATATATATATATATATATATATAAATTGAGGAAATTGAAAACTTTTAGTATTTCTCATATAATTTAATTGCTGACAATTAGAAAAAAGAAAGAAATCAATAGTTTAACCATAAACTAAATAAAATAAACATTTAACTTGACTTTGTGCATATAGCTAAACAAATATTAAAAAAATAAAAATCCTTTAATGTATGGTACAGTACTGAATAGAAAAATATATTGTTCTTTGGCCTTTAAGTTTATTGATGTAGCCTCTAAATTTATTTCACATTAGCTATTTGTTAAAACATTTATAAATAAATACAAGTTTAGAAGCTTTATGAACTCCTAATTTATTCCTTAATTTGGACTGTACCAGTCCAAAAGCAGAGAAGATTCTTTCAACTGCAGCACTAGATGATACTGCAGTCATGAACACTGAGACATTGTTCTGAACATCGTCAGACAGTTCCCCGATAGATCTCCATCATGCAAGTGGGGTTATGTTTAGATTAATGGAAATACATGCATGCACAAAATATAAATGCAAGGTTGCCTGTATGCTTTTATTTCTTCTTCATATACTTTTTTTGTTTTGTTTTTGTTTTTTGTTTTTTTTTTTGTTTTTTTTTAAATTATTTAAACCATGGTTTAAACCAAACAGCCCTGGCACAGGCTAAGGAAAAGTGAGTTGTTAAATGAATATGATAAGGCCATCCTAAGTTATGTAAAGGGGGGCTATGCTGAAAGGGTGCAAGGTGAGCTGGTGAGCCAGGAGGCACATTATCTGCCACACCATGCAGTGGTACAGCGAGACAAAACTACCACCAAACTGAGGGTAGTTTTTGATGGTTCAGCCAAGGACAAAGGTGTTGTGTCCTTGAATGACTGTTTGGGTGCTGGGCCAAATTTAAATGCAGATTTATTTTCCTTCTTACTGCGATTCAGGTTTGGTAGAGTAGCATTGACTGCAGATGTGAAGCAAGCATTTTTGAGGATAAAGTTAAAACCAGAGGACAGAGATGCAGTAAGGTATCTGTGGGTGGATAGAGAAAACTTGTTGAAAAATGAACCCAAGGTTCAAGTATATAGAATGAAGTCAGTGTTGTTTGGCATCAGCTCTAGTCCATTTCTGTTGGTAGCTACTATGCAATACCATTTTAAGAAATATTCTGAAGTCTATCCTAATACTATGGAACACACAAGGCAAAATTTTTATGCTGATGATTTGCTGTGTTCAGTGGATAATACAGAAATGGCTAAACAGATATTCATGGAGGCTAGAGCTATAATGAGGGAGGCTGGCATGGAGCTTAGAAAATGGCAGACCAATCATTCTCAGTTACAACATTTTATGAGTCACTCCTGTGTAGGACCTGATGCAGCAGAAAGTATTGAGGATTCTGGTATTAAGGAGTTGTGGGCAATAGACACAAAGGTGCTAGGCATTATTTGGCAGCAAGGAGAAGATTTGTTTACTTTCAATGGGAAATCTTTAGTAGAGCTGGCTGAGAATGAGACAAGGTGGACAAAATGTACAGCTCTTAGTTTGGCTTCAAAGGTCTTTGATCCCCTTGGATTCTTGGCTCCATTTGTGATAAAGTAAAAAATTTGGTTTCAGAGCCTCTGGGAAATTGGATTTGGTTGGGACCAAGAGTTACCCAATCATATGGTGGTAAAGTGGAAATATTGGTTCAAAGAATTGGCACATTTGGAGACATTGAAATCCCAAGATGGTACTTTGGTAAGTTGAACAATAGTCCAGATAATTTAGAGCTGCACATCTTTTGTGATGCAAGTGAGGAAGCCTATGCAACTTGCATTTATATAAGAGGCACATTCGAAGAGGAAGTAAGTTGCAGGTTGGTTGCTGCAAAGAGCAGAGTAGCACCTTTGAAAAGGCTTTCTATTCCAAGGTTGGAGTTGATGGGTGCAGTCATTGCTAGTTGGCTTGCAGTTACAGTGTAAAACTCTTTGGGCCTTTATGAAATTCCAAGCTATTATTGGACAGACTCCATTATAGTTTGGCACTGGTTAAGAAGCCAGGCAAGGAAATGGAAACCATTTGTTGCCAATAGGGTGGAGGAAATTCAAGCACACACAGATCCAAAGCAATGGAAGCATTGTCCAGGCACCCAAAACCCAGCTGATTTACCAGCACAAGGAATTTCAGTGAAAGATATTGTATAGTCAAGTTTGTGGTGGAATGAGCCAGAGTGGCTAAAACTTGGAAGTGAAAATTGGCTTTCTAATCAGCCTATTGTAGGAGAATGCCAGGTTGAAGAAGAATGGGTGAATGAGATGAGAAAATGCACTGTGAACAGTTGTCAAGTTATGCAGCAAGACCCCATATTGAGGCTTGAGGACATTAGCAGTCTGAAAAGGTTAAGAGTGACAGCATGGGTATTAGGGTGCATCAAAAATGGCAACTTTCAAAAATTGATTTGGCCCTACGTTATTATGGTTACATTTCCTAAAAAAAATTCACATGCAAAATTTCAGGTCAATTGATTAATATCTACTGGGTCCACCTAGCTTCTAAACTTTTACAAAAATGACAATTTTGGGGATAAATTGCCTTAAATTATTTTTTCCACATATACCTTTATTTTATTGAATTGAATGATCCTTAAGGTACTATAGGCCTAGTATGTTTAGTTTGCTTGTGTTTAAGCCATAGCTACTATTAATAAACATCATTTGCCATCATGAAATACCTATAGCTATTTTTTCTTATTTTCAGGCATGTAGACTACTTTAATATTAATCTATGTTTCTATTACAGGTCAATTTTTGATATATGTTGGTGATAATAGTTGATATATGATATAATGGATAATAGTGGTAAAGCCAGTGAAGCACTTCTAGTGGTAAAACTTGTTCAAGTGGTGCAGATAAAGTTGATGTAAAAACAAAAAAAAACTGTATATTTGGATTAGGTCCTGGCATCACAAATAATGATGCAAAGATTGTAGGATGTCGCTTGCCAACAAGTGAACAAGTTCTTAGATGTTTCCTATTTCACCAGCAACAGGGTCTAAAGAGAGAAGAACTAAGCGAGATATAGCTAAAATTGTTTTAACAGAAATTCAACCATTCTACAATAAAGCCAACATACCAATGATTACTGAGAAAAAAGCATGTGAGAAAATAATTTTGTTGTCAGAAAAGAATGTGAAACTGAGAGAAATTCCATTGAAAAGAAGAGAGCTACAAAGTACAAAGACAAGACTAGAAGATATGGAAATGCAACTTAAAATGACTTTTCCACTGTGGATTAAAAATGCCAAAAAAATTATGAGTAATCCAGAAGATATATAATTTCTTCAATCTATGCAAGGGGATAGAATTGCTTCTTTTGGAGCTCATGATCAAACTTTAGCATCCAAAATGAAGTGCATTAATTTTCGAAAATGTGAAGAAAATGCGAGAAAAGGAATTGAGAGACACTGAAGCTTCTTGCAGTTATGTTGAATTAGAAAGCAGTAGCACAAGCAATACAACTACCATTGAGAGTGAGTCAGAAGCTAATGATGGAGCTGAAAAAGATGGAAAATCCACACAGTCAACAGTCTGTTTAGGTACTCAAGCTATCATTCCTCATGACATTCTGAAAAGACCGAAACTTGTTTCTTTGGCATCAAGAATGAAAATGACTCCGGCACAACAGGCTGCATTCACAAAAGCTTTTGTTGAAGAATGTGGTGGTAACACTAAGGCAGTGGCAACTTCATATGCTACAGTCCCCCTACAGCTGATAGAGCAAGACGCGAAGTAGCCCAAAAAATTTCAAGTTCCACTCAAAAATCCTGGAATCCTCCTAAATTGGCCTCTCTTCATTGGGATTCGAAAATAATTTCTACTCTGCAGGATAAATATGTTACAGAAGAACGATTAGCCATATCAGTTGGAAATTCAATGGATCTCAAACTACTTGGTATTCCATCATATCATCCTAGTGCTGGTGGCAGTGGCCAATCTGGGAAAAACTTGACTGAAGAAGTTATGAAGCTACTGAAATTGTGGAACTGCTCCGATTCAATAGTGAACTTGGTTTTCGACACTACAGCAACCAACACGGGACATGTGAGCGCTGCATGCATAACTATCCAATAAGAGATTGGACGGCCTTTATTATGGTCTGCATGCAGGCATCATGTTGGTGAAGTTATTATGAGTCATGTGTTTCAGGACATGAAAGTAGAAACTTCGAGTGGAACAGAAATTAATGTCTTTAACAGATTTCAAGAAAAGTTTCAGTGGATTTCCAAGGATGAAAAATTGAAAAAATTGACTTCAATCAGTACTTCAAAGCTGTCCAGGAGATTCTTCAGGAATGGACTGATTATGCAATTCAAATAAGTAATATAGAAAAGCAACATACACGATATGACTACAAACAATTTTCTGACTTAGTTGTGTTATACTTAAATGCAGGACCTAGTGATAAGGATATAACCCTTCAGCGACCTGGTGCTATACATAGAGCCAGATGGATGAGTAAAGCAATATATGCTCTAAAAATTGCATTACTAGAAGATAATATCTCAAAACTACCTTCAGTAACAATCACAAACAAGCAACAAATTCTGAAACTAAGAGACTTTGCAACCTTCATTTCACTGATTTACTACCCATGGTGGATGACCTGCTTTTCAGTTTTTGATGCACCATGGCACGATTTGCAGCTTTACAAAAAGCTTCTTAGATACGAGGAAGTAAACAAGCAAATAGCAAAAAGTGCTCTAACATCTTTGAAATGTCATCTCTGGTACCTTTCATCAGAGATGATTCCTCTTGTATTATTCAGCGATTTGGTTCCAAAAAATGAACTTTGTGCTATAACAAACCATCTACTTTCCTATAAACCACACAAGATTGAGACAGTGGTTCCAGAAGGTAGACATGGATCTAGTTTTGGAAAGCCTAATTTCCCTACCAATCTACGATCGGAAACCACACTAGCTGACTTGGTTGACAAAAACTCATGGTTCATATTCTCTTCACTACAGTTAGACTATGATTTTTTAATGGTTGAGATTGTTGAATGGAAAACAACAGCATCATTTATATCTTCCAAAGAAAAACTTTTGGCTATAAATGTCATAAATGATGGCTCTGAGAGGGCAGTAAAACTATGCAGTGACTTTTATGAGGCTGCAAGGACTGAAGAACATCTTCAAAATGTTCTCCAAGTTGTCGAAGCTGACAGAAAAGCCACTCCTAATCTGAGAAAGAGACAAGCTTCTTTATCATCTGTTTTAAAAGGACAAAGAAGAAGAATTAAGATATCAATTTTTACAAGTATTTTATCATGAAATACCATTTTTAATAGGTGGAGGTGGTCGGTGGGATGCTTGGCAAGTTGGGTCCTCGTCCCGCATCCTCGGAACTCACTTCATGATTCTCAGAATAATACAAAAAAAAAGTCTAAAAAGACAGATAATTTCATGAATTGAGGCTAAAACTTGCCTAAAACTAACTATATTTACAATTTTTTTTTCAAACAAAATCTACAACGCTTACACATAAGATTTTCTAGTAAAACCATAAAATTCCACAATTGTCAAATTTTCATCTTCGAGGTGGACCCACTAAATATTGTCAGAACAGCTTGAAACGTGGACACTGAAGGTTTGTTGGGGATTGTAACCATAATATCATAGGGCCAAATCAATATTTGAAGTTCGAAATTTCACCCCTTATAGGCTGATGCACCCTAATGGGTATATAGATGTACAGACAACATTAAGGGAGAAACAAGAAGGGAAAGAATTCTGAACAGTAGGGTGTATCATGCTCAGGTTGAATATTGAAGAACTTGGAATTTCAAGATTGGCAGTATGTATTCCCATGTAAAATTGAATTTTAAGAGGGGTTTGTCTTCTGCAACTTTTGCAAAACATCACATTTAAGTGTTCAAAATCACACTTTTTTGTTGAAAAAATGGGATTTTTGGCCAATTTCAAAGACTTGGTAGCCTCAAATGACCTCCATATGTTCCATATTGTTCACATACACCCTTAAGCATTTCTAGGGGCAGGCTTGAACCCATTTAAGATCAGCCAAAGTGGTTCATAACCCCTAAAATAACCAAAATGGCCCAAAACTCAGGAATTGTATGATTTTTAGTAGGGGTGTACCGGATCTAGGATCCAGCCAGATAATCCAGCCAGATTTTAGATTTTGGATCCAGTTTCAGTTCCAGCTGGATTTGCCAGATCTTGAAGATTTGCAAACAAAGGAAAAGAAAAGCTGCATCTTTGTCATCCAAGTTAATTTTGTCCTAATTTTTAGTCTGTAATTATAGTAATTTCATCCTTGCCAAGGGAATCATCAGATGGCTTTGACGAGTTGAACCAAAGCGCTAAATATTACTACTTCATGGTTCAATGTCTGGCTGCCATTATGGCTTTCTGGCTTTTTTATTTATATTTATTAACAAAAAAGACAATACAGGTACACATTAAGTATGCAAAATACATGAAAGTATAGAAAATACATCAAATAACAGACATTGTCAGGTTTGATATTTTGAAACACATCTAAAACGAATAAACATAGGTTGCAAAAGATTGAAAAATTGTACCCTAGTTAAGGATTCCTGGAAATTTTGAAATATTGTGATGTAAGAACAGAAGCTGTTCACCTGTCCTGGGAAGTAAACTGAACTCGCATGCTTTTCTTCAAAGACATTACCAGCTTCAGAGAAAAAACGTTCTGAATAAACTGACGAAGCAGGAGCTGCTAAAAACTTTTTTGCAATAGTGCTAATGTGAGGAAATTTTTCTCTGTTTTCTTTCCACTATGTTAAGACTACAACTTCTTTAGCTAGTTTAGAAATTGTTTTCTCTGACAAAAATTTCCTCACCTCACCTTCTATCTCTTCAGTTAGCTTTTCTTTTTCTTTCATAAGTTTTGATTTCTTTTTTTTATGACCCAATTCTGCATCATCATCATCGCATTCAGTAAAATAGTAGCTTAGGAAGCTAGCACTAACATCAGACTTCAATGTTGATGATGTCGATGGTTTGGCGATAGCCCGAGAAGGTGATCTACAGATCTACAGAAGCTAAGGCTAACAAAGACCCTAAGATCCACTCTAAGGCTAGCCCGAGAGAAAGGAAAGAGTAGGGGGTTAAGAGAAGAGAGGAGAATAAGGGGTTAGGTAAGGAGCAACACCTATCATTCATGGGTTAACATTCATTCAGAAAAAGAGGAAAAAAGTCTCACCATCATCATCTGCTGGCCACTGCCGACAAGTCAGAAAAATAGTCGGAGAAAATAGGAGAGGGGTCAAAGATGAAAAGAAGTAAAATAAGAACACTTACAAACCATGCAAACAGTCTTAACTCACTGTCATACCATGCAAACTACAAACATGCAAGTAAAGAGAGTTACAGACATGCAAAGAAAGGAGATAAGGAAAAAAAAAAAAAAAAAAAAAAAAGTAGGTACAGTTAAACAAAAAGTGGGTTAGTTTACGCTACGAACTACATCTACGTTCGTGTTAGTCTAATTTTTTTTTTTTTTTTTTTTTTTTTTGCTGGCATCACACGCTGGCATTCATCGTCAACAGACTCATCCTCGAGCACCACCACCAGAGCTCCTGTTGTTAACTTTCTTTTTTTAATTTTAAACAACGTTAATACTTTTAAAATGTCTGTCAAGACGGTTCTTAAACATATTAATGCTGGTAGAATGAACAACTGACGCGGGAAGATTATTCCATTTATCAATTACTTTAAACGTAAAGAAGTTTTTAGCGATATTAGTAATGAAACGTCTGCCACGCAACTTAAATCCGTTATTGCGAGTATTACTATTATCGAAAGTGAACAGTTTGTCAAAATTTACGTTATCGATGTTATTAACAATTTTGAAAACTTCAATAAGCTCCCCCCTTAATCTTCTAGTTGCGAGTGAATACAAGTCTAACTCTTTAATCCTATCTTCATAAGGCTTATTGTGCAATGACGGAATAAGTTTCGTGGCACGACGCTGAACCCTAACCTATCAATATCCTCACGCAAGTACGGGCACCAAAACTGAATGGCATATTCTAAATGAGGCCTGACTAGGGACTTGTAAAGGGGCAATATAATATCCTTCGATTTAAATTCGAAATTATGCGCTATGAAGCCTAACATCCTATTAGCTTTTGCGCAAGACTCCAGGCACTGGTTCCTAACCTTTAAATCTTTAGTTACGCGTACGCCTAAATCTACTTCCTCGTCAATGCTCGCTAACTCCCTATCATCCATCGTGTACGCGTAATTATTGTTGCGAGAACCTATATGCAAAACTTTACATTTATCTACGTTAAATTGCATCTGCCACTTATCCGTCCACTCCATAATCCTGTCTACATCTACCGCTTTCATACACATTTATAGTACTTGAACCACCTCTTCCTTTTTGCTTATCAGATGTACTACACATGAAACATTTTTCCACAGCGTTTTTTTAATTCCTCTTTCATGGTTTTAACACCACTGTCATCTTCCACCTTATTGGAAAGATACATATGTAGTGCACGAACATGTGATATCACTGAAGATAACATTGACTTTGATTTACTTAGAGTATCTGTAATCATGTAAAAGGGTTGTAAAAGTCTCAGAACCTTTTCTAAGAGCTGCCACTCATTTCCGGTAAGTGATGGGACATTGGTGTGATCAGCTGTGTACAATTGCAAGCATCTTCTCAATCTTTCCATCCTTTGCAGCATCAAGTAGGTGCTGTTCCATCTTGTTACATCATCTTGGATGGGGAGCAGTGGCATGACTATTTTTGGGTCTATTTCTTTTTGCAACCTTTTTAATTCGTTGCAAGCCAATGTTGAATGACTGAAATAGGTGCAAATGTTTTTTTATTTTTTTATCATGTCAGCCACTGAACATTGGGAAAATATGGCTTCCTTTATTACCAACTGCAACTGATGTAGGAAGCAAGATACGCTTGCTGAACCAGTAAGTTCTATGCCAAGCTGCATCTCGTATAATCAAATGAATTTTGTCTAGTTGAATTTTCCACTTGGTAAGCATAGATTGAAATGTCGCAGCAATGTTAATACCAGTATGGGAACCAGGAAAGTGTTTCCAATGAAGCACACAGTCTTTTTTGACAAAATCATCCGTAATCCAGTGAGCCGTTAAAGATATAAATGACTCCTGTGAATACTGATTACTCCAAATATCTGTTGTAAAACTTAAATACTGCGCCTCAGAAACGTTGTTTACTACTGCAGCTTGCAGCTTTTTGTAGGATTGAGGCAACTTTGTTTTGGTAAAGTATTTTCTAGAGGGGATAAGATACTTGGGTTGCAGGTGGGCCATAAGCTCTATGAATCCCTGGTTTTGTGATTGTGAATGGTTGATTATCCATAGCAATCATACCGTATTCATTATCTTTTGGTATATTATTTCTGACCTTTCATCATTAATGTCCCAAAGTTTTCTTGCTGAAAAACTCTCCATAATTGTTCTTTGCTTGTTAAGAGCTTCTATTTTTCTTTCTTTGGGTGTGGATGTGGAGTGTTCCGGTTCTGCTGCAGTCTTAGTTTTTTCCGCAAAATCCTTTTTAGCATTAGTGTAGATGGCCTCATGTTTAGTTTTCAGGTGTTTGTGGAGAGGGCTAGTGCTACACTGTTTTGGTGTTGCACCCCTTTTTATTTTACTTTTACATAACTTGCATTCAGCAAAACTTTTTCTTCATTCACACGAAAGTAGTTCCACACAAAAGATGACATTATTTAATCTGAAAAATATACATACAAAATTGCAAATTAGCCTGTAAAAATAAAACAGTAGAAACTTATAACCTAAAAGCTTAGGAGAAATAAAAATTTTTGAGAAAGTCTCGGATCCGGCAGGATAATCCAGCCAGACCTTTTTTTGAGGTCCGGCCAGATCCCAAAATTTTGGATCCAGTACACCCCTAATTTTTAGTCTCCTATACACCACATTTCGCGGTTGTTCTCTTCATCAGGTAGAATCTTTTTGTTCTTCTTTCTTGGTCTTGCATTTTCTTTTTTTTTTAGAAATGCCTCCACCAATTTTTATTTATTTTCTTTTTGGCATCACTGAGTGTGATGGTGTTGCGGGGAGAGCGAAGGGAATAACTAAAATAGCGTAACTTGGCTACTTCTTGATGACGGGAAAAGGCAAGGTCCCGGGCGGTGAAGTTTTTCTCACCTCCACTGACTGTCGCTGAGGGGCAAACGAGACTCCCACACTGCTGAACCAAGAAATGGACTCGACCCACTAGCTATTCCAAAGATTAACACTGTGTCTGAGTCGGGTCCACTTGAGAACCTGGAAAGCCCTGGCTTCAGGAAAGGTGTGTGCAATGTACACCCAGCAATACTTGAGGACTTCAACCAAATATGGGCCTACACAACAAGCAAGCAAGATTTTAGCAGACTGATCGTGAAGTAAACCAAATGTGGCTGGATGAGAAAAGCAGATATTACCCTCTGTATTGTTTAATAAAGAGAATATGGAGGTATTGTTGATTCAAGGACCCTGGGCTTGTCACAAGGAAATCCTTGAAAGTAACGACCCCAGTCTATAAGGACAAAGGCTGAAAAAAAACTAGTTGGTAGAATTCTAAGGGTTTATTAGCAATTAACTCGAATTATTTACAAGAGCTAGGATGGGTTATGAGCTTGAGTCTAAACATGGCTTAAGATCAAGAAACGGAAATCCAAAAACCCTGAAAGGGTATGCTATACAATGGTGCTTACAATTACAATGACAAAAATACTGGACAACAAAAATGGAATTTCCAGAAAAAGATAAAAAAAACTTAACCTATGCTAGAATGGTACAATTAGACAACACAATAGACCTCACTGAACCTAACATCCTTAAGCTAGACTTGAGGTCAATCCAATCACACCTATCTATTATAGTTAAGCCATGGAGAAGCAAAACCTGAAACTATTGGTCCTAACAATACCTTAACCTGCACACTGTTATGCACAGGCAATGGCCATTATCACAAGGCACTCTGTTTTTCTTGATTTTTCTTTTTCTTAACAAATTGAGTTGGCAGGCTAGAACTTCCACCTTCCAAATTGAAGGTGAAATTTACTGATACCAGAATCAAAAAACAAGATCAAAATGGATCTAAACAAAACTACTGAGCTAGTCAGGCATTAAGCAAGACTAACTCCGTCAATATGGGGGTTACATAGTGGCCAATCCTGAAACAAGAAGAAAACAAGATGTTAGTCAAGACAACCCCACTACAATGGCAGCTGCCCCCATCTTTCCGCAAGCTGCTGTGACGTTCAACCTTTTTTTTTGCAATTGCAATTCTTCTTTAATATTTGTATAAGTCCCTCCTACACCCCCAGCTTGTAATAATATGCTGGTCAACTGAATGTTTTGAGATTTTTTCTTCTGAAAGTATCTTGATTTGCCTAGCAGGTCTTGTAGAGATCTAAAACATGTTCATAATATCTTGCTTTGACTTGAAAACTGGCAACAATTCTCTGTGATCGATCCTAACACGAACAAAACCATCTCTTCTCTCTTGCCCATACACTGCATGAGCTGCAGCTGAAACTTCCTGGACTGATCTTTCACAGCTTTGAATGTGAACTGAGAAGTTCTCAACTTCAAGTGGAGACCTGAGAAGCTCCTCAACTTCTCCTCTTGACATCTTACAAGTGAAGAGTGGCTCATACAGTTTCTCCTTATCCCAATTAATCAGAGTAATTGGAGAAGTGGCATCAAAATTCAGTTAGAGTTTCTATGAGTTCTCAGACTCGTGTCTCCATACTCAGACTTACCTCTGATCTTCTTGATCATCTCAACCCCCCATGCCCTCTCCTCCTTATCCTCACTGCACGGGAGAGAGGCAATGAGGTTCTCACTGTGAGCATGATATGCTCCACGAACTATCACATGAGTGATTATGTTCCTGACTTCAGAGGTCTGGCTTCTCAGCAGTCCCAGAGTGGTCACAATATGGTGAGGTCCATACCTCATGTGGTGCTTCACCTTGATCTCAAAATACATCTTGAAGTAGAAGTCCAGGCAGAACTTCAGCAGCACCTCCAGCTTCTTCAACACCTGCCCCTTCAGACCATGCTGCTTCATCCACAGCATCAACAGGGCCTCACCTGTAGTCAGCCAGCGTGACTGATTCAGTGGGCCACACTTCAGACCAACAACTTCCTTGCTCAAATCTCCTGTCTTGAGAGCTTTGATCAGTAGGTAGCAGTTCTTCTGGTCAGTGCTAAGGTTCTGTACAATGTCTTCTGGCAGTTCAATTATATCTTCTTCTCCTGGCAGAGACTTGAAGCTAAAGTTGACAGGTATGTCATTGATCTTCTCCAAAAGTTTTCTTATTGCACCACTGAACTCAGACTTGTGCGTGTAGGGACCATCAAGCTTAATGATCATGTGCCTGAGGCTGAGTTCATTAATATGCAACTGGCATATCAACCAGTGACACTTGTGACCTAGCAGTCTCTCCAAGTGAGTGATGGCTCCTCCATTAGGTCCTGTGTTTGTGTTGGTGGAGTCACCACCAAGGACCACAATAGTATCTTTAGCACCATGAGCACTAATCCACTCAAACAGAGCCTGAGCCATCTTCAGTACAGGCTTCTCATTTCCTTCAGGTTCTTCTAGTGTACAATGGAAGAGATACTTCCCCTCAGGTTCCCAGGTAACTATAGTCCTCTTCAGTTGTAATATCAGGATGGAAGTGGCCAGTTTCTTCATTGTACCTCATGATCTTTGTCTTATCTTTTTTTCCATCAAAGAAAATTCCCTTGATCATCTCTCCCTCTGTCCTTTTCTCCAGGACCTCCACCAAGGCACCTATTACAGACTCCTTGCCCCTCCACATCTTCATCCTGTCAACAGCTAGATATGCCGTATCAGCAGATAGATGGCCAGCTTTGATGAGATCTTGCAAGAAACCAGTTGCAATGGCTGCTGCAGGAGTGTTTGCCACCTTGAACCTGACTGCAGCCACAGCAGTGCTTGAGATATCCATGTAGTTCCTCCTGGCAGAGGTGGAGACTTTGCCAGTATTGACACTGGAGCTTGTGCTTGATGCAGTACTGGAAAAATCTGTGTCAGCAGTAGGAGCTGCTCTGCCTGGAGACTCTTGCAAGGAAGTCACATCATCATCATCACCATCATCAGCTCTAAGCAGTAGCTCCTTTTCTTCTTCCTCTTTTCTGTTTCTCTTCTCAGTTGCCTTCTGTTCTTCCTCCTTCCTCTTAGCAACCTTCACCTGCTTCACTGTTTTCTTCACATCAACAGATGCCATCCGGAAGCCAGAAACTTCTGATGTTTTGATCCTCTGGTAATGGAGCCACTCTTCTCTCTCTTTGCAGCCTTCACTCTGCCATTCACTAGGTCAATCATTTCATTCCATCTGACAAGAATCTTCCTGGCAATGGATCTCTCTTGAATGATCACAGGAGGAGTGAACTTGGCATTGCTTTTGCGCCACTGTGCCAGTACCAGTGATACCAAGTCCTTAACCAAATCTTGCAGAGGGTACTGAGCTCTCTCTTCATATCATCCAGAAGCAGCTTCTCTTCCTGGAGGAGGATTCCTCTCTGAAACACAGCTCTCCAGGTTGGAACTTCTGTAGGAAATAACTGCTTGCCTGGACCCACCAGATCACTCAGCTTTGAACCAGAACTTTTTCTGGACTTTCGTCTTTGCTTATCCATGGTGGCTACCGGGGATGGGGAGTCAGCCAAAAACAACCGACTCTCGACTCCTGAGTCGGTATTTTTAAAAACTGACTCTGACTCCCGACTCTTTCCTTATCATGCTGATCTACAACCTTATAAATATTGGGATGTTTGTTTCGTAGATGGCGTTTCAAGTTTGAGGCTCTAGTTGGAGCATTAGCATGTTTCCCAGTGTAAGCACTAATTTTTGCATTACTCTCTTTACCATCCTTTTCTACTTGACAAATAAAAATACTTTCATCCTCATTTAGCTTAAAATATTGAAAGACTGCTGATTTTCTACTAGGCCCACGACTCATTACTAATAGGGGCTAATTAAATTAATAATTAATATATTGCTAATTTTTATATGGTACCTAGTATCCTAAAATAGAAATATGAAATTCATTTGCTAATATTTACCAGAACAATAAATCAAATGTGGAAATGTGAATCTAGAATTAGTTCAGGAAGATATTTATTTAGGGCAAAGTAGTATTCTGGTAAATTGTTGGCATATAGAAATTGAATCAAAGAGTCGGGAGTCGGTCGTTTTTACCGACTCCCGACTCTTCAAAAAAGCCCCGACTCCTGACTCCGACTCCCCACCTCTGGCTGGCTACACAATCTTCACCAAGCTTTATACTGAAACATAGAAAATTATCACAGTGAAACTCTAGTAGCCTATAACAGCTGTTACAATGGTTTTGTTTGGTAAGAAACCAGTCTATTACATTTGTACTACAGTGTATGTCCTTCACAGCTGTTCTGTACATAATCAGAAAATGATAAAGTGGAAATTTGAACACTTAAATATGATTTTTAGCAAAAGTTCAAGAAAACAAACCCCTCCTAAAATTTAATTTTACATAGGAGTACATACTGCCAATCTTGAAATTCATGCTTCAGTGAGCATGATACACCCTCCTGAACAGTAAGGAGATTCAGCAAGGTGAAGAGAGAAAATTGTTCACCAGCAGTCCATTACAAGTTCTACCAACACATTCTGCTCTCAAAGGTTTGGATGTGTTTTTGAATCAGGATTTATTGAGAGTAGGAGGTAGACTACAGTTTTCTGGGCTTCCAGAGGAGAAAAGACATTGAATTTTGCTACCTTCTCGGGGGCACTTTGTGGAACTTTTGATCCTGGATACGCATCATAAGTTGTTACATGCTGGAGTTAGAGAAGTGATAATAGAGATCAGACAACAGTTTTGGATTCCCAAAATTAGACAAGTAGTGAAAAAGGTTTTGCAGAGATGTGTGGTTTGCAAGCATTGGAGTGCAAAGCCTTATCATGAAAAGGTGGCTCCCTTCCAAGAGAATGGTGTGTCTATACTACCCCATTTGATGTAGGAGTATACTTTGCAGATCCAGTCTGTGTGTGTGAGCAAGGGAAGTCTAACAAAGGTTATATATGTCTTTTCACATGTGCTACCACCAGAGCAATCCATTTGGAGTTGGTAAGCAACTTAAGTAGTGATGTATTTCTTTTGGCCTTTAAAAGGTTTGTGAACAGAAGGGGTTTCCCAAATAAAATCATATCGAATAATGCAAAAACCTTCAAAAAGGCTGCAAAGGAACTCCAGGAAGTTTGGTCCTTGCTAAAAGAGGAGGGATTCCAATCCTACTCTTCACACCATGGGGTACAGTGGGAGTTTATTGTTGAGAGAGCACCATGGTGGGGAGGATTTTGGGAAAGGCTAGTGAGAAGTGTAAAGTGTCCATTAAAGAAACTTTTAGCTAATGCTCATTTGAGCAAAGAAGAATTCTGCACTGTTTTGTGAGAAGTAGAAGCAATGGTGAACAGCAGGCCCCATCACCTTTGTTTATAACAGTATGCAGGATGCAGACTGCAGAGCCATTGACACCAAATCATTTTCTTTGTGGTAAATGATTAACATCAAGCCCCAGTTTGCCAGAAGACTTGCAGCCTATCCAGAGCAGTCAAGAAGAGTTAACCAGAAGGTTTAAGTACCTTGAAGAGCTACAAGATCAGTTATGGTAGAGGTGGCAGATGGAATACTTGCCAGAGCTCAATTATTACCCATCAGGCAATGTAAATGGCTCCAATGCAAATTATATCAAGGTGAGAGAAGTGATAATGATTGGGAATGAAAGACCAAGGCAATGCTGGAAGCTTGGCATAATTGAAGAGTTGTTTGTTGGCAAAGACAATTTAGTTAGGTCTGCACTGGTAAAGACTTCAGGAGGAAAATTAAAGAGACCTATACAAAAACTCTATGCTTTTGAAATCAGCAAAAAACACGAATAGTCAAGATGAAGCATTTGGGTTACAGCCTCATGGAGAAGGCTTGGCTAAACTTGTAGAAGGTAATGACAACAATGCCTATTCAGTGGGGTGTTAGAAAATCTAGAAGAGGAGGAGCCACTGTTGTTCCAAGGCGATATGATGACTAAGCTGATTGATGCAGCATTGCTTGTATAATTTAGGGTAGAGTGAAAATGGCCCCAAAAATTTTTTTTGTGAATTTTAACTTACTTGAGGTTTTAAAAGTTGCCAATGGACTAATAGAACAATATGCAAAAAAGTTTATTAAAATCAGACAATCTTTTGATCGACCACCAGACGTTATAAGTTTACAATAATATACGATTTTACACAAAAATACCTAAAATACGAGTAACATCAGACTATATATTTTTAGTTATTTTGGCACACTATTATGCTAACGATAGAGTCTGAGTTATGCATGCATGGTTAATTCAGAATTGATAGTCACGTTTAGACTCAAGTTTCGGCATAAGCTGCCGAGAAGCGACGCGAGCCCGAATAAATCCATGGTGGGACGTCTCGCCACACACAGCGGCTGAAGCTTCGGTAACTAGGTTCACGCATCTTTCCACCGCCTGTGTGTGACAAGGGAAGCGAGGGAAGAGGACACTTGGTGTGAAATTTGAGCAGAGATCATGTCGTTCAATTCGTTGCCCGTCATATCCATCATAACAGGAGGCTCCATCACGGTCAAAGTCTGCCAATCGACCATGTCCTGGTATTTGGTCGCGTCGAGGTTGAGCGGTGGCACTCGAAACCTGCGGATTTTGTTTGCAGACACATGTGATCTTGCCTTCATGATTCTTCTGAGTCCGAGTTCCCTTATATGTGGTCGCTCATCTGTGATCATGGCTAATAGCACGTTCTCGGGGTGTCCGCAGAAGCCGTTTCGCCGAATCACCAGGTCGACGACTTTCTTTAGAGAGGAGCTGAGGTACCGTGTTCTCACCATCATCCCGTGCAGATGTTTGGCTCCATCTTTGCATGATGGCTGCGTCTTGATGGCGAACCATGTTGGGGCGTAGACCCGGATGATGAATGTGACAAGAGTTTTGATGTTGTTGGATGGTGCATCGAGGCCAACATAGAGGCGGAGGATTCTGTTGGCAGTTGTCAACCATCGCGAGTGGTTCAATGGTCCCGGTTTTCGCAATGCTAGATCACAGGGACAGTGTCCTTCACTGACAGCTTGACACATCTGCCACAGGTACTGCTGGTCAGTGCTCAGGTCCTTCACGCCAACATGCAGCAGTGGCTGTAATGGAGATATAGGTTCATACGATGTTATATGGAGTTCCGTGCATGCTGTGAGAGATTTCCCTATTGGTCCTGAGAAGCACTTAGGTCCTGTAGTTGCTCCATCTAAATGCTGAAACAGGTGTCGCAGGGGGAGCTCGTTAGCATGTAATAAGCACACGAGCCATTGCAGTGGTTTTTGTAGTAATTCCTCAAGCTGCCGAATAACTCCGCCATTATGTCCAGTGTTGATAGCAGTTCCGTCGCATCCGACGACTTTCACACTGTCGAGATCCACACTTCGCGCAGCCAAGCATTCAAAGATTACTTTGGAAATCGCCTTGCTTGATCCACTTGACGGCGTCACGTGGCCAAAGTACGATGAACCTGGTTCACAAATAATGCTGATGTGCTCTTCTGTATCTCTGTCCTGGTGGCCATGTCCTGCGGCGTCTCGTACATTTTTCATCGTTCTATCCTTTCGACCGTCGAAGTACAATCCAGGCAAGTCTGTCATACTGCTGTCTAGTTTTGTCAGTTCTTGACGAGTTCTACTTCTTTCTTGGCGAATTTTACTACGATCAATGACTTTGGAGGTGTCATTTGTAGACATAATTCCAATGTCTTGTAGCACGGATGAGGCAATAATGGCTGCTGCTCGATCTGAGACGCCTGTTCTATCGCACGCTTTAGCCAAACATGGTAATCGTACAGTCATCGTCATTCTTTGACGTTTACTCTCCAGTGTCGATAGATCAGGTTTACAGTGTGACTTAGATAGGGTGTATTCTTCGTCGCTGTTGTCGGTGTCGTCGTCCTTGTCTTCCTCATTGTAGCTTCCAGAATTGCATTGCTGCTTCGATTGTTCTTGGTGAATGCTGTGTCTTCTCGATTCACAGACTTTCCTGGATATTTTCTTCTGTAGCTTTGTTGTTTCCACCAAATCGATGCCTCCTATAATCATCTTTCTGGCTCCTCTCTGGTCCTCTAGAAACTTTCTTTCTTTGAGTGGTACTTTGTCCGCTCTTTCGCACTTACAGCTCATAACAAAATCTACACATTTGCATTTGCTAATGTCGAAGTTTATCTGCGTCTTCTCTGAACTGTTCAAGTTGTTGCTTGTAGTTGTCGTTGTCCTTCCGAGCCTTGTATGGTTTCAAGATTTTCTTGTATTTCTCGTTGTATGGTCTGAGCGTTTCAATCACTTGTCCGTGCGTCACGGTCGGAAGAGACGCTTTCTCCCAAACAAGTTCAACATCAACGCAAACTTTTTTTGATACTTCGGCGAACGGTGGATATTTGTTATTCTTCATTGTCAGCTGTTGTCTTGTATGGATGTAAGCCTTCATAACATCAGCGTAGGTGGGAAGAACATTTGTGGGTATCTCGCGTGGCGCGCCAAAAATCACACATGCCGCCTTCTCCCTCGTAATAATTTCCATTCTGAAAAAAAAAAAAAAATTATTATAAATTGTAAGCAATGTAAGACTATTAAAGAATTTCTGCAAGAAAAAGAAATATCAAATTAATACTGTCACACTCACTTGTCAAACACCTATAAACAGATATCAATATGTAATTAACTTACTTTTAATATCAAGTTTCACGAAAAAATGATGATAACAGCACAAATAACCTTCAATTCTCACTGCCACATGTGCACTGAGCTTGGCGGAGCAGCCGCGCTTTGCATATTACTCACTCTCCCACCACTCCCAATCTCCCATCCCCTCTGACTCACGGACTGCATATGTTATCGCACCAAATCACTACCATCACTGAAACTAGCATTAAATCAATGTATGGTTAACTAAACTCTTTCTTATCTCACTTACTCACATCAGCTCTAATAATTTGGCCACCCTCTGTAATTGCCATTAATTTACATTCCACACATGTTGTAATCTTAAATGTCAACCTCAAGTATGCAATAACACAGTCTACAGCAAACTAAGCTGTTAATTATTTGCATAAACATGGATGAAAGACCAGCATCTTGGATGACTCCTGATGGGCAAAGCGATCGTTAAAACATGAAATATGCCATATATTAAAATCGCTGGTGGTCAATCAAGCAATGCTTCAATTGTATTATAATTTCACATGCTTGTTTCTAAAGCCCATTGGCAACTTTTCCACACTCAAGTAAATTAAAAATCCAAAAATGATATTTTCACTCCACCTTATGTATATTAGGGTGCACCAAAAATTAAAAGATGTTGAAAAAAGCTCATAAAACTTTGCTCCCTGGGCTTCTTCTCATTCTTTTATATCATTTTAATGTCAGAGAAAAATATTAGCTACATTGAAACATACTAAGCCTTGCCACCAGGCAGCTGAAAAAAGCTTTATTGAATTAATTTATTATTTTTTTTTTTTTTTTTTTTTTTCAGATTTACCTATCATAAATAGCATATCTATTAAATAAATCGTAGTTTTACTTGAGTTTATATAAACTTAAATAATTATTACAATTTAATGTTTATTTTTTGTCAAGAGCAATAATTAATTACTTTTTAATGGCAGACGGAAATTGTAATAATAATGAAGATGATCCAAATAAAAAATCAAAAGATAATTCAAATATTTCCTTAAGAAAAGATGATATAATATGGCTAATAGAAAAGCCTATCAAAAAAAACTCTGATGTTCGAATCCCAATGAAGGGGGACATTTTACGCTATTTTTTCTACCTACAGTAGATGCACCAATGAAGAAAGAGAAATTTAGAAATTTTAATGGTACAATTGCTGAAAAAGTATTAGAAGATACAGAAAAGCAGTGGATGAAATCAGGAATCGAAACACAACGTAAAGATAAAGTCAAGAAAAAGATTTTAGACCTTTACGAGAATTATAGGACACTCCAAAAAAAGAAAGGTTCCAATTCCAACAAGGTAAAGGAAGAAAATTTTGTTAGAGACCTTGACTCCTATTTTTTTATTGCCCATAAAGATGCTGAATGCAGAGTTCAAACTGATCAGTTGAGGATGACAGAACAGAAAAAAGAGGATATTGATTTCATAAATACAATGAAAGAGGGTAGAAAAGTTCTTTTGGGATCTGAAGATAAAAAGTATTCAAAAAAGGTTCAAGCTAAAAGGAATAGGGAAAAGAATTTCACTTACAGAATGGAGACAGACATGCAAAGAAGAGAGCTACAAGAGGCTTCAACTAGCGAACTTAACGATGAGATAGACATTGTTGATGAAGATTATTTAGAACTAGATGATAGTGATAATGATGAAAATGTGATTTCAAATTCTGATAAAAAATCAAAAAGAAAGCATTCGAAAACTATCACACTAGAACTTCCACGAAACCCATTCAAAAGTTAAAAAATATCTGAAATGGCTGATCGTTTAAATTTATCTTCTGGCCAAAGAACTGCATTTATGGCTGCCATCACAACAGAGTGGGGAGTTGATTTGGAGAATATCACATTGTCTAAAACAAGTATGAGGACAGCAAGTAAAATAGTGCAGCAAGAAAAAGGCGAAGAAATCAAAAGTAATTTTGTATGCCCAAAATTTTGTAATCTTCATTGGGATGGAAAAATTTTGCATGAAGATGATGAAAGATTAGGAGTGCTGATATCTGGTACCCCAGGATATGAAGAGGGAAATCTCCTTGGCATTCCCAAAATCGTCGATGGTACTGGTAATACACAAGCGAATGCTACTCATTCTCTAGTAGCTGAATGGAAAGTCAAATCAAATATATATGGTCTTGTTTTTGACACTACGGTGTCCAACTCCAGCTGGAAAAATGGAGCCTGTGTAAAATTAGAAGAATTATTCAAAAAAAAACTTCTTTTTTGCTTGTAGACACCACATACTGGAAAGAATCTTGCAAGCAGTTTGGTCAAAACTTTTCGGCGATACAAGTAGTCCAAATAATTTAGATTTTAAAAATTTTCAGAAGTTTTGGAATACCATCAACAAAGAAAATTTCAAAATTCTTGAATTTAAAGATCAATCCTTAAAATCTCATTGTGAAGATGTTAAAAAATTCCTTCAAAAAATGTTGACCCAAAGTTCTGACAAAAAATCATTACCAAGAGAAGATTACAAAGAGTGCGGAACTTATGCTTATTCTCTTGGGAGGGACTCCGCCTCGTGGTGTGCATTGGTTAAAGCCAGGAGCATATCACCATGCAAGGTGGATGGCGTACATTTTGTATGCGGTTAAAATGTTTGCTTTCAGTGGTCAACTTGGGTACGATTCAAAAAAAAAAAAAAAATCTTGAATGCTTTTGCATATTCACATTGCTTTTTTATATACAACCCTGGTTATCAGCTACCAATGCAGGTGATGCTGCAATAAATGACCTAAAATTGTGGCACGATTTAAATTCTTATTGTAAAATTGATTCAGATGTGGCTTCAGCAGCTATAAAAACCTTTGAAAGACATTTTTAGTATATGACAGAAGAGTTAGCTTCATTTTCACTGTTTTCAAATAAAATTGAGATCTATGAAAAGCGCTAAATAGCTAAAAAAAATATGAAGATGAAAAAAGTAAACAGTTTTAAAATGGGAGTTCCCACTTTCCCTAAATTAAATTCTTCGATGAAATTAATTTCGCTGATTGGAGTAAACTCTATGTTTCTTTTACAAACTCTGGGAATAGATATGGAATGGATGACAATGGACCTAAGTGAGTGGAATGTAGATTCTGAATATAAAAAAGCATTTGAATATGTTAGAAGTGTCAAAGTAGTAAATGATCTTGCAGAAAGAGCTATGAAGCTCATTCAAGATTACTCAAATAACATTACCAAGGATGAGCCCCAAAGACAGTACATGCTTCAGCCTTCAGGTTGTAGAGCGCCACAGGAAACTAATTCCTGATTTCAAGAAAGGGACACTAAACCATCTTCTGTAAAATCAAAATAAGATCAAAACGGACTGTTTATAACTGCCAAAAGGAAGAGGCCCACTCCTGCTAAAACAAAAATAAAACCGATGGCTACAGTTATAAACAATTATGCAGGAGTGAAGGGTATAAACCTCAGTAAAGGCCAATCTTCTTCTAATTTCCCTAGAAATAAGAAGAAATACCAAATTTTAAGCTCGTCTTTGTTTTTTTTTTGCACATATACTTATACTATATCAGTTCTTTGTATTTTTAAATCAATTCTAAGTGACCCTAATTTATTTTTATGAGATTTATGTAACTTAATCTTAAGTAATAATACCTACAAATCAGACCTAATTGCATAATTCGAAAATCACAAAACCTCAATTTTACATGAGGCTGGTGGCAAGGCTTAATATGTTAGGATCAAGCTAAAAATTCCCAAAAGTATTCAGAAGCATGATAGCAATGAGAAAATAACTGGGGCAAATATTCAAAATCATGTTTTTTTTTGGAGCACCCTATAATGTATATATTAAGTTTGTATATATATCCATCTCATAAGTGTAAGGTTAGTGAAAAATTAACTTAATTTAGAGCTAGTATTTTTGGGCTCTTGTGGCATCATTTGGGGGGGGGGGGGGCACTGGTGTGTCCTTTCTACTTGTTTGTTGAATGCGGCCCTTACAGGGTGTGGTCTTATAGAGAGCTCTCTTGCAATTCAGTTTGGTTGTTTAGATACAAGATTGTTGCATTGTGCAATGGTGCAGGTTGTGTTGTTGTTGTGAGGCTTAGAAAGAAGACCATAAATAGTGTCCCTTTTGTTTTTTATCTTAATTTTATGCAACTGAGGCCTAAGGTAGGCCCACATTGAGTCAGCAACTCTGAGGTAGGACCTAATAGGACCTCCAAGTCCGTAAGTTTGTTTGGTCTAGCTTAACTTGGGCTGTAGGTTGAAGTGACCCCTCAGAGCTTGGCTCAGCTAGGATTCTGAACCCAATCAAATAAAATAAAATAACAGTAGTAGCTTTATTATTAATATTTATATTATCAGGTCATCCCATAAGTAATGTAATTTTTTAGATCGGAATTTGAAGGACAAAAAAAAAAACCACTGAAACTTTTTAATCTAGTATATATTTTCCATCGGAATCAATGACACTACCAATGTCCTACAAGCTTTTCAATGCCATGTTTATAAAATTCAGGCGGTTTTGAGGCAAAAAACGTACAAAGACTGGTGTGCAGTAGGGTGGATCACTTTTCACTTTTTTTAAAAATTATAGCTGGTCAAAGTTTTTCCCATGATTTGGTTCAGTGGAAGTACACTGACACCATTTTTACCAAAATCGATCAATATTTAGGGGTCGCGCATCGACCTTGAAAATTTCAATTTTGGAAATTTGGCCAAATTGACAATTGTTTACTGAATAAAGATAAATCATCAAATGACCATATTTTCTGAATCCTCTCAGTGAAAGAAATCCTCTCAGATACTTACCAAGTTGATAGGATAAGTGGTTTAGAAGTTATACTCACCTTGAGATAGCATTCTTCTTTCTCTTCGCCCGTTCCCGCCTCTATGCGGGGTCGGCGTTTCTGACCAGCCTCCTCCACACAGCCCGGTCCTGGGCTTCTTCCTCCGACAAACCCTTCTCCCTCAAATCATCCCTCACCTTCTCCATCCACCTTCGCTTCGGTCTGCCTCTCTTTCTCCTGCCATGCACTTCCATAATCTTCGTCCCCTCTCATCACATGTCCATACCATTTCAGTCTACTTTCTTGTATCTTCCTCGAGATTTCTCCAACCTTTGTTGTGCCCCTTATCCTTTCATTCCTTACTCTATCCAACCTTGTCACTCCGCACATCCATCTCAGCATTCTCATCTCCGTTACATCGTCTTTTCTCGATCTTTCTTTATAGCCCAAGACTCAGCCCCATACATCATAGCCGGTCTTACCACAGTCTTATACACTTTTCCCTTAACCCTTGCGCCTATTCTTCGGTCACACAACACCCCTGAAACTTTCTTCCAATTTTTCCAACCAGATTGCACTCTGTGTGTTATTTCTGTGTCCAGCTCACCGTCCTCAGCCACTGTCGATCCCAAGTACGTAAACTTACTTACTCTCTTTAACCTCGCTCCCTCTAAACTAATTTCTGAGTCTTGATTTTCGTAGAACCTCAGGTACTCCGTTTTCTTTCTGCTGATTTTCAACCCTCTGTCTTCAAAAGCCCTCCTCCAATTTTCTTTCTACTACTTCTCTCCTGTTGCTGCACAGAACAATATCGTCTGCAAAGAGCATACACCAAGGGGATTGATCTTTTATCCCTGGGCCAACACATCCATAATCAAAACAAAAAGGTACAGGCTCAAAGAAGATCCCTGATGTAGACCAACCCTCACGGGGAACCATTCCGTTACACCTACACTACTCCTAACCTGGGTCCTTGCTCCTTCATACATACTTTGCACCAACCTAATGTACTTCTCCGGCACATCTTTCTCTCTCATACACCTCCAAACCTCCTGGCGTGGCACTCTATCATATGCTTTCTCTAGGTTGATGAAAACCATGTGCAGTCCCTTTTGTCGCTCCCGGTGTTTCTCCATCAACTGCCTCAGTGCAAAAATCGCATCAGTTGTTCCCCTACCTGGCATAAAACCCAACTGCTCTTCCCCCACGGTTGTCTCTTCTCTTAACCTTTTCTCTATAATCCTTTCCCAAACCTTCATCGTGTGTGACATAAGCTTTATTCCCCTATAATTTCCACAATCCTGGATGTCCCCCTTCTCTTTGTAGATAGGTACGAGTGTACTATCCCCCCACTCCTCCGGCATTTCCTCTTGTTCATATATCTTCTGCATCAGATCCCACAATAGATCTATGCCCTCATCTCCCAAACAATTCCACACCTCCACTGGTATCCCATCCGGTCCCAATGCCTTCCCCTTCTTCATTCCTTTCAACGCCACCTTCACCTCCTCCCTACTCACTCCTGAAGTTAACCCTTGATTTGGGACACCATCTTCAAAAATAACCCTTGGGTTTTCCTCATTTAACAGATGTTCAAAATAACTCTTCCATCTATCCATGATTTTATCCTGATCCTTTAAGACCACTCCCTGCCCATCCTTTACCTGTTTAATTTGAGTAAAATCTTTACTCGCCTTATCCCTAGTCTTCGCTATTCTAAGGATCTTTCTCTCTCCCGCCGGTGTCTCCAACTCTTTATATACTTCATCCATCGCCTGCGCCTTGGCTCTTGCCACTCCCTTCTTCACCTCCTTTTTCGCCTGCCTATAGCTTTCTCTATCCTCTTGTCTACCAGATGTGTCCCACTTCTTTTTAGCATCTTTCTTCCTTTTAATCACCTCCTGAACCTCTTCATTCCACCACCACGTCTCTTTATCTTCAGGGGGTCTTCTACCTGATGTTTTGCCCAGTACTTCCTCACCAACTCTCAATATCACCCAGCTGTTCTCCTCCCATCATTCTTGTACACTCTCCAACGACCTTACTTCTTCCAAAACCTTCTCCTCAAATCACCTTGAGATAGCATTAAAATTTAAAATACCGTATTTGTCCCCGTACCTCCATATGCTGTCTGCCATTGTCTGCTTTTTAGGATAAGATAAAACGAATAAGGAAAGATTAAATGTATTTTGTATTAAAACAGTTTACTGATATCACTAAAGGCACTTACTCCAGTGCCCCTAACTAGGTTCAAAAACTATGAATCGTGGTTAGAACACACGTCATCTTAAGGCGTGCGCCATGTACTCTCTCCGCTAACTCCCTTTCCCTCTGCGCTACGTCATCTTGGCAAGTGACGACTTCTTGAAGTCACCGAGTTCTTTCTGGCTCTTTTCCACGAGCTGAAGAAGACCCTGCAGCTGTGACTCGTCTTTTGTGACAGTGTTCGCGTAATCTTCTATCAGTTTTATCCCTCTCTCTGCCACGTCGTTGGTAACTTTCAGATGTGAGATGACATTCTTCAGATCACAGTAGTTCTTATCTTGATCCCACTTATTCACCGGCAGAGTGAGCCACGTAGATGCGCACATCTGCAGGCCTGTGAACACGAACCACGATGACTCATCGATCAGGTCCGGAAGGCGCGTCGTACATCAACCGAGACATTGTCATACGTGAAGTCCTCGGGCACAGCGAGGCGGCACAGCTTCTTTGCCATCTTGTGCTTCACAGTGTCTTCCACTTTGTCACTGCAGAGGGCGAAAACGACGGTCTGAGGCCTCAGATACCACAAGTACCGCCTGATCACTGCCAGTGAAGCCTCTGCAATCTCGCGATCCACAGCCCTGTACTGCAGAAGACGCTGGTACAACACAAGGTCATTCAGCAGGGCATCAGCTGCGACAGGAGCCACCAGCCAGGCAGGTGCATAGAGGAGTGCAGTAAATAGTACCACTCTCTGAAGTTTCTGTACCAGCTCATCGTCGAACTCCAGCTGACCACTGAACATCAGGAGCTTCGTGTAGTAGATGATCTGAAACGAATACGCACTGTGATGTATAAATACCGATACCACTCCATATAAGTTTGTTTAATGGTAAATTATTTATCTTATTTTTTTCTGGTAGGGACTTCAAATGGCTGTTTGCAGAAGGCAATACAATATTTAACTTCTAATTCAAAATACCAACCTTGGCCATCCACCTCACATGATGGTAGGCTCCTGGGCGCATGAAGTGTGTGCCACGACATGGCTGGGCCCCGAGTACCAGGAGTGTAATCTCCGCCACTTCTCGGTAGTCTTCTCTGACAAGACCAGAAGCGGTGCCGAGGAACTTGACTGCCTCATCTCGGAGCTCCATCAGCCACATCACCTCCGCCAAATGCTCGATCTCCAGCTCGCGATAAGTCGAGAGGTCGAGCTTGTCCCACCTGAAAGGGGAGTTATGAAAATGACTGGTTTCCCTTTTCGACTGCTATTAACATCATTAGTAGAAGGACGCTGATATCTCAATTGCTCTGAAGGCAAAAAATCATTGGAGAAAACAAATGCGCCTTAGACTTGAAATTCACCTTCTCCTCAGATACTGGAACAAAGGTTCAGTTGGTGCTGTGGTTCTTCCAGACGCGGTGATGACCACTGCCCCCACGATGAGCTCCATAACATGATGGCGACAGCCCAGCTGGAAGAGTGGTTTACCAAGCATGTTCTCCAGCTGGACCACCGCACCCTGCACCCTCCCCGTATTGGAGGAAGTTGTGTCGAAGCACAGTCCAATCACGTTGTTCTCGCATCCCCAGTTTTTTAGAGCACGAAAGGTCGCCTGGGCCTGGGACAGACCGGTGCCGTCAGCAACAGTCAGAATGGCCAGCAACTTTCCTTCTGTGCATTGGGGAGCTCCAGAGATGAGAATCGCCTGGTGGTGCTCCAATGATCCAAGAGTGTCCTGAAACGTATGTCATACATGCCAATCCATTATCATCCACTGGAATATGTCAATCCACTGTCATCACTGGAACACGTTAATTCACTGTCGTCCACGGTGAGGGCAAAACTGACCTTGATTACCATCCCAGTGGACGACAGCATGCCTCGGAGATACAAAGGATTTCTGCACAGCTGTCGACACTTCACAACGATGTGCCACTCTTCCACGGCAAGACATGTCCTTCGAGATACTGAATTTGTCCAGGTCTGCAGGGTGATCTGCCGAACGTAGGACTGCCGCCACTACACTTGCCACCTATGTGCGAAATTGAAAGGAAATTGACAAGGATGCGTATGGTTTTTATGTGACAAAATAATCACTAAATTTTCCGTCATTATGTCTATTATATCTTTGTCAAAGAAATATCATTACTGATATATATACACACCTGATTATTGGACATCCGGAAGTGATCAGCCACTTCAATAACAGCCGGTGCATTGAGGATGCGGTGAGGAAGGCTGATTGATACAGTTGATTCTCTCGGCTGTCAGTATGGTGGTTCTAGCTGTGATTCAGAGTTGCTCGATGATCTACTTTCTATAGATTCATCGTCGCTCTCAGCTTCAGTTCCTAATTTCGTTTTTGAGGTGCCTGGCTCATCACGAGATTGTTGTCTTGAGAGTTGCCATTTTCTCTTGACAACGAACACTTTATCATTCCCACTCATTGTTGCCTGGTGCAGGCCCCATTGATCCTCATAAAATTTAATATCTTCTTCTTTGTTGTTGTTTGAGAGCATTCGACTTTTCTGTATCTCTTCAATAGCATCGGGAGCTCCAATGTCCCAGAGCTTGTTCAGATTTTCTGAAAACTTCTCCCTACCTTTTCCCGCGTCACTGTCTCTCATCTTGCTCTTCTGCAGTGAGCGCCACTCTTCCCACAGTAATGCCTCATGATCGTCTTTATATGTGCCATGTTCAAAAATGCCAGAACATTGGCCACCGTGTCTTTTACTGCGGCCTTCCTGTCAGTAGTTTCCTGCTTGGCATAGAAGAAGTACTGGAGAACTTGATGGGTGGTTGGCAATTTGGCACCACTGATCGAGGAAGATGGCTGACCTTAGAGAAGGTGGTGCTGTTGTTGCTGCTTTCTCTTTTCCAGAATAAGTAACTTTCAGAGTCTTCCCACTCCTGGTTGTTAACAGTTTATCCATTGTACTAAAGTCTAGACTTATCAAACAAGAATCAATTGACACAGTTGATCTGTAAAAAGCAAACTGTGATTAGTAAAAATATTGGTCATAGACATAGCGTGTGTGTGTAATTGGGATTTTAGGATGCGCCAGCTACTGATGCTATGATTACGTCCATAACAGGGGACAAGTACGGTATTTTAAATTTTAATGTTATTTCTAGGTGAGTGTAACTTCTAAACCACTTGTCCGATCAACTTGGTAAGTATCTGAGAGGATTTCTTTCACTGAGAGGATTCAGAAAATATGGTCATTTGATGATTTATCTTTATTCAGTAAAAAATTGTCAATTTGGCCAAATTTCCAAAATTGAAATTTTCAAGGTCGATGCGCGACCCCTAAATATTGATCGATTTTGGTAAAAATGGTGTCAGTGTACTTCCACTGAACCAAATCATGGGAAAAACTTTGACCAGCTATAATTTTTTTAAAAAAGTGAAAAGTGATCCACCCTAGTGTGCAGGTCATCTAAAGAAGTATACTGTTTCTCATCAAGATAGTTTTGCAGACTCCTGAAGAGATGATAATCTGAAGTGGTATGAGGACGTGCATTGTCGTGGTTGAACACAATTCCTTTCTGATTAACCAAAGAAGGTCTCTCTTCTTTTAGTGCAGTGTTCAATTGATCCAGTTGTTGACAGTAGACTTGAGCGGTGATTGTTTGGTTGTGTGGTAAGGTTTCAAAGTGTATTACACCACCTTTATCCCACCAAACACTAAGCAACACCTTCCGAGGGTGAAGATTTGGTTTTGGCTGTGGTGTCACTGGTTCTCTGGCACAAACCCACTGTTGACAGCGCTTAACATTCTGGTACAGCATCCACTTTTCATCACCAGTCACTGAACAGTGCAAAAATGGATCTTGGAGTTCACGGGAATGAAGAGCTGTGCTAATGTTTACCCGCACCCTCAGATTGTCGACTGACAATTCATGTGGCACCCATTTTCCTAACTTAGACACTTTCCTGAGTTGTTGCAAATGTTGATGGATGGGGATGAATTGAGTTTCTGGGCCAATTCTTCGACAGTTGTTGAACAGTCTTCTTCAAGTGTGGCTAACAGCAGGTCATCATCAAACTCAGCAGGGCATCCAGAGCGTGCTGCATCTGTCAAACAGCAGTCACCATTCCTAAACTTTTTAAACCATCTTTGACGCTTCCTCACATGCAGAATATCATTGCCATAAATGTCCTGAATGTTTTGCGTTGCTTCAGTAGCACTATTCCCTTTTTTGAACTCGTAAAGCATTATATGCCTGATATGCTCTTCTGATACCGCCATGTTTATGAGGTGTTCACATAAAGCAAAACACACGTCTTCACTGGTCAAGGTCTGTAAAGTATGTAGTGAAACACAATAGATCTCCTCTTAGATATAACCTTCGGAAAATTTATGCTTAAACTGAGTAGGACTAGTTTAAACTTAATCTATCGTAAAAAACGACATTACTTATGGAATGACCTGATACTATACCTCATGGTTCATTGGTAGTTAGTTTCTGGAATATACAGGGTGTACATAAAGTCAGGATCTATTTTTGTGAAGCACTTGGAAATTATATGGAATTCAATCATAAAATGATAAAGTGGTAACATTTATTAAATAATTAAGAGTAGGATTCGACGTGACGCCCATCAGTATCCCTGCACAGCTCAAATCGTTCTGCAGCATTTCTAAACACATTCTGGAGCATTTGCGGGGTTATGTTATCTGCAGCAGTTCGTATACGTAAGTTTTCAAGACTCGTAATCTTCGTCTGATAGACGTGCGATTTGATAAAGCCCCATGTAAAGAAATCTAAAGGGGTTAAATCTGGTGATCTCGCTGGCCAAGGTCTGTTGCTTCCGCGTCCGATCCAGCGATTTGGAAAACGTCCATTTAGATAATCCTGAACAATTTTGGCATAGTGACAAGGAGCACCATCATGTTGATAGACGAAGGTACTAACAATCTTATCCCCGTCGTCTATCAACATGATGGTGCTCCTTGTCACTATGCCAAATTGTTCAGGATTATCTAAATGGACGTTTTCCAAATCGCTGGATCGGACGCGGAAGCAACAGACCTTGGCCAGCGAGATCACCAGATTTAACCCCTTTAGATTTCTTTGCATGGGGCTTTATCAAATCGCACGTCTATCAGACGAAGATTACGAGTCTTGAAAACTTACGTATACGAACTGCTGCAGATAACATAACCCCGCAAATGCTGCGGAACGATTTGAGCTATGCAGGGATACTGATGGGCATCATGTCGAATCCTACTCTTAATTATTTAATAAATGTCACCACTTTATCATTTTATGATTGAATTCCATATAATTTCTAAGTGCTTCACAAAAATAGATCCTGACTTTATGTACACCCTGTATATTAATCTGAATATTAAGTGCAAATTTTAAACTTTGTCAAAAGTATGATATATAAGGTATCAGTGGAGAGCTGGTGATGTCAAAAATACTAATTCTCTTCATGGAATTGATGCCAGACAGCAAGGTTTTGAGAGGCTTGTAGTTGTTTGCTGGGATACAGATGTCCTTGTACTGTTGGCACATTTTGCTGGAGAACTCAGTGAAGAAATCTAGTTCAAGACTGGAACTGCAAGACACCATCAGTATATTGCGGTGCATAACATCAAAATGTCAGACAGTGTTTGGCAAAACATACTTGCTTTCCATGCCATAACTGGCTGATACTGTGAGCCAGTTCTTTAGTATAGGAAAGAAACGTGCTTGGAATATGTTTTTGCATTGGGCATATCTCCTAGATAACTTGGGAAGAGGAGAGCTTACAGCTGACCTATTGCAAAGCTGAAGAATTTGTTTGCCACCTTTATCTGCCTGGCTCATTACTTCTTTCTATAAAGATGTCAGAAGCCAACTCTTTCAGAAAGGTGCACAGGCTCTAGAGTATCTACCACCAACAGCAGATTCACTCACACGACATATATCTCGTTCTCACTTCCAGGACTTAGTCTGGCACACTTCAAATGTGCTGCATCCTGAATTGCCACCTCCTACAGACTGTGGATAGTACTTAGATCAAGGTACCCTAAAACCTGATCTTTGTGTGGATTATCCAATGCCAAAGGAGCACATAGCACTCAAGTGTAAATGTAAGACATGTGCAACAACTAAATGCTTATGCTAAGCCATTAAACTACAATGTACAGGAGCTTGTGCCTGCAATGATTCTGTTTGTCTGAATCCATACAACACATCAACTGGTGATGATGATGATGACATGGAAGAGGAGGAGGGTGAAGAGGCAGAGGAAGAAGATTGAGTTATACCCAACAAATATGCTTGACAGACACTCTATTGACAGACCCTATAATTTCTCAATTCTCTGTTTCCATGAATACAGCCACAGGGTATCATTTTATACCTTGACATGGCTTTTTCAGTGCAAATGGTGCTTATTGTCATGTTACTCATGTACAATATACAGTTACTATGTTAGGAAATGTTAGTGATGGCATTTGCTTGTATTAGTGTTAGAGCATAGATTACTGATGTTGAGGGTAATTGAAGGAATAAGGAATAGGTTATATGTTAACACAAATTTAAGTCATGTGAGGGCTACTGTATGTTAAATTTGTACAAGCATTTTCTGACTTTGTCTGATTAAATCACTTCAAAGTTAGACTGAAAATGATACTCTAACTCTGTAACATGTCTACACGGCTATTGCATAGATATGCATTTTCATGTATAATTGCTGAATAAACTAAAGGTGTGAAATATGTGAAGTAAAATGTGAATAAAGGATGGTATATTTATCATTTTGAAGGTTATGTTACCTACTAATACTGTTTCCAGGTTGTTTCTTGTGTGAAAACAGAGCTAAAGATGAGTGATAATTTAAGCACAATTTTCATGTTTCACAGCTCCTATTGATATAACCTTGATTGCAGCACTCTAATCAATATTCTGCAATGATAACAACATTTTTTTTGTAATCATTATGACCTAATAAGTAAAAAAAATATTTGTTGTCAGTTTCTAACATGGGGGCCCCCCTATAGCTAAAATCCCAAATTTTGCCACCAGACTGAATTCTAAACTACAGAAAGCTAACTTGTTTAGTTAATATGAACATTAGAACCATTTATTTTAATAGTTAATTTGTTTTGAAAAACATTGTGTCCTAAAAGTAAGTTAAAAAGAAAGAAAATAATAATAGGCAATTTTTTCCAGCTTATATTTCTACATGTTGATTCCATCATTATGTAGTTCTGAAACACTCACTGAACTTTGTTTACTTGGCTGGCAGGTATAATATGTGCAGTGGAGAGTACCCGTTTGACGGTGCCAACGTGTTTCGGTTGTATGAAAGCATTTGCGAGAAGGCGGTGGAAATTCCCAAGGAATTGGATCTTACTTTGCAGAAGCTTTTGGAAGGAATGCTCACTAAGGACCCTTACAAAAGAATGTCACTTCAAACAGTGAAGAAGCATGAGTAAGTGTTTTCTTTGGAACTGATGTTCGGATGCGTTTCATTTTCACACACACCAATAAAACGGAAGTTGAAGTGGAGTAGCGCTTATGAGTTATAAGTGTAACAGAGTTTCTTTGTTTGAAGAAAGGTTTGAGTGTAAATGTAGGTACGGCTTCAGCGTTGATCACTTGTGAAGTTCGTGTGTGGTAAGATAAATGAATTTTGAAATTAGGAAGGGTTAAAGTGAGTTAAAACATTGCAGTATGTTAAGTTTGAGTAACAAAATTAGAAATGTTTTTAGTGAAATGTCTTAAATTTAAGTATTATTGAATTGGAATTAAGATTAAAGATATCGTGTTTTGTAAGGATGCTCGAAGATGGAATGTATGAAAGCAAGATTTTATTTTATTGGCTGTGAAAGTGTCAGGAAAACGGATATGATTAGAGGTGATATCTGAATGTGTAAGTGGAGAATTTATCATTGTGAGGTGTCCCGCCAAAAGCTAATAAGAGAAAGAAACGAACTGTGCAAGATTGGGTAACGGGATAGTTTTGAACTTCCATACCGAAGGTCCAGGCTCTGAAGATAGGATGTTACCTTATTACCAGTGGTAATTTGCGGTCCTATTCAAAGGAGTGACATAACGAAGGAGTGACATAACAAAGGAGTGACAAATTGGAGATAAAATTCAAAGGACACGAAAATACCAACAAAGAAGAAGAAAGAACAAATCCAGAGGGAAGAGAGGCTTGCAACTGTTAGGTTAGGCTAGGTTAGGTTTCTAGTTTTTGAAATAAAATCTTAATTTTAACAATTCTGTCACTCCTTCGTTACGGTATTTATGTCACTCCTTTGTTATGTCACTCCTTTGAAATGTCACTCCTTCGATACAGACCCGTAATTTGCGCCCGTTTGGAGGCGGCGTTCCTGTCTCATAAAAATGTTAATTATTGTCTATAATAAGTGAAAAATAAAAAGGAAGCATTCGTTCATCATCTATCCTTCTGAGACTCACCTAGAATGGACTGTTAATACTTTTTTGTAACAAACTTTCAAGTTATGGAGTAATGATGGGTTTAAGCTTTTAAACTGTAAGAATGCTTTCTGATGAGAAGGAACTTTTGTGCAGTGTTCGGGTGGCTCAGAGTTGTCGTTACTTACGGTATAGGACCAATCTGGGTTCTTAACTTTCTTCTTGCATAAATTCCTTCTGAAATCTGCGTGTTACCCGTGATTTAAATTGTTTAATATAATTAAAAAAAAGTTTACCGTTACCTGATCTCGCGCTCGTAGTTGCGACTGATAGAGGTACAATAATTATATGGAAAAAGTATTTTGAGTTTCGATTGAGAATCTAGACGGTCATAATAAAAATTGAAATTTTCTCTTCGAGTCTTTTTACAGACCGTCAAAAATATATATTTATGATATATAATTGTTTGAGTAGAGGTACTACATGAATTTCTGTACGTGACTTCGGAACTGATTCGTGACATTGTTCGCAGGTGGTGCCTGAGGAAACAAATTCCGAATCACGAGACAGAGGTTCCTCTTGTTCCGAAGAAATCAAGTAGTAAAAATTTCACAGCGATCGACGCCATTCGGAGTCATTTCTATGAAAGAGACGAACAGTTTACCGGTAACCCGCAGTTCTTCACGGAGCACGAATTAAATGGTAACTCTTATTTTTATTCTGGCTGGCTCAATCATTTTTCCACTGGATCTCTCTCTTATTTCCTTTACTGCCATCGCTCCTTTTGTGAGCCGACCGAAGGTCGAGGCGAAATGTCTACTAGGCTTTATGTCGTCATTGTCATAGTAAGCTTTTCTTAAGTAAAGTGTATCAAATATTCTGTCTACTTTTTTCCCCCTGAAAGATTATGCAATCCATAGCTACCATGCAAATTATTTTAAATATCGAAGATGATGAATTTTTTGCAATATAACTTTTTTTTTTCTGCAAGACATTGGTGGTCAAAAGTAAAACATGTTAATTAAAAAACCTACCATTATAAATTTTGTATTCATTCAAATTGTTCTTAAATGGAACTTTTACGAAACTGAAAGGTGACGGTTTTTCCTTGTAAGTTAGTTAATGTTACATTTGGAAAAATGAAGTCGCTCAGGCCTGTCGGGGTTATGCGAGTCAGATAAATGATCTAAATTTATATGCTGTCATAAAATTTTGCAGAGTATCACTTTCAAGTCGGTTAATTATCCTTAAACTATTTGCAAAGCTACTGAAGTAGGCTACGTACTTAAGCTACAAACACACTTGTGATACTTGACAGAAAAGTATATAACTTTTAAAAACATTTTAATTTTTAATGAACGTAACATTTATGCGTAACTTGTGCTCACGTTTTCGCAAAATTTTAAGAATTTTTATTAGGTGTTTGTAAACTTAGACTTCGTGATTGTTTTTCCTGTATTGAAACTAACACTCTGGACTACTACTTACGCATTTCGCGTCAAAACTCTATCCTACCTTTGGGTCACTTCTTACGCTAAACGCGTCAAGTTGATCTGTGCCTCGTCACAGCTGACAGACTACACGCGTCTGGACGACAATACTCACAGAAATTTTGCATTTACTCTTGTCCAGATCAACTTGACGCCTTTCGCGTCAAATTTTGCATTTTAGTTTTGGCTTTGTGCCTTCGAATTTGAGTTTCGTGACTGATGTTCGCTAAGGTTATTTTGGTTTTGATTTTGTTTGAAAAAAATCAAAAGTTAAAAAGTCTTAGTGTAAGTAAAAATTAATTTATTCAAATTCAAACTTTAGAGTCGATCTCAAATTCAAAGTCACAAATAATGGTCAAATTTAAAATTCATAGACAAGTTCAAAGTAAAAATTCAGTGGAATAGTCAGAATGAAAATTTGAATTAAAAGTCAGTTTAATCAAAAAAGTTCTGTTCACACACCGATTTTTAGTTCTCATCTTTTCATTCTTTAATTTTTTCCTCTCTCTCTCACAGATCCTTGTCACTTCTTCCCTTTTTTCTTATTTTTGCTTTCCATTTTCGTGTCTTTTTATTACCATTCTTCTCGGTTTTGCGTCTTTTTTTTTTTAACTTAAGGACGAAAATTTGGTACTCTGCTTCAAGGATCGTTCCTGACCTTTTAAATGGGAAAATGGATAGCAATCATCAGAACCAATGTTCCCTCTAAGGTGTGCGCGTGTGCGCGCGAACACGCGTTGTGAAACCCGCGCACACAGCAAAATAAAATGTGCACAGGCTCAAGCGTATCATGAGTCACGACAGTAAATGAAGTAATTTCAAAAATATACCGTCACACAAGGTCTGACCATTTGCATCAACATACTCTATAGTCGCTCTTTTAAGTATTAACCCCTTCCGCCCGACTTCGCCGACGTCCGCGCAATTACGCAATACGGATTTTTTTTTACTCTATGTATTTGCATTTTTTTCTTTTATACATTAACGCATTGAATATAAACCTTCTCTTTCTTATTTTTGCATAAAAACGAATAGTAATTATCTCATAATTGATAAAAAAATAAAATTATTTTTTATTTTATTCCTATTTTTTGAATGGATAAAATCATGTATTAATCCTGATAGTGTATTTTAAATTGCTAAATGCTAAAAATTGTTTTGAGAAATGATAACTAAAATGGTCATTTTCAATTAATGTTATTTTTGTTTTATTTCTTTATTTTGTTGAATTTTATTTTACTCTTTTTTATTTTATTCTTATTTTTAGAATGGATAAAATGTTTTCTTTTTTAAGAATATATAATATTGTAAACAGTTTTTTAATATCCATTTAATAGTAACGTAATGATCAAGCTATCACCTTATGGAAATAATATTTATTAAGTATTTAATATTTATATATATATATTTCATTTTGAAGATAATAGCGCTCAGAAAAGTTTGCACAATTTTTCACCATGAATCTAAATGCATGCGCAACGAAAATTTCTTGCGCACACGGACTAAAAAAAATTAGAGGGAACATTGATCAGAACGATATTTATTTGGAGGTATAAGATGGCGTCGATCTCCCACTTAAGAGTAATCTAATTAGAGTATCAAATCAGTCTAAAGGCTTTTCTGTTTAATTTTTCACCTTGAGATCGAGAACAGGACGTAGAACCGGTTAGTTATCTGCGAATGTGTCAACAGAGGTCAAAATAACTGACCATAATACATTATAGGCCTACGAATGCATTGTTTTTCTTAATTTGGTTTGAAAAACACTCGCTGAGCGTGCATTTATTTCCATTGAAAACTTAAATCTCTTTCAGAGTCTCGACATCGAGAAGAACAACTGTCTGTGGGATCAGCAGAAGGCGGAGGAGGAGGAGGAGGAGGAGGAACTGTCTCGAAAGCCAAGAAGAAGAAACCGATGTCTTGCATCAACATAAAAGGGCTTTCCTCTTGCTCGCAGTCCTGACACTCTTTCGGATGTTGTTTTCGGACGTCAGTTGTTCCCGTTTCTCTCAGTTGGTTGGTTGGGTAACACCACCACCTGCGTTGTGCTTCGCCGATGGATGGAAAAAACCGGGTCTAAAGAAAACCCGGGAAAATAACATCGCTTCGGGTCACACCTCTCAGATTGGATTACTTTTATACTAACATAATCCAAATGGATGCTTATTCGCTCTTGTTCCTCGTTACGGCAAATGATTTATTCTCTAATAAACTTTGAAATATCGGGTGGCGGTGTGTGATCGGGGCATGACACTCCGATCTAGTGTGCGTATTCGTGCGCGTGTGTATGCATGGGTGCGCGTGTGCGCGCTTGCGTATATGCGTGTGTAAGAATGCGGCGCAAAGCGCCGCGAGTCTCAAAGTTCTGTACAATTCATTGTAGGCTTTAACACGTACCTTAATTAAACCATAAAGATTCTGAACAAGAGTGAGAAATTTTAAGATGTAGCTACTTTTTATTATTTACATATTATAAAGTTATTAAAATTGTAGCTCATACGATTAGTTTTGCGCTTGACAGTGGTTGGAAAAAAGTCTCAATAAATCAGAAGAGAGTCATTGATAGTCAGATGACACTTTTTTCTATATTCATTGACTCAATTTTCTTGGGAAAAAAGTACCACAAATGATTTATTACATTCTTAATGACGGTTTTTTTGTTTTTGTTTTTTTAATAACTAGGTATCACTGTATTTTCGATATAGGGACCTTAGGTATATATATATATATATGAATAAAACCACGAAGGAAAGGAAACACAGAATGGTGCTCAAGCGCTTTCGTCTAATGACATCCTCAGGATTATTATTATTAGTGTTCCTGAGGATGTCATTAGACGAAAGCGCTTGAGCACCATTCTGTGTTTCCTTTCCTTCGTGGTTTTATTCATCGTAAATATTTTTCACGTGTTACTTTCGTGAAATAATTTTCATATATATATATATATATATATATATATATATATATATATATATATATATATATATATATATATATACTGCGTTCGCAAGTATTAAGCAGATTACATTTTCTCCAATGTTTTCAAAAGTTTTTCCCGATTTCAATGAAATTTGTAGCAAGTAATCACTATATATATATATATATAGCAGCATTGATGGTATTCATTTCGATAAAATATTGTGTTCCGAATTATTAAGCAAGTATTCTATTTACGGATCTAAATGGTGAAAATGGGTAAGAAGAAGGATTTAACACTAACTGAGAAAAGAAAAATAGTCAAGTTACTCGCTGATATCTGTAATCAAGCGCAAATTGCAAAGCATCCATTGTCCTCAAGTAAAGAGGTTTTTGAGCAGGCTGGCATACATAATATACCAAGAACATCTCGATGTGGAATCCTCCAAACAATTGGCAAGACGTGTAAACCTACGATTCAGTCACCATTAACACCCAGGTACAAGAAGCAGCGTGTTGAATGGGCGCGTCAGTACGTGAAAACAGATTTTAATACTGTATTGTTAACTGATGAATGAAGAGCAACCCTTGAGGGATCTGATGGTTGGTCAAGAAGATGGATTGCTAAGGGTCAATCTCTACCATTGAATAAGGTTTTCTTTTAGAAAGTTTGTGTAAGACTGGGCATTCATTTTTACACCATCAGGCACTCTGTATGGGACAGCTACTTCATTGCCTATCAATCCTGCCCAAAACATGACACTACCTCCACCTTGTTGGCGTCTTAATCTCGATGGTAGAAATTGGCTCTCAGCAATCCATCTTCTTGACCAAACATCAAGTCCCTCAAGGGTTGCTTTTCATTCATCGGTGAACAATACAGTATTAAAATCTGTTTTCACGTACTGACGCGCCCATTCAACAAACTTGTTTACAGTTCGATAAGCTCTGCCAAACTGCTTCGCAATTTCAATAGATTTTATATTTTCAGCGAGTAACTTGACTATTTTTCTTTTCTCGGTTGGTGTTAAATCCTTCTTCTTACCCATTTTCACCATTTAGATCCGTAAATAGAATACTTGCTTAATAATTCGGAACACAATATTTTACATATTTTTCAATAAAATGAGAATTATTTTAATTATCAAAATATTTTATCGAAATGAATACCATCAATGCTGCTATATGTAGTGACAATGCTGCTATATGTAGTGATTATTTGCTACAAATTTCATTGAAATCGGGGAAATTTTTTAAAACTGGAGAAAATGTAATCTGCTTAATAAGTGCGAACGCAGTGTGTGTGTATATATATATATATATATATATATTATATATATATATATATATATATATAATATATATATATGCAGTAGATATGAATCCGTTGTACTGACAGATATTGTTAGTTTGTTGCTAATTCTAGTATCACCTTTGTATTAATACGCTCAGGAAATTGTTCAAAAGAATACTATTTTTTGGTACGCGCTTTCGTTAATAAAAACAAATACGCAATGAAATTAGAATCTTATTTTTTATAGCCTGCGCATTTTAGCTGCTTGTTTTGTTGTTCCATTTCTGTTAAGAATTATTATTATTATTATTACTGCAAATAATTTTAATGTTAAATTAACTTTCTTTTATTTTATTATACTAATATTATTATTTGTGAAATATGCATACAAGCATCATATATATATATATATATATATATATATATATATATATATATATATATATATATATATATATATATATAGATATATATATATATATATATATATATATATATATATATATATATATATATATATATATATTCAGCATTGAGACCAAATAATATGGCTGTACAGAGCTTCTAAATGCCTATAAATAGACATTTTTTTGTACAAATTCAAGTTAGATTTCCTACACAACCATTTTGTGTGTCATAAAATTTGTAGAAGAGTTTTATATACATTTTTCTTTCATATTGTGCCATCACTGAACTATTAAATCAATTTGTTGTTAATGCAGACACATGAAGACTTCGTGATTACACACGAATAACTGAATATATATATAATATATATATATATATATATATATATATATATATATATATATATATATATATATATATATACTTTTAATTGCATTTAAATTTCATATTTTTTTTTACTTATTTATGGCTTTTATATAAAATATAAATAAATACATTCACACAAAGAAGAAGTTTTAAAAAATGCTTAAAATAATCTCTCCTGGTGAGGAATGCCATTCATTGCAAGAGAATTTATTTCCTTGAACAAAAATGGCACCGGTGAATATTAAAGATTTTTTTTTATTTTGATGGTTTAATTTTTCCTTCGTTAATTCATACTGTTTCGGCCCCACGACCCCCAGGGGGCCAGGGTAGCCTAGTAGTAAATCGCCTGGCTGTTAATTTGAAGGTCCTAGATGTGAATTTCAGCTAGGACTTAAGGTTTCGGCTACTAACCCTTTCGCTGTGTAATTCTGATATTTACGAACGGTTTTGTTTGGATATATCCGAATTACGCAGCGATAGATAGGGCTAAAGGTATTTTTCTGGGTTTTCCTTGAGGGTACCGTAGTGGTTCGATTCTCACGTAAAGCTATCCACCGTCATACGGCCTTAAATGTTATAAAGGTGGTTAAATGCAACAAAGCATTACAGCATTGGTATTGCGACTCCGTTGAGAGTCGTGTCGTTGAAGTGATTTATCCGCGGCGTCCGAGTGGTTTGTCTTGGATATGAAATGGGTGATTTAGTTTGTTTTGTGAACCTAAATCGAGTTACCTGATGTTTTCCTCCCCCTTTTCTCGTTATCGTTTGAAGGTAACGAGGTCATTACTTTGAACTGATATTTGTTATCGGAAACGTTTTTAATAATTTAAAACCTCTTTCTTTGCATTTAATATTGTATCTTTTACAAATTTATTTGAATAATATCATTTGGATTTATTTGTGGACATTTAAATCGAGTACGCCCATAACCCCGAATGTGTACTGGGTTGAGGATTTACGCGAAAGTGAAGGTATCCATTGCAGGCTTGGGTTCAAGTACAAGTACTTGTACTTGGACTTAAGTGCAAAATTTCTTGTACTGGTACTTGGGATTTAAATAGTCAATGTACTTGTACTTGTACTTAGCCCATAAGTACTTGAAAAATCAAGCACTTTCAAGTACTTTTCAAGTACATGTTGCATGTAAACAATTAAATGTTTATTTAATGTCAACAAAGTAATTATTTTATTGTAATTGTATTTTCATTGTTGATAAATTATTTCTATTATAAATTATTTATTAAAATTGGCATACTATAAGCCCCAATGGTACTATCTGGCAACTCTGTTTTCTGTCTCTCAAGTCTCAACAGGCATCAACATGTTGACTGTGCCACTCTTCACTTCAGTCTTTCAGTAGCTACCAGCCTACCACAGTAACCACACATAGCTGTACGAGTGTGCATTAAGTATAACATCATGGCATCATCTAATCCATCCAACATATGGAACCACTTCAACTTACCAGGAGATACAACTGGAAATTTTAAGGCAGTCTGTAAGCACTGTGGTCTTGGTATATCATGCTCCAAGAGTGTTACTTCAAATCTTTACAAGCATATTAAGGTAAGCTAGGCTACAAACAGTACAGTAAAGTCTCGTTATAACATGGGATTTTACTGTACATCAGTCATATTGCTAGTGAAACAGTCTGACAGTTTTTGAAGTGAAACAAATTTAAATTATTCAAAGTTCATTATTTGGCACATTTTAAGTAATTAAATAGCCAATACTGCTACAGTGCTTTGTAATGTATTATACATAGTAATAGTTATTTTTAAATTTGTTTCAGCAGAAACACACCGCTATATACGAGAGCAGAGTCAGCATTCGTGCCAACACTACCGGTACTGGCCGGACAACCATGGAAGGCTTTGTTACAGTGTCAGACCAAAGAAATATTCACCACAAGATACTCGACAAAAACAACTTGATGATGCATTAGTGCTGTTTGTGGCATGTGACCTTATTCCTTTCTCTGTAGTAGACAGCCCATACTTTCATGGTTTACTAAAGACAACCGATCCTCGCTACCAGATGCCAACACGCAAGTCCGTAGTGAACAAACTGTTACACGAGAAATGCACAGAGCTTAAGTTGGATGTTAAAAGAAGTCTTGAGAGTGCACAAAATGTCTGACTCACACTTGACATCTGGTCTAGTCGTCAAATGAGATCCTACTTTGGGATTACAGCTCATTATATCAAAGACTGGGCTTTAAAAACAGTAGTTTTAGCTTGCAAGCGCTTCCGTGGGCGCCATACTGCACGTAACATTATGGAGGAGTATGAGCAGATTATCCAGGATTTTGTGATAGGCTCTAAGATTACAAACATTATTACAGACAATGCTGCAAATATGATCTCTGCCAGGATTCTCTGATATAACTACTGATACAGGGAGTAATGATGATGCTGATTTGGATTATGATGACCTTGATGCTGGTACTGAAACGGATACTGAACTGTTTGAATTGCTACCAACTGAGCATAACTCATGCTTTGTTCAGACACTGCAGCTTGTGGCAAAAGATGGGCTAAAAGAAGCAGGGCAATTAAATATTACTCTCAGCAAAGCATCAAAGTTAGTATCGTTTGTGCATAAGTCAACAATAGCAACTGATGTTTTGGAAGGAGAAAAAAAATTAGAATCAGTTTGTGCCACTCGCTGGAATTCACAGGTGAAGATGATTAGATCAATCTTGCAGGTATCAGAACATAAGCTAAGTAGTTTGGATGGGGCACCAACACTTGGAGTGTATGATCAAAACATTCTGGAAGATATGCTGGAGATTTTCGAGCCATTTGAAGATGCTACTGACTGTGTCCAACGACAGAACTCTGTTTCCTCTAGCCTTGTTATTCCTTGTGTGCGGGGGCTCAAGCTTCACCTTGAGCACATGCAGTCAAAATATAATCATGCTCTGGTATTTGGATTGAAGAGGTCAGTGCAGAAACGCCTGCAGCAATATGAAGATCGAAAAACATATCAACTGGCAAGTATATTAGATCCAAGGTTTAAGCTAGATTGGTGCTCTGCTGAAGAGGAAAAGGCAACCCTGATGTCCTCCGTAGCAACTGCAGCACAGGCCACAATCAGAGAAGCTACAAGTAAGTACTACAACCACTACAGGCGTGGATACAGAACTTTCAGAAGATAAGTCAGGGCTCAGTTCAGTGAGTTCACAGCCAAAGAGGAAGAAACTGTTTAGTTTTATGGCTTCTCCAACTCAACAACCACTAGATGTAACTCAGCAGAAAGAGTCCATTAATATTGAAATTCAAAGATATCTGAGTCAGCCCTGCATTTCTGAGGAGAGGGATGTATTAGCATACTGGAAGGAACACATGGACACATTCCCAACTCTAGCTAAGATAGCACAGAAATATCTGGCTGTACCTGCATCTTCTGCTCCAGTGGAGAGAATCTTCAGCATCGCTGGAAAGGTGTTTCGCCCTGACAGATGTCGGCTTACAGACAAGAATTTTGAATGTGTAATGTTTGTAAAATGTAATGATAAGTCCTGCACTTAATTATCAAAGTATGTCCCATGTCAGTTACACTAATTTGCAGCCTGCTATTGCAAACCAAACTGCTCAATTGTTTCCTTCCTTTTATTCTGAGTACCGGTACTGTATTGTGTAACTGCTGACCAATGAGAATATTTTCTGTATTTTCAGAATTATTACAGATAGCACGGAATGCACTGAGCAAACAGTTGTGTTTTATTATTTTCATTCAAACTTGGATACCAGTATTCAGTTATGGATAAATATTAATCAATAAATTAATCATTACCATTATTAATTCCTTAATTGTTTAATTTGAAATAAACTTACGAGTATGTAGATCTGATTTAAAGATTTTTATTGAACTACCTATAAAAATGTACTTGTAATTGTACTTAAGTACATCATTATGTAATTGGACTTGGACTTAAGTATTATGCAAAAACTTTGTACTGGTACTTGTACTTGAATTTTCCTTTAGTACTTGTCCACAAGTACTGCCGCCAGTACTTGAACCCATCCCTGATCCATTGTATGTATTTCATACACAATATGGGGCTCTTTTGTAGGAAAGAATAAGTGAAAGACTACTCAGTAGTTGGGTGTGTATATATATAGGGCAAACGCCCACAAAAATGCGCCCCCCCCCCCCCCCCCACTCCCTATGTAAGAAGGGGAGAGCCGAAATCGAGGTCTCCGAGGCTCATAATGCCATTTTATAAATTTTGAAAAGATTGTACAGTGTGTAAAATGCATATATATGTAATGAAGAATAGAGGGGGAAGTGTGTGTGTGAGAGCGTGCTGGACTGCTCACAGGGTAGATGAGACACCGAAAAAGATCGGCTAAAAGGGACAGTGACGGGAGTTCCAGCACTTCCCATCTTCTGATTAACGTCCTCCCCAGACTACTTCCCTGGTCGATTGTTTACAATCTCCTCCTCAGTATATATATATTATACTGTAATCACAAAGTTAATGAGAAAAGGCTTTCGGATTCTCATAGAGTCCCTCTTCAGTCATACATTATCAAAAATCTCATTTCCCGAGTTGGGGTGAGAAGTGGGACAGCTCGGATATAAAGTACAAAAGGTAATGAAGAGGAAAGGTAGAAAGGTCATTCCGGTCATCTCCTATTGTCAGTATGTATGCGGAAAGTGGCCATTTCCCGTTGGATGTCCACCGCACCTTAGAGGGCTTAAAATACCTCTTTCGCGTTCGGCAGTTTCTTTCCAACCCCGTCTATCAATCCCTCTTCGGCCCTTCCACTTCGGCCTGCTTTGACCGTCGTCCCCATTTGGTACGACCGTACGGCCTACGGATGGCCCCCGTCTTGTCTTCTCTGGGGGTGGAAGGACGAGTACTCCCTTCTCCTCCCTCTACCTTTCCCCCTTGGACCCTTCCCCCTTCCCCCTTGGACCCCCCCCCCCCCCCCCGTATTTGCTCTTTCCTCTCTACTGCACCAAAGTCAAAGTTCCACCCTTTTGCCTTCCGTCAGTTATTTTTATCCCATTCCTCTACCCATTCTGACTATATCCCTGTTTTCATTGACGGCTCTCGCTCGCCGTTAGGAGTGGGTTGTGCGGCAGCCTTCCCGTCAGTGGTTCAATCGCTATCCCTTCCCCCAGCGGCTTCCATTTTTACGCAGAACTCTCTGCTATTCTCTTGGCTCTTCGATTCCTTTCCCAGCTCTTACCTACGTCTTTTGTCATCTATTCAGACTCTCGCAGCGCTCTTGAGGCCTTATCCTCACTCGTCTCCCCGCATCCGTTGGTGAGACAGATCCAGGACTGGCTTGTCCTTCTGGCATCACGTCGTAACCTGGTCGCCTCTTGTTGGGTACCTTCCCACGTCGGTGTTCCGGGTAACGATTGTGCGGACGCTGCGGCGAGGAGGGTGTCCTCCCTGCCGTTTGATCCTAACACACCTCTCCCGTCGTCGGACTTCACGAGGGTTGAAGCCCACAATTCGTCAGTGGCCTTCCTCCTGTCAACGTGATCGACGCTTTGAAACCGCCCTGGTGCGGCTTCGCATTGGTCGCACTCGTCTTACACATGGTCATCTTATAACGGGGTATCTTGCCCCCCTTTGCCCTTGCGGCACTTCTCTCTCTGTCTCATATTGCCTCTTGGTTTGCCCTGCCTTTGCCACTGCCCGCTCCCAGCTCCTACCTTTCTGCCCTTCAGACTCCACTCTTACGCTTTCTCTTTTGTTGGGTGACCCCACACCTATACCGAAGGGCACACTTTGCCCCTTTCTCCACCAAACTGGCATCTTATTCTCTATTTAAGATGACTTTAGTATAATTTCTTCCTATCTCTGCGATTTCTACTGCTTGATCTCTCTTTTCTCACGGTCTTTCTTCCGCTGCTCCCTCTCCACTGTTTCTCTCCCCCTATCTCCTTATCCTAGCATTTGAAGCGCCGGTGAAGCACTGCTATTCAATTTAATTCAATTCTTTTTCCGTACCGTAACAGCTGAAATTTCTCAATGTTAAACTTCATATTGTTGTCTTCCGTTCAATTGTAGGTTTTGTTCATGTCGGTTTGTAGAGATCCTATATCTTCTGGGTTTCTTATTTTTCTACCAGTTGATCTTTGTGTCATCGGTAAAGGATGGTACTGTGCTGTCTCTGGTAACGTCCTCATCTATGTCAGTTAGCATGATTATGAAGAGTAATGGAGTCAATACTGTTCATTGTGGTACTGAGCTGAGGACCTCTGATTCTGATGAAGATACTCCTTGTACTGTAACGACTTGCCGCTGCTCACTAAGGAAATTATATATTCATCTCCCTACTTTTCCTGTTATTCCCATATATTTCAGTTTATATATTATGATTCCATGGTCACACTTGTCGAACGCTTTGGCAATGTCTGTGTATATTACATCATAGTTTTCATTACTTTCAAGTGCATCAATAATGTTGTTGTAGTGTTCCATTAGTTGTGATGGGCATGATCTGCCTGACCGAAACCCATGTTGGTTATCATTTAATTTTTTCTGAGTTTCCAAAAAGTCATAGATTTTCTGTCTAACTATTCTTTCAAATATTTCAGTGGGATGAGATGTAAGCGACACTGGCATATAGTTTTTGGCCTTGGATCGATCTCCTCCTTTATACGAGTAAATTTGGACTATGTTCGCGCTCTTCAGGATGTCCGGTATTTCTCCCTGTGTCTAGTGATCATCTCCATATCCAATAATGGAGCTCAGCGATTGCATTCTTGATCAGTGTGATATTCCATTCATCCGGTCCTGCCAGTGAGTGTGCTTTTAGTTTCCCTATAGTTTTCCTTCTTCAAAGAACGCGTTTCTATCGTATATATATATATATTATATATACAGGGCGTCCCAAAAAAATGTATACACACTTTAAATAATTATAAAGGCAATGTTTATTAAAATACATTTCATTTTCAAAATGTAATAGAATCTACAGACATTATTTAATTGTTTTGTCAACGCCTGTTTTCAAACCGACGTCCGTTCTGGTCCAGGCACTGCTGATAACGCGAAGCAATGGAATCGCAAACATCACGAAACATTTCGTTTGGTATTTGTGTGCATTCTCGTTCAATGGCTGCTCTCAATTCAGCGACTGTTGCAGGTTTTATAGCGTAGACTTTGTCTTTTAAGTATCCCCATAAAAAAAAAGTCTAGTGGTGTGAGGTCTGGTGAACGCGGAGGGTATTCTACGAAACCCCTTCGTCCAATCCACATCCACATCGTGCCAAGTACCACTCGCAATACTCCACTCTTCGGTCCGGATCATCTTCATTAATAGCATGGACTAATCTTGGAATGTAACTTTTCCATTGACAGCGCTTCAAAATGCGTTGGACAGACGATTCTGAAATTCCTACCTCACGACTCGCTTGCCGCACAGATTTTCTTGGACTTTGGTGATACGTTTCCAGTACTCTTTCTTGCTTTGTGGGGCTTGTCGATGTCCGTGGTCTTGCGGAACGCTTCTTGTGGACATTCTGAACAGTTCCATCGGCTTCAAACTTATCTCTAATTCGAGTGATGGTAAGTCGCGTTGGTGGATCTGTTTGAAACTCCCTCCTAAACTGTCTTTGCACTTCAACTGCGTTTTCACACTTCCAGTAGCATTTTAGAATGAATTTCCTTTGTTCAAAGCTTAGTCTGACTGCCATTATTAATTCTAATGGGTTTAACTTGGAAAGAAAGAAACATCAATTGAGCTATCAGCTGTTAAAGTGTGTATACATTTTTTTGGGACGCCCTGTATATATACAGGATCTTCCAATTGCCGGTCAGACGTGCTAACCACTACACCACGGAGCCACGATAGTCAGAAGTTGTAATTCTCCTACATAGGGCAGAAACCAATGCCTTGAGAGGGCACCCTCGCAAATCGTGAATATGTACATTTAACTGCAATGACCGCGCAGTATATTAACGTATAGAAACGACGTAAGCATAGAGGAGTGTTCTGCACACGAGGAAGAGAAATAACAAACAAATGAAAAATAAGGCACCCGCCCGGGAATCGAACCCAGGATCTTCCAATTGCCGGTCAGACGTGCCAACCACTACACCACGGAGCCACGATAGTCAAAAGTTGTTTCTATTCGTTAATATACTGCGCGGTCATTGCAGTTAAATGTACATATTCACGATTTGTGAGGGTGCCCTCTCAAGGCATTGGTTTCTGCCCTATGTAGGAGAATTACAACTTCTGACTATCGTGGCTCCGTGGTGTAGTGGTTAGCACGTCTGACCGGCAATTGGAAGATCCTGGGTTCGATTCCCGGGCGGGTGCCTTATTTTTCATTTGTTTGTTATTTCTCTTCCTCGTGTGCAGAACACTCCTCTATACTGACGTCGTTTCTATATATATATATATATCCCGCAAGGGGGTTCTAAGCTCGTGCTCTTGAGTGCTCTTTGTGCTCGTTTGTACGTGCTTGTTCCTGGAGGTTTCACGTGCGCCCTCCCGGCCCTAGCACCCAAGGATGATGGGGCTCGACCCTGCAGTCCTTGTCATCCTTGGTCTTTTTCCACTTCGACTGTCCCCTCCACCCTTTCTTTTTCCTGTCTTTCCTCTCACTTTTTCTTTGTTTTTCCGCTGAGATATGCCCTTTTAAATAGAGGCGAATCGGTTCTTCCCGAACTTTAAAAAAATATATATATATATATGGGGGTCCCCGTTATCTGAGTTCCCGCATTTACGAGGACAATTTATTGTAGAATTATGTGTAAAAATTGCCCGCACTTACGAGGATTTCGAGAATGTTGATGACATTCTCGATTATTTTAAGAAGAATGATCCTCTCTACGATCGTGCAGCCAAGGTTGAACGTGAAATAAGAGATGTGTTAGCATGTTATCAGGCAATTTTACAAAAAAAAGTACGTGCTGGAAAACAAACCACTCTCGATTCATTCTTTGTGCAACGCAAACCGGCCACAGAGGAATCTGAACCTCAGCCAGGTCCTTCTGGTTTAAGGCACTAATTTGGGGAGATGATGAGATGGCATTAGACGACCCGCCTACTCCTCCTGCCTCTTCATCATCATCCTGAACCTCTGCCTAATGCTCTCTCAACATCACCCTCAATTCATCCAAACAAGCCCCACGCCTCTACTTTTGAAAATCTATAGATCTACAGAATCTAAGGCTAACAAAGACCCTAAGATCCACTCTAAGGTTAGCCCGAGAGAAAGAATAGAGTAGGGGGTTAAAAGAAGAGAATAAGGGTTAAGTAAGTAGCAAAATCTATCATTCGTGGGTTAACATTCATTCAGAAAAAGAGAAAGAAAGACTCACCATCATCATCCGCCAGCCACTGCCGACAAGTCGGAAAAATAGTCGAAGAGAATAGGAAAGGGGTGGAAGATGAAAAGAAGTAAAATAAGAACACTTACAAACCATGCAAACACAGTCTTAACTTAAACACGACAGACATGCAAGTAAAGAGAGAATAAGAAAAGGGGAAAAAAAAAAGTAGGAAAAGTATAACAAAAAGTGGGTTAGCTACATCTACGTTCGTGTTAGTCTAATTTTTTTTTTTTTTTTGCTGGCATATTATACGCTGGCATGTCACAAGCTGGCATTAATCGTCAACAGACTCATCCTCGACCATTACCCCCAGAGCTCCTGTTGCTAATTGTTTTATTATTTTAAACAACGTTAATATTTTTAAAATGCCTATCTAAACGGTTTTTAAAACATATTAACGCTGGTAGAGTTCACGACGGACGCGGGAAGATTGTTCCATTTATCAATTACTTTAAACGTAAAAACGTTTTTAGCGATATTAGTAATGAAACGTCTGCCACGCAACTTAAATCCGTTATTACGAGTATTGCTATTATTGTTAGAAAATCTAGAAGAGGAAGAACCATTGTTGTCCCAAGGCGATATGATGACTAAGCTGATTGATGCAGCATTGCTTGTATATATTAAGTTAAGGTGTATATATATCCATCTCATAATTGTAAGGTTAGTGAAAAATTAACTTAATTTAGAGCTAGCAGTTTTGGGCTCTTGTGGCATCATTGTTTGGCCACTCTGGTGGCATCATTTTGGGGCGCTGCGCGTCCTTTCTACTCGTTTGTGGAACGTCGTACTTACAGGGTGTGGTCTTATAGAGAGCTCTCTTGCAATTCAGTTTGGTTGTTTAGATACAAGATTGTTGCATCGTGCAATAGTCCAGGTTGTGCTGTTGTTGCAAGGTTGAGAAAGAGGGCCATAAATAGTGCCCCTTTTGTTTTTATCTTAAATTCATACAACTGAGGCCTAAGGTAGGCCCACATCGAGTCAGCAACCCTGAGGTAGGACCTAATATGATCTCAAATCCGTAAGTTTTAATTTTAGCCTAACTTGGGCTGTAGGTTGAACTGGCCCTTTAGAACTTGGCCGTTCACGGCTCAGCTAGGATTTTGAACCCAACAAATAAATAAATAACATGGTCCTTCGAACCGGATTCTAGCCCAAGACTGAGTCAGTGACTATTTTTCGGCAAAGTTCTGATTGTGCAAATTGTAGCCAAAGTTAGGCCTAGACGAATTGAGCATTATTGAGTTAAGGTCCCAGGGTAGAAAGTTTGGTCGCCCAATTGCGAAACTTGGCCACTCGTCTGTCGTTGTTTTTGGCCTACATTTTACCTGTTTGGTTAAATTAGGTTTATTATTCGTAGGAAAAATTGGTATTCCATACTGGTGGTTGGTTAGTACCCCACCTAGCAATTCAGTTTATTTGAAAAAAGCAAAATTTACGTTTTATCAGTTTGGTTAAGTATTTCTGCCAATTCAGCTCATTTGGCATTGAGCCCAATTGTTGTTTGCATTGAAGATGAGTGCATCTGAATTGAACAAGTTTAAAAAAAGGAGAAGCGCCTACAAAGGTCTAATTACAAAGGTCATTGCCACAATAGATTCTGCCATAGAGCAAGAGGATTTAAGATTAGTGACTGCGCAGCTTTCCATATTAGAAACTAAAAAGGTTGCTCTAAGTGAAGTAAATGTTAAAATTGAGGCTCTTATAGAAGAGGATGAAATTAATTTATTTTGAAGAGATTATTGATGATATAATTAAAGTAGGCCACCGAGCAAAACAGTTTAGCAGCTCATTACAGTTAGAGACCAGGTCTAATAATGAAACACAACACTCAACAAATGGTTTGTGAAGTTAAGGTTAACAGATCTGCAGTTCAATTACCGAGGCTTGTACTCAAAACATTTTCTGGGAGTATTCAGGAATGGCAAGGATGGGCAGACAGTTTTCAATCAGCAGTTCATTGTAGTCAAGTGTTAAGTGCGGTGGAGAAGTTTAATTATTTGCAGTCCCTCTTGGAAGGGGAGGCAGCAAAGACAATAGCAGGATTAGCATTAACAGAGGCTAATTATAATGTGGCTTGGGATATATTAAAGAAACGGTTTGGTAAGCCAGAGATCTTAATTAAAAGCCACCTCCGTGAACTTTTAGCTATACCTCCTGTTAATAATCCTAATAGTGTCAAGGAGTTACGGCAGTTATATGATAAATTTGAAGTTAGAACTAGGTCCCTGGACAACTTGGGTGTAGGAATGGAAAGGTATGGTATAATGTTGGTTACTATACAGGAGTCTAAATTGCCTAGCTCAATTTTGCTTGAATTAAGTAGGGGACACTCTACAGAACATGTGTACATCCCCTTTCAGCAGATGTTGTCTTTTAGGCACAGAATTAGCAAGACGAGAGGGAATTGAGTTTGCACAGTGGGATGTTAAACAAGGGGACAAAGGCAGGCACAGCACCAAAGTTTCTACAAAAAGGAATAGCCCAGGTACAGTGTCAGCTCTACATGCCTCCTCTGAGAATAAATTAAAGGGAATCAAGGAATGCATATTTTGCGAAGGCAACCACAAGTCATATAAATGTGACGTGGCTGAGGCCTTACCTTTTGAGGGGAGAAAGGACAGGGTAACTAAGTCCACAGCATGTTTTAAATGTTTTTTGAAAGGTCACAGAGCAAGGTTTTGTAAGTTTAAAATTTTGTGCAAAAAATGTCATGGTAGGCATCAGCCATTATTGTGTGAAAACATTCCTAGTAGGCCTACCCCAGAAGTAGAGACATCAGTGGCATATGCCACTGCTATGCAAGGGAGTAAAAGTGAAGGGGGATTATTGCAAACAACTGCAGCCTTATTAATTGGGAATGAGGGAGAAGCTACTGTAAGAGTGTTGTTTGATAGTGGTAGCCAGTGTAGCTTTATTAAGACCAGAATTTCCAGAAAATTGAAGTTTAAAGAACTTAAGAGGGAAAATTTAAGAATTTCTGGGTTTGGGGGTTCCGTTCAAAACCGAACCAAATTTAAGAAGGTAGAAGTTCTGTTTAAGGGGTTGTTACCGCAAAGTCCCACTATCAAGGTCCAAGCTGTAGAGATTGAGGAACTTTGTGCTCCAGTCACTACTTGTTTAGATATGGCATGTGTCCAAGAATTGCAAGTTAAAGGAATTAATTTGGGCAATAATAAGTTTGAAGGAATAGAAGATATTAGTCTTTTGATTGGAGCTGACTATTATTGGGACTTCATCACTAGTAATATTGTCCGCACATCTCAAGGCCCAGTAGCTATTGAAAGTAAGCTAGGCTGGATGCTACATGGTAGCTATTGCAATGAAATGGAAGTTAAGGCTCTTTTTGTTAAGCTTGAGGAGAACAGCCATGGTTTGGAAAGGCATTTGAAAGCGTTTTGGGAAATTGAATCCATTGGCATAAAGGACAAACAGGCAAGTACAGTGAACAATGATGTTTTAGAGCAATTTGAAAAAGGAATTGGGTTTAGAGATGGTTGCTATGAAGTTGGCCTCCCTTGGAAAGATTCTTGCAAACCTGGTTCAAACCTTCAGCTAGCTAATCGGAGGTTGGAGACTTCATTGTACAGGCTAAGAAAAAATGAGGAGTTGTTAATTGAATACAATGAGGCCATCCTAAGCTATGTAAGGGAGGGCTATGCTGAAAGGGTGCAAGGTGAGCTGGTGAGCCAGGAGGCACATTATCTGCCACACCATGCAGTGGTACGGCGAGACAAAACTACCACCAAACTGAGGGTAGTTTTTGATGGCTCAGCCAAGGACAAAGGTGGTGTGTCCTTGAATGACTGTTTGGATGCTGGGCCAAATTTAAATGCAGATTTATTTTCTTTGTTACTGAGATTCAGGTTTGGTAGAGTAGCATTGAGTGCAGATGTGAAGCAAGCCTTTTTGCGGATAAAGTTAAAACCAGAGGACAGAGATGCAGTAAGGTATCTGTGGGTGGATACGAAAGACTTGTTGGAAAATGAACCTAAGGTTCAAGCATATAGAATGAAATCAGTGTTGTTTGGCTTCAGCTCTAGTCCATTTCTGTTGGCAGCTACTATGCAGTACCATTTTAAGAAATATTCTGAAGTCTATCCTAACACTATTGAACACATAAGGAAAAATTTTTATGCTGATGATTTGCTGTGTTCCGTGGATAATACAGAAATGGCTAAACAGATATTCATGGAGGCTAGAGCTATAAGGAGGGAGGCTGGCATGGAGCTTAGAAAATGGCAGACCAATCATTCTCAATTACAAGAATTTATGAGTCAGTCCTGTGTAGTACCTGATGCAGCAGAAAGTATTGAGGATTCTGGTATTAAGGAGTTGTGGGCAATAGACGCAAAGGTGCTAGGCATTGTTTGGCAGCAAGATAATGATTTGTTTACCTTCAATGGGAAATCTTTAGTAGAGCTGGGTGAGAATGAGACAAGGTGGACAAAACGTACAGCTCTTAGTTTGGCTTCAAAGGTCTTTGATCCTCTTGGATTCCTGGCTCCAGTTGTGATAAAGTCAAAAATTTGGTTTCAGAGCCTCTGGGAAATTGGACTTGGTTGGGACCAAGAGTTACCTGATCATATGGTGGTAAGGTGGAAATATTGGTTCAAAGAATTGGCACATCTTGGAGACATTGAAATCCCAAGATGGTACTTTGGAGAGTTGAACAATAGTCCAGACAATTTGGAGCTGCACATCTTTTGTGATGCAAGTGAGGAAGCCTATGCAACTTGTATTTATATTAGAGGCACATTACAAGAGGAAGTAAGTTGCAGGTTGGTTGCTGCAAAGAGCAGAGTAGCACCTTTGAAAAGGCTTTCTGTTCCAAGATTGAAATTGATGGGTGCAGTTATTGCTAGTCGGCTTGCAGTTACAGTGCAAAAGTCTTTGGCCCTCTTTGAAATTCCAAGCTATTATTGGACAGACTCCACTATAGTTTGCACTGGTTAAGAAGTCAGGCAAGGAAATGGAAACCATTTGTTGCTAATAGGGTGGAGGAAATTCAAGCGCACACAGATCCCAAGCAGTGGAAGCATTGTCCAGGCACCCAAAACCCCGATGATTTACCAACACGAGGAATTTCAGTGAAAGATCTTGCACAGTCAAGTTTGTGGTGGAATGGGCCAGAGTGGCTAAAACTTGGAAGTGAAAACTGGCCTTCTAATCAGCCTATTGTAGGAGAATGCCAGGCTGAAGAAGCATGGGTGAGTGAGGTGAGAAAATGCGCTGTGAACAGTTGTCAAGTTATGCAGCAGGACCCCATATTGAGGCTTGAGGACATTAGCAGTCTGAAAAGATTGTTAAGAATGACAGCATGGGTATATAGATTTACCAACAATATTAAGGGAGAAACAAGAAGGGAAGGAATTCTAAACAGTAATGAGATTCAGCAAGCCAGGAAATACTGGGTGGTATATGTGCAGAAGGAAAAATTTGGTGAAGAGAGGGAATTGCTCACCAGCAGTCCATTACAGGTTCTACCAACACATTCTACTCTCAAAGGTTTGGATGTGTTTTTGGATCAGGATTTATTGAGAGTAGGAGGTAGACTACAGTTTTCTGGGCTTCCAGAGGAGAAAAGACATCCAATTTTGCTACCTTCTGGGGGGCACTTTGTGGACCTTTTGATCCTGGATACTCATCATAAGCTGTTACATGCTGGAGTTAGAGAAGTGATAATAGAGATTAGACAACAGTTTTGGATTCCCAAAATTAGACAAGTAGTAAAAAAGGTCTTGCATAAATGTGTGGTTTGCAAGCGATAGAGTGCAAAGCCTTATTATGAAAAGGTGGCTCCACTTCCAAGAGAACGGTGTGTCTATACTGCCCCATTTGATGTAGTGGGAGTAGACTTTGCAGGTCCAGTCTATGTGTATGAGCGAGGGGAGTCTAACAAAGGTCATATATGTCTTTTCACCTGTGCTACCACCAGAGCAATCCATTTGGAGTTGGTAAGCAACTTAAGTAGTGATGTATTTCTTTTGGCCTTTAAAACGTTTGTGAACAGAAGGGGTTTCCCAAATAAAATCATATCGGATAATGCAAAAACCTTCAAAAAGGCTGCAAAGGAACTCCAAGAAATTTGGTCCTTGCTAAAAGAGGAAGGATTCCAATCCTACTTTTCACACCAACGGGTACAGTGGGAGTTTATTGTTGAGAGAGCACCATGGTGGGGAGGATTTTGGGAAAGGCTAGTGAGAAGTGTAAAGTGTCCATTAAAGAAACTTTTAGCTAATGCTCATTTGAGCAAAGAAGAATTCTGCACTGTTTTATGTGAAGTAGAGGCAATGGTAAACAGTAGGCCTATCACTTTTGTTTATAACTGTATGCAGGATGCGGAGCCATTGACACCAAATCATTTTCTTTGTGGTAAACGATTAACATCAAGCCCCAGTGTGCCAGAAGACTTGCAGCCTATCCAGAGCACTCAAGGAGAGTTAACCAGACGGTTCAGGTACCTTGAAGAGCTACAAGATCAGTTATGGAAGAGGTGGCAGATGGAATACTTGCCAGAACTCAATTATTACCCATCAGGCAAGGTAAAGGGCTCCAATGCAAATTGTATCAAGGTGGGAGAAGTGGTAATGATTGGGGATGAAAGACCAAGGCAATGCTGGAAGCTTGGCATAATTGAAGAGTTGTTTGTTGGCAAAGACAATTTAGTTAGGTCTGCACTGGTAAAGACTTCAGGAGGAAAGTTAAAGAGACTTATACAAAAACTCTATGCTTTAGAAATCAGCAAAAACACAGATAGTCAAGATGAAACATTTGAGTTACAGCCTCATGGAGAAGGCTTGGCTAACCTTGCAGAAGGTAATGACAACAATGCCTCTTCGGTGGGGCGTGTTAGGAAATCTAGAAGAGGAAGAACCATTGTTGTCCCAAGGCGATATGATGACTAAGCTGATTGATGCAGCATTGCTTGTATATATTAAGTTAAGGTGTATATATATCCATCTCATAATTGTAAGGTTAGTGAAAAATTAACTTAATTTAGAGCTAGCATTTTTGGGCTCTTGTGGCATCATTGTTTGGCCACTCTGGTGGCATTATTTTGGGGCGCTGCGCGTCCTTTCTACTCGTTTGTGGAACGTCGTACTTACAGGGTGTGGTCTTACAGAGAGCTCTCTTGCAATTCAGTTTGGTTGTTTAGATACAAGATTGTTGCATCGTGCAATAGTCCAGGTTGTGCTGTTGTTGCAAGGTTGAGAAAGAAGACCATAAATAGTGCCCCTTTTGTTTTTATCTTAAATTCATACAACTGAGGCCTAAGGTAGGCCCATATCGAGTCAGCAACCCTGAGGTAGGACCTAGTAGGATCTCAAATCCGTAAGTTTTAATTTTAGCCTAACTTGGGCTGTAGGTTGAACTGGCCCTTTAGAACTTGGCCGTTCACGGCTCAGCTGGGATTTTGAACCCAAAAAATATATAAATAACAATTATCGAAAGTGAACAGTTTGTCAAAATTTACGTTATCGATTTTATTAACGATTTTGAAAACTTCAATAAGCTCCTCCCTTAATCTCCTAGTTTCGAGTGAATGCAAGTCTAACTCTTTAATCCTATCTTCGTAAGACTTGTTGCGCAATGACGGAATTAGTTTCGTGGCGCGACGCTGAACCCTTTCCAACCTATCAATATCCTCACGCAAATACGGGCACCAAAACTGAACGGCATATTCTAAATGAGGCCTGACTAGGGACTTGTAAAGGGACAGTATAATATTTTTCAATTTAAATTAGAATTGCGCGCTATGAAGCCTAACATCCTATTAGCTTTTGCGAAAGACTCCAGGCACTGGTTCCTAACTTTTAGATCCTTAGATACGCGTACGCCTAAATCTACTTCCTCGTCAACACTCTAATGTCCATCGTGTACGTGTAATTGTATCGAGAACCTATATGCAAAACTTTACATTTGTCTACGTTAAAATGCATCTGCCACTTATCCGTCCACTCCATAATCCTATTTATATCGTCTTGGAGCTATTTCTATCGTCCACGTTAACAACTTTACCGCCTATTTTAGTATCGTCCGCGAATTTTGACACGTTACTGGTCAAGCCTACATCAATGTCGTTAATGTAGATTACGAATAGCAATGGGCCTAACACTGAACCCTGTGGGACACCGCTACCTACATCCAACCACTCCAATTCACTACCATTAACAACGACCCTCTGTTTCCTAGCACGAAGCCATTCCTCTAACCAGTTAGCTACCTGACCGCGTATTCCGTGCGCTCTAACCTTCGCAATTAATCTTCTATGCGGAACTGTATCGTACGCTTTTTTAAAGTCTAAATAAATAACGTCAGCCGCTCTATGCCTATCGTATTCGCGCACTATTTCGTTATAAAACTCTAACAAATTAGTTAAACAACAGTTATGGCGTCGAAACCCATGCTGACTATTATTAATCAAATCGCGACTTTCTAAGTGATCGACGATACGGTCCCTAACTACGGATTCCAAAAGTTTACCAACAATTGACGTTAAGCTAATAGGCCTATAATTGCTAGCTACTGTGCGGTCGCCTTTTTTAAAAATGGGCGTAACGTTAGCTAATTTGAAGTCTTCATGGATAATCCCCGCTTCCAGTGACTTATTGAAAATTTTTGTTAAGGGGCCTACTATAACGTCTCAAATCTTTCAAATGTCTAGCATAAAGCGCGTCAGGGCCTGGAGCCTTGCTCACTTTTAGCTTATCGATACAATGCGCAATGTCACCCTCGTAAACAGTTATATCATTTAAAATAGTCTCGCTACTAAATGGAACGATATCATCAACGTCGGGGGATATTATTTACTTTTTCTACGGTAAAAACAGTCGCAAAAAAGCTGTTAAAAATACCCTCCATCGCCTGAGCGTCGGAAGCCAAAGCGCCGTTAGCGTCCACCAGAGGGCCTATGTTATCTTTTATCGGTTTACGATTATTGACGTAGTCAAAAAACTTTTTGGGATTATGTTTACTATCCGCAGCTATAAGTATCTCTAAATTACGCTTAGCATTCCTAACAGATCTTTTAACCTGACGTCTAAGCTCGATATATCTATTAAAGTTAGCTACTCTGCCATTGCGCTTATTAAGTCTATACGCTTTGTTACGCTCGTTTATGAACTCGCCTATTTCTCTGGTCCACCACTTCGGCCTACCATCATTTCTAGCACGCTTGGGCCTACAAAGAATAAACTCCCTTTTGATATTCATAAAACTTTTTTTAAACGCCTCCCAATGAAAATTTGCGTCATTACCCATAAATAAATTATCCCAATAGACTACTCTCATCCTGTCCGCAAAACTATCAAAATTAGCCCTACGAAAATCGGGGACTTCTATTACGTTACTATCCTTACTGTTTCCTATCAATAGCTTAAACCCAATAATTTGGTGATCACTACATCCCAAACTCTCACCTACTTGTAAACCTTCGACTATATTATCGTCGTTCGTCATCACCACGTCTAAGACATTGTTACCGCGCGTTGGTTCAGTAACCATCTGTCCTAAGAAATTATCGGATCACTTTAACATATTCCTTCCCAATGTTAGAAAATCTAGAAGAGGAAGAGCCATTGTTGTCTCAAGGCGATATGATGACTAAGCTGATTGATGCAGCATTGCTTGTATATATTAAGTTAAGGTGTATATATATCCATCTCATAATTGTAAGGTTAGTGAAAAATTCACTTAATTTAGAGTTAGCATTGTTTGGGCACTCTTGTGGCATCATTTTTTGGGGGCACTGCGCGTCCTTCCTACTCGTTTGTTGAATGCGGCACTTACAGGGTGGAGCCTTATAGAGAGCTCTCTTGCAATTCAATTTGGTTGTTTAGATACAAGATTGTTGCATCGTGCAATGGTGTAGGTTGTGTTGTTGTTGCAAGGTTTAGAAAGAAGACCATAAATAGTGCCTCTCTTGTTTTTTATCTTAATTTTATGCAACTGAGGCCTAAGGTAGGCCCACATCAAGTCAGCAACCCTGAGGTAGGACCTAATAGGACCTCCAAGTCCGTAAATTTTTAGTCTAGCTTAACTTGGGCTGTAGGTTGAACTGGCCCTTCAGAGCTTGGCCATTCACGGCTCAGCTGGGATTCTGAACCCAATAAAAAAATAAAAAATAACATGGTCCTTCGAACCGAATTCTAGCCCAAGACTGAGTCAGTGACTATTTTCCGGCAAAGTTCTGATTGTGCAAATTGTAGCCCAAGCTAGGCCTGGACGGGTTGAGCATAATTGAGTTAAGGTCCCAGGGTGGAAAGTTTGGTCGCTCAATTGCGAAACTTGGCCGCTCGTCTGTCGTTGTTTTGGCCCTACATTTTTACCGGTTTGGTTAATTTTGGTTTATTATTCGTAGGCGAAGGTTGCAGACTTCAGTGCGCCAGTTACTTGGGTGGAAAATTTGGTATTCCATACTGGTGGTTGGTCAGTACCCCAACCAAGCAATTCAGTTTATTTGAAAAAAGCAAAATTTGAGTTTGATCAGTTTGGTTAAGTATTTTTGCCAATTCAGCTTATTTGGCATTGAGCCCAATTGTTGTTTGCATTGAAGATGAGTGCGGCTGAATTGAACAAGTTTAAAAAAAGGAGAAGCGCCTACAAAGGTCTAATTAAAAAGGTCATTGCCACTATAGATTCTGCCAAAGAGCAAGAGGATTTAAGCTTAGTGACTGCGCAGCTTTCCATATTAGAAACTAAAAAGGTTGCTCTAAGTGAAGTAAATGTTAAAATTGAGGCTCTTATAGAAGAGGACGAAATAGAAAATAACATAATTTACTTTGAAGAGATTATTGATGATATAATTAAAGTATGCCACAGAGCAAAAGAGTTTAGCAGCTCAGTACAGTTAGAGACCAGGTCTAATAAATAATGAAACACAACCCTTAACAAATGGTGTTTGTGAAGTTAAGGTTAACAGATCTGCAGTTCAATAACCGAGGCTTGTACTCAAAACATTTTCTTGGAGTATTCAGGAATGGCAAGGATGGGCAGACAGTTTTCAATCAGCAGTTCATTCTAGTCAAGTGTTAAGTGCGGTGAAGTTTAATTATTTGCAGTCCCTCTTGGAAGGGGAGGCAGCAAAGACAATAGCAGGATTAGCATTAACAGAGGCTAATTATAATGTGGCTTGGGATATATTAAAGAAACGGTTTGGTCAGGCAGAGATCTTAATTAAAAGCCACCTCCGTGAACTTTTAGCTATACCTCCTGTTAATAATCCCAATATTGTCAAGGAGTTACGCTAGTTATATAATGAATTTGAAGTTAGAACTAGGTCCCTGGACAACTTGGGTGTAGGAATGGAAAGGTATGGTATAATGTTGGTGTAATAACTTGGGGTTAGTGACCCCGCTAAGTTACTAGGTTTCTAAACAACAACAAAGGCACTTACCGGTGCGTTGAATTAGATATTCTTTTAGGGCCTACCAGAGATTTCCTGCGTCCTACAAAGCAGTCTACCTAAACTCTCTAACTTCACTAATTTAGAAGCTATAGACATTACCCTTAACTATTATTATTTACTGACACTTTCTACCCCATTTGTCACCTTAGAAACATCACCAAATTAAACTTAGCACCAACGATTTAGTCAGATATGAATACCCATGCTCTAGTCCAGCCAAAACCAAACGAACAGCCCGCGTTGCTCTGTTTATCCCTTCCTGTTGCCATTCAGCTTTCTTTTAGTGATTTTTTCCTTTAGTGACTTTAGACTATATACATATATATATATATATACACACGTCACCTCACTCCTCCCCTACAAGTTTAGTCTGTCAGGGGGTGAGAGACCCTAGACGACCTGCGGAGCGGGGTTAATGTAGTAGGAATAGGTGCAACATGCATAGGCGCGCGAATTGAACCATTTTCCAGAGGATCGGTTCTCTCTTCCGGAAGACTCCGGTCATTCTGCAATTCACGTTCCCATATCTGGTCCTGATGGCGTTTAATAGAACGACCATCTTCTAGTTGGCACTTGAAGGAAACAGGGCCCGTTCTCTCCTGCACCGTTGCAGGAACCCATTTTGGTCCAGCTCCATAGTTGCGAATCATAACTGGATCATTAGGTTGCGCTTCTATAACTCTCCCTTTTTTAGTGTCGTGGTACAACTTCTGTTTTTTCTGATGGCGTAAAACTCGTCGTTGTAACGTTTCATTTGGACGTAACAAATCGAAAACTGAACGAATTCCCCGGCCAATCATAAGTTTAGAAGGAGACACCCCCGTCGTTGTGTGAGGTGTTATTCGATATTTAAAAAAAAAAATTATCCAACACCACTTGCATTTCCTCCCCACGAGAATGACGCAAGGCCGACTTGAAAGTACGGACCATGTTTTCCGCGAGACCGTTAGTAGACGGGTGAAAAACACTAGACCGGACATGTCTAATGCCATTTAGGCGGACAAAAGAACGAAATTCCTCACTGGTAAAACAAGTACCATTGTCGGAAACCAGGATTACAGGTAAACCCCATCGAGCGAAACACGAACGGAGTAAGCGAATAGTAACACCCGAAGTCGTGGAAGTGGTTGGAAAAATTTCCACCCACTTAGAGTAGGCGTCCACAATGACTAGGAAATAGATATTATTTATAGGACCTGCATAGTCAACATGGATCCTATGCCACGGTATAGTAGGCCATTCCCAAGGATGAAGTGGACTTTTCTTTGGGAGATCTGTTCTCTAGGCAGCTTTGACAAGAACGAACCAATGATTCGAGTTCTCCATCTAAACCGGGCCACCAGAAATAAGTCCTCACCAGCTCTTTCATTTTTGTTGCACCCATGTGTTCAGAGTGAAGTTCCTTCACTAAATTCGACCTGCCTTCATTCGGAATTATCACTCTGTGGCCCCATAAGAAACAGCCATTTTGGATCGAGAGTCCAGACTGACGTTGATAAAAAGGCTGTAATTCACTCTCAACCTTAGTAGGCCAACCAACTGAGCAGTAATGGATGACGCTAGACAGAATAGGGTCTGATTTTGTCCACTGCTCTATTTGTACCGCAGATACTGGAGTGGATTCCAAAAACTCCACCAAGTGAACCCATTCTGTAGGTATAGGTACACATTCATTTGGATTTTCTAAAGGCAACCTACTTAGCGCATCAGCCGTACCTAGAAGTTTGCCTGACCGATGTACTAAGTCAAATTTATAGGCTTGTAGAATCAGTGCCCATCGATGAATCCTACCTGAGGCCATAACTGGAATATTTTTATTAAGTGAAAAGGTCAGTAATTAGTTTAAATTCATGACCCCATAGATATAAATGAAATTTTTTACTGCAAATACTAATGCTAAGGCTTCACGTTCAAGTTGTGCATATCGTCTTTCAGTCTCAGTTAGTTTTCTAGAAGTAAAACAGATAGGCCTATCTACACCATGAATGTGGTGAGATAACACTGCCCCAATTCCATAAGAACTGCTATCTGCTGAAACTATGAGAGGAAGTTTAGGATCATAATGCACTAGGAGAGTGGACTTTAGTAGTACGTCCTTGGAAGCCTCAAATGCTTCCTTTTGGGTTTTCTCCCATCTCTACTGTTCCCCAGATCGTAATAGCTTATTTAGGGGTTCAAGGAAAGTCGATGCATTAGGCAAAAATTTCCTATAAAAGTTTAGGAGACCTAAATAAGCTTGTAACTGTGTAATGTTTTGTGGAGGTGGTGCATTTTTTATTGCTTCTAGTTTATCCACCGTTGGATGAATGCCTGAGGCATCTATGCGGAACCCTAAATATGAAACCTCGTTAGTGACCCACGAACACTTTTCTTTCTTTAGCTTAAGTTCGGCATCCCGGAGTCTTTTTAGAACTGTGGTTAATCTAGTTAGGTGTTCTTTTTTAGACGAACCTGAAATGAGGACATCATCTAGAAAACAAAGTACCCCCGGAATGTGACCTAGAACTTGGTCCATTGTCCTCTGAAAAATACCCGGAGCCGATGCTATTCCATAGCATAGCCTATTGTACTTATATAGGCCTCGGTGCATATTTATGATAGTTAGTTCTTTAGAATTTTCATCTAAACTTAGTTGAGCATAGGCTTGGGACATATCTAGTTTTGTGGAATATTTACCCCCAGCAAGAGAGCTAAATAATTCATCAGGCTTGGGTATAGGGTAGCAATCTAGAAGGACGGCTCTATTTGCTGTTAAACGGTAATCCCCACATAACCGCACGGACTTGTCAGGTTTTAGTACAGGAACTACTGGGGCAGCCCACTTAGCGTGTGTGACTGGTTCGATAATTCACTGGTCTACAGCCAAAATGCTTCGGAAATAAAAGTAGTCAATCTTTACTAATTTGGGGTCACTGAATACGAAAATGATGCCTAAAATTGCCAATTGGCTCTATTTATAAAGATATCAGGCAACCCTGCACCCTAGTAACTGGACTGCATCTGTCGCGTAATATGTAGACGCCTGTGACACATCGACGCATTGACTCTACTGCGCATGCGTGGTTATATTTTTTTTATTTTAATAAATTAATGTAAATATATACATATATATACAATAAAATGTAATTTTAAACTTATCTATTACATTATGTATTTGTAAATTATTTATTAAAAAATAGATTGGATCATTTTAACATATTGCTTCCCATAATGTTTTTGATATTAATATAAATGGAATACTAACCTAACTTAACCTTACCTAATTTAAAACTATTAAAATGCAATGTAATTACATTAATTTATTAAAATAAAAAAAATATAACCGCGCATGCGCAGAGTCAAGGCGTCGATGTGTCACAGGCGTCTACATATTACGCCACAGCATCAGTTCATTCGCGGAAGTCATACAGTGCACCCTTGTCAAACTCTTTTTAGTGTTTGCTTTTGAAACTGAATTTTTTTCAGCCTAATTTGAACAAAGATGCCTCGTAATTGCGTGAACAGTGTAGATAACTTCTGTTATGTTTGTGGAGAATTGACTTTTGCATCACCAAAGCGTGCTATAACCGCCGTGATTAGGAAAGCTTATCACCTTTATTTTGGCTGTAAGATTGGAGATCAGGACAAGAGCTGGGCCCCACACATATGCTGCAATACTTGTGCAACAAACCTTCGCCAGTGGTTGAAACATATGACAACATGAAGCAACTTTTGAACTGCATAAACTATGACAAACATCAGTGGCAGGTTTGTGGTGACTTGAAAGTTGTTGCTATCGTGCTTGAACTGCAGCCTGGCTACACTAAGTATTGCTGTTTTCTGTGTGAATGGGATAGTCGGGCTAGGACTTCTCATTACATCAAGAAGGATTGGCCACTCCGACACTCATTGGAACCTGGAACAAAACATGTTCAGTATCCTCCACTTGTAGAATCGAGCAAGATTTTGTTACCACCCTTACACATCAATATATGAAAATAAAAACCCACTCTGTCTATTAGAGTGGGTTTTTATTTTCATATTTTGACCTTCACGTAGAAAAAAGTGAAGTTTTTTGCATTTCTTACACATCAAACTGGGAGTCATGAAAAATTTTGTTAAGGCTATGGATAAAACGGGGGCAGCTTTTAAGTACCTCGGTGGTAAATTCCCAAAGCTCAGTGAAGCAAAAATCAAGGAGGGTGTATTTGTTGGTCCACAGATCCGCGAGCTTCTTAGAGATGAGGAGTTCGACCGTATCCTAGGTGGTGAGGAGAAGACAGCGTGGAATGCTTTCCGGTTAGTAGCAACCAATTTTCTCGGAAATACCTGTTAAAAAATCTAGAAGAGGAAGAACCATTGTTGTCCCAAGGCGATATGATGACTAAGCTGATTGATGCAGCATTCCTTGTATATATTAAGTTAAGGTGTATATATATATCCATCTCATAATTGTAAGGTTAGTGAAAAATTCACTTAATTTAGAGCTAGCATTTTTGAGCTCTTGTGGCATCATTGTTTGGGCACTCTTGTGGCATCATTTTTTGGGGCGCGGCGCGTCTTTTCTACTCGTTTGTGGAATGCCGTACTTACAGGGTGTGGTCTTATAGAAAGCTCTCTTGCAATTCAGTTTGGTTGTTTAGATACAAGATTGTTGCATCGTGCAATAGTGCAGGTTGTGTTGTTATTGCAAGGTTTAGAAAGAAGACCATAAATAGTGCCCCTTTTGTTTTTATCTTAAATTCATGCAACTGAGGCCTAAGGTAGGCCCACATCGAGTCAGCAACCCTGAGGTAGGACCTAATAGGACCTCAAGTCCGTAAGTTTTTAATTTTAGCTTAACTTGGGCTGTAGGTTGAACTGGCCCTTCAGAACTTGGCCGTTCACGGCTCAGCTGGGATTTTGAACCCAATAACTAAATAAATAACATGGTCCTTCAGAACCGGATTCTAGCCCAAGACTGAGTCAGTGACTATTTTTCGGCAAAGTTCTGATTGTGCAAATTGTAGCCAAAGTTAGGCCTAGACGGGTTGAGCATTATTGAGTTAAGGTCCCAGGGTAGAAAGTTTGGTCGCCCAATTGCGAAACTTGGCCACTTGTCTGTCGTTGTTTTTGGCCTACATTTTTACCGGTTTGGTTAATTTTGGTTTATTATTCGTAGGCGAAGGTTGCAGACTTCGGTGCGCCAGTTACTTAGGTGGAAAATTTGGTATTCCATACTGGTGGTTGGTTAGTACCCCACCCAGCAATTCAGTTTATTTGAAAAAAGCAAAATTTGCGTTTGGTCAGTTTGGCTAAGTATTTCTGCCAATTCAGCTCATTTGGCATTGAGCCCAATTGTTGTTTGCATTGAAGATGAGTGCATCTGAATTGAACAAGTTTAAAAAAAGGAGAAGCGCCTACAAAGGTCTAATTACAAAGGTCATTGCCACTATAGATTCTGCCATAGAGCAAGAGGATTTAAGCTTAGTGACTGCGCAGCTTTCCATATTAGAAACTAAAAAGGTTGCTCTAAGTGAAGTAAATGTTAAAATTGAGGCTCTTATAGAAGAGGCTGAAATAGAAAATAACAATTTACTTTGAAGAGATTATTGATGATATAATTAAAGTAGGCCACCGAGCAAAAGAGTTTAGCAGCTCAGTACAGTTAGAGACCAGGTTTAATAATGAAACACAACACTCAACATATGGTGTTTGTGAAGTTAAGGTTAACAGATCTGCAGTTCAATTACCGAGGCTTGTACTCAAAACATTTTCTGGGAGTATTCAGGAATGGCAAGGATGGGCAGACAGTTTTCAATCAGCAGTTCATTCTAGTCAAGTGTTAAGTGCGGTGGAGAAGTTTAATTATTTGCAGTCCCTCTTGGAAGGGGAGGCAGCAAAGACAATAGCAGGATTAGCATTAACAGAGGCTAATTATAATGTGGCTTGGGATATATTAAAGAAACGGTTTGGTAAGCCAGAGATCTTAATTAAAAGCCACCTCCGTGAACTTTTAGCTATACCTCCTGTTAATAATCCTAATAGTGTCAAGGAGTTACGGCAGTTATATGATGAATTTGAAATTAGAACTAGGTCCCTGGACAACTTAGGTGTAGGAATGGGAAGGTATGGTATAATGTTGGTTACTATACTGGAGTCTAAATTGCCTAGCTCAATTTTGCTTGAATTATGTAGGGGACACTCTACAGAACATGTGTACATCCCCCTTCACAGATGTTGTCTTTTAGGAACAGAATTAGCAACACGAGAGGGAATTGAGTTTGCACAGTGGGATGTTAAACAAAGGGACAAAGGCAGGCACAGCACCAAAATTTCTACAAAAAGGAATAGCCCAGGTACAGTGTCAGCTCTACATGCATCCTCTGAGAATAAATTAAAGGGAATCAAGGAATGCATATTTTGCGAAGGCAACCACAAGTCATATAAATGTGAGGTAGCTGAGGCTTTACATTTTGAGAGAGAAAGGACAGGGTAACTAAGTCCACAGCATGTTTTAAATGTTTTTTGAAAGGTCACAGAGCGAGGTTTTGTAAGTTTAAAATTTTGTGCAAAAAATGTCATGGCAGGCATCAGCCATTATTGTGTGAAAACACTCCTAGTACGCCTACCCCAGAAGTAGAGACATCAGTGGCACATGCCACTGCCATGAAAGGGAGCAAAAGTGAAGGGGGATTATTGCAAACAACTGCAGCCTTATTAATTGGGAATGATGGAGAAGCTACTGTAAGAGTGTTGTTTGATAGTGGTAGCCAGTGTAGCTTTATTAAGACCAGAATTTCCAGAAAATTGAACTTTGTGGTGGAATGGGCCAGAGTGGCTAAAACTTGGAAGTGAAAACTGGCCTTCTAATCAGCCTACTGTAGGAGAATGCCAGGCTGAAGAAGCATGGGTGAGTGAGGTGAGAAAATGCACTGTGAACAGTTGTCAAGTTATGCAGCAGGACCCCATATTGAGGCTTGAGGACATTAGCAGTCTGAAAAGGTTGTTAAGAGTGACAGCATGGGTATATAGATTTACCAACAATATTAAGGGAGAAACAAGAAGGGAAGAAATTCTGAACAGTAAGGAGATTCAGCAAGCCAGGAAATACTGGGTGGTATATGTGCAGAAGGAAAAATTTGGTGAAGAGAGGGAATTGCTCACCAGCCGTCCATTATAGGTTCTACCAACACATTCTGCTCTCAAGGGTTTGGATGTGTTTTTGGATCAGGATTTATTGAGAGTAGGAGGTAGACTACAGTTTTCTGGGCTTCCAGAGGAGAAAAGACATCCAATTTTGCTACCTTCTCGGGGGCACTTTGTGGAACTTTCGATCCTGGATACTCATCATAAGCTGTTACATGCTGGAGTTAGAGAAGTGATAATAGAGATCAGACAACAGTTTTGGATTCCCAAAATTAGACAAGTAGTAAAAGAGGTCTTGCATAAATGTGTGGTTTGCAAGCGTTGGAATGCAAAGCCTTATTATGAAAAGGTGGCTCCACTTCCAAGAGAACGGTGTGTCTATACTGCCCCATTTGATGTGGTGGGAGTAGACTTCGCAGGTCCAGTCTATGTGTATGAGCAAGGGGAGTCTAACAAAGGTTATATATGTCTTTTCACATGTGCTACCACCAGAGCAATCCATTTGGAGTTGGTAAGCAACTTAAGTAGTGATGTATTTCTTTTGGCCTTTAAAAGGTTTGTGAACAGAAGGGGTTTCCCAAATAAAATCATATCGGATAATGCAAAAACCTTCAAAAGGGCTGCAAAGGAACTCCAAGAAGTTTGGTCCTTGCTAAAAGAGGAAGGATTCCAATCCAACCTTTCACACCAAGGGGTACAGTGCGAGTTTATTGTTGAAAGAGCACCATGGTGGGGAGGATTTTGGGAAAGGCTAGTGAGAAGTGTAAAGTGTCCATTAAAGAAACTTTTAGCTGATGCTCATTTGAGTAAAGAAGAATTCTGCACTGTTTTATGTGAAGTAGAAGCAATGGTGAACAGTAGGCCTATCACTTTTGTTTATAACAGTATGCAGGATGCAGAGCCATTGACACCAAATCATTTTCTTTGTGGTAAACGATTAACATCAAGCCCCAGTGTGCCAGAAGATTTGCAGCCTATCCAGAGCACTCAAGAAGAGTTAACCAGACGGTTCAGGTACCTTGAAGAGCTACAAGATCAGTTATGGAAGAGGTGGCAGATGGAATACTTGCCAGAACTCAATTATTACCCATCAGGCAAGGTAAAGGGCTCCAATGCAAATTGTATCAAGGTGGGAGAAGTGGTAATGGTTGGGGATGAATGTTATTTATTTATTTGTTGGGTTCAAAATCCCAGCTGAGCCGTGAACGGCCAAGTTCTAAAGGGCCAGTTCAACCTACAGCCCAAGTTAGGCTAAAATTAAAACTTACGGATTTGAGATCCTATTAGTTCCTACCTCAAGATTGCTGACTCGATGTGGGCCTACCTTAGGCCTCAGTTGTATGAATTTAAGATAAAAACAAAAGGGGCACTATTTATGGTCTTCTTTCTCAACCTTGCAACAACAACACAACCTGGACTATTGCACGATGCAACAATCTTGTATCTAAACAACCAAACTGAATTGCAAGAGAGATCTCTATAAGACCGCACCCTGTAAGTACGACGTTCCACAAACGAGTAGAAAGGACGCGCAGCGCCCCAAAATGATGCTACCAGAGTGGCCAAACAATGATGCCACAAGAGCCCAAAAATGCTAGCTCTAAATTAAGTTAATTTTTCACTAACCTTACAATTATGAGATGGATATATATACACCTTAACTTAATATATACAAGCAATGCTGCATCAATCACCTTAGTCATCATATCGCCTTGGGACAACAATGATTCTTCCTCTTCTAGATTTTCTAACACTCCCCACCGAAGAGGCATTGTTGTCATTACCTTCTGCAAGGTTAGCCAAGCCTTCTCCATGAGGCTGTAACTCAAATGTTTCATCTTGACTCTCTGTATTTTTGCTGATTTCTAAAGCATATAGTTTTTGTATAGGTCTCTTTAACTTTCCTCCTGAAGTCTTTACCAGTGCAGACCTAACTAAATTGTCTTTGCCAACAAACAACTCTTCAATTATGCCAAGCTTCCAGCATTGCCTTGGTCTTTCATCCCCAATCATTACCACTTCTCCCACCTTGATACAATTTGCATTGGAGCCCTTTACCTTGCCTGATGGGTAATAATTGAGTTCTGGCAAGTATTCCATCTGCCACCTCTTCCATAACTGATCTTGTAGCTCTTCAAGGTACCTGAACCGTCTGGTTAACTCTTCTTGAGTGCTCTGGATAGGCTGCAAATCTTCTGGCACACTGGGGCTTGATGTTAATCGTTTACCACAAAGAAAATGATTTGGTGTCAATGGCTCTGCATCCTGCATACTGTTATAAACAAAAGTGATAGGCCTACTGTTCACCATTGCTTCTACTTCACATAAAACAGTGCAGAATTCTTCTTTGCTCGAATGAGCATTAGCTAAAAGTTTCTTTAATGGACACTTTACACTTCTCACTAGCCTTTCCCAAAATCCTCCCCACCATGGTGCTCTCTCAACAATAAACTCCACTGTACCCCTTGGTGTGAAAAGTAGGATTGGAATCCTTCCTCTTTTAGCAAGGACCAAATTTCTTGAAGTTCCTTCGCAGCCTTTTTGAAGGTTTTTGCATTATCCGATATGATTTTATTTGGGAAACCCCTTCTGTTCACAAACCTTTTAAAGGCCAAAAGAAATACATCACTACTTAAGTTGCTTACCAACTCCAAATGGATTGCTCTGGTGGTAGCACAGGTGAAAAGACATATATGACCTTTGTTAGACTCCCCTCGCTCATACACATAGACTGGACCTGCAAAGTCTACTCCCACTACATCAAATGGGGCAGTATAGACACACCGTTCTCTTGGAAGTGGAGCCACCTTTTCATAATAAGGCTTTGCATTCCAACGCTTGCAAACCACACATTTATGCAAGACCTCTTTTACTACTTGTCTAATTTTGGGAATCCAAAACTGTTGTCTGATCTCTATTATCACTTCTCTAACTCCAGCATGTAACAGCTTATGATGAGTATCCAGGATCGAAAGTTCCACAAAGTGCCCCCGAGAAGGTAGCAAAATTGGATGTCTTTTCTCCTCTGGAAGCCCAGAAAACTGTAGTCTACCTCCTACTCTCAATAAATCCTGATCCAAAAACACATCCAAACCCTTGAGAGCAGAATGTGTTGGTAGAACCTATAATGGACGGCTGGTGAGCAATTCCCTCTCTTCACCAAATTTTTCCTTCTGCACATATACCACCCAGTATTTCCTGGCTTGCTGAATCTCCTTACTGTTCAGAATTTCTTCCCTTCTTGTTTCTCCCTTAATATTGTTGGTAAATCTATATACCCATGCTGTCACTCTTAACAATCTTTTCAGACTGCTAATGTCCTCAAGTCTCAATATGGGGTCCTGCTGCATAACTTGACAACTGTTCACAGCGCATTTTCTCACCTCACTCACCCATGCTTCTTCAGCCTGGCATTCTCCTACAATAGGCTGATTAGAAGGCCAGTTTTCACTTCCAAGTTTTAGCCACTCTGGCCCATTCCATCACAAACTTGACTGTGCAAGATCTTTCACTGAAATTCCTCGTGTTGGTAAATCAGCGGGGTTTCTGGTGCCTGGACAATGCTTCCATTGCTTGGGATCTGTGTGCGCTTGAATTTCCTCCACCCTATTGGCAACAAATGGTTTCCATTTCCTTGCCTGGCTTCTTAACCAGTGCCAAACTATAGTGGAGTCTGTCCAATAATAGCTTGGAATTTCATAGAGGGCCAAAGACTTTTGCACTGTAACTGCAAGCCGACTAGCAATAACTGCACCCATCAATTCCAACCTTGGAACAGAAAGCCTTTTCAAAGGTGCTACTCTGCTCTTTGCAGCAACCAACGTGCAACTTACTTCCTCTTGTAATGCGCCTCTTATATAAATACAAGTTGCATAGGCTTCCTCACTTGCATCACAAAAGATGTGCAGCTCCAAATTGTCTGGACTATTGTTCAACTCTCCAAAGTACCATCTTGGGATTTCAATGTCTCCAAGATGTGCCAATTCTTTGAACCAATATTTCCACCTTACCACCATATGATCAGGTAACTCTTGGTCCCAACCAAGTCCAATTTCCCAGAGGCTCTGAAACCAAATTTTTTATTTTATCACAACTGGAGCCAGGAATCCAAGAGGATCAAAGACCTTTGAAGCCAAACTAAGAGCTGTACATTTTGTCCACCTTGTCTCATTCTCACCCAGCTCTACTAAAGATTTCCCATTGAAGGTAAACAAATCATTATCTTGCTGCCAAACAATGCCTAGCACCTTTGCGTCTATTGCCCACAACTCCTTAATACCAGAATCCTCAATACTTTCTGTTGCATCAGGTACTACACAGGACTGACTCATAAACTCTTGTAATTGAGAATGATTGGTCTGCCATTTTCTAAGCTCCATGCCAGCCTCACTCCTTATAGCTCTAGCCTCCATGAATATCTGTTTAGCCATTTCTGTATTGTCCACGGAACACAGCAAATCATCAACATAAAAATTTTTCCTTATGTGTTCAATAGTGTTAGGATAGGCTTCAGAATATTTCTTAAAATGGTACTGCATAGTAGCTGCCAACAGAAATGGACTAGAGCTGAGGTCAAACAACACTGACTTCATTCTATATACTTGAACCTTAGGTTCATTTTCCAACAAGTCTTTCGTATCCACCCACAGATACCTTACTGCATCTCTGTCCTCTAGTTTTAACTTTATCCGCAAAAAGGCTTGCTTCACATCTGCAGTCAATGCTACTCTACCAAACCTGAATCTCAGTAACAAGGAAAATATATCTGCATTTAAATTTGGCCCAGCATCCAAACAGTCATTCAAGGACACACCACCTTTGTCCTTGGCTGAGCCATCAAAAACTACCCTCAGTTTAGTGGTAGTTTTGTCTCGCCGTACCACTGCATGGTGTGGCAGATAATGTGCCTCCTGGTTCACCAGCTCACCTTGCACCCTTTCAGCATAGCCCTCCCTTACATAGCTTAGGATGGCCTCATTGTATTCAATTAACAACTCCTCATTTTTTCTTAGCCTGTACAATGAAGTCTCCAACCTCCGATTAGCTAGCTGAAGGTTTGAACCGGGTCTGCAAGAATCCTTCCAAGGGAGGCCAACTTCATAGCAACCATCTCTAAACTCAATTCCTTTTTCAAATTGCTCTAAAACATCATTGTTCACTGTACTTGCCTGTTTGTCCTTTATGCCAATGAATTCAAGTTCCCAAAACGCTTTCAAATGCCTTTCCAAACCATGGCTGTTCTCCTCAATCTTAACAAAAAGAGCCTTAACTTCCATTTCATTGCAATAGCTACCATGTAGCATCCAGCCTAGCTTACTTTCAATAGCTACTGGGCCTTGAGATGTGCGGACAATATTACCAGTGATGAAGTCCCAATAATAGTCAGCTCCAATCAAAAGACTAATATCTTCTATTCCTTCAAACTTATTATTGCCGAAATTAATTCCTTTAACTTGCAATTCTTGGACACATGCCATATCTAAACAAATAGTGACTGGAGCACAAAGTTCCTCAATCTCTACAGCTTGGACCTTGATAGTGGGACTTTGTGGTAACAACCCCTTAACCAGAACTTCTACCTTCTTAAATTTGGTTCGGTTTTGAACGGAACCCCCAAACCCAGAAATTCTTAAATTTTCCCTAAGTTCTTTAAACTTCAATTTTCTAGAAATTCTGGTCTTAATAAAGCTACACTGGCTACCACTATCAAACAACACTCTTACAGTAGCTTCTCCCTCATTCCCAATTAATAAGGCTGCAGTTGTTTGCAATAATCCCCCTTTACTTTTACTCACTTGCATAGCAGTGGCATGTGCCACTGATGTCTCTACTTCTGGGGTAGGCCTACTAGGAATGTTTTCACACAATAATGGCTGATGCCTACCATGACATTTTTTGCACAAAATTTTAAACTTACAAAACCTTGCTCTGTGACCTTTCAAAAAACATTTAAAACATGCTGTGGACTTAGTTACCCTGTCCTTTCTCCCCTCAAAAGGTAAGGCCTCAGCCACGTCACATTTATATGACTTGTGGTTGCCTTCGCAAAATATGCATTCCTTGATTCCCTTTAATTTATTCTCAGAGGAGGCATGTAGAGCTGACACTGTACCTGGGCTATTCCTTTTTGTAGAAACTTTGGTGCTGTGCCTGCCTTTGTCCCCTTGTTTAACATCCCACTGTGCAAACTCAATTCCCTCTCGTCTTGCTAATTCTGTGCCTAAAAGACAACATCTGCTGAAAGGGGATGTACACATGTTCTGTAGAGTGTCCCCTACTTAATTCAAGCAAAATTGAGCTAGGCAATTTAGACTCCTGTATAGTAACCAACATTATACCATACCTTTCCATTCCTACACCCAAGTTGTCCAGGGACCTAGTTCTATCTTCAAATTCATCATATAACTGCCGTAACTCCTTGACACTATTAGGATTATTAACAGAAGGTATAGCTAAAAGTTCACGGAGGTGGCTTTTAATTAAGATCTCTGGCTTACCAAACCGTTTCTTTAATATATCCCAAGCCACATTATAATTAGCCTCTGTTAATGCTAATCCTGCTATTGTCTTTGCTGCCTCCCCTTCCAAGAGGGACTGCAAATAATTAAACTTCTCCACCGCACTTAACACTTGACTAGAATGAACTGCTGATTGAAAACTGTCTGCCCATCCTTGCTATTCCTGAATACTCCCAGAAAATGTTTTGAGTACAAGCCTCGGTAATTGAACTGCAGATCTGTTAACCTTAACTTCACAAACATCATTTGTTGAGTGTTGTGTTTCATTGTTAGACCTGGTGTCTAACTCTAATGAGCTGCTAAACTTTTTTGCTCGGTGGCCTACTTTAATTATATCATCAATAATCTCTTCAAAATAAATTAATTTCATCCTCTTCTATAAGAGCCTCAATTTTAACATTTACTTCACTTAGAGCAACCTTTTTAGTTTCTAATATGGAAAGCTGCGCAGTCACTAATCTTAAATCCTCTTGCTCTATGGCAGAATGTATTGTGGCAATGACCTTTGTAATTAGACCTTTGTAGGCGCTTCTCCTTTTTTTAAACTTGTTCAATTCAGATGCACTCATCTTCAATGCAAACAACAATTGGGCTCAATGCCAAATGAGCTGAATTGGCAGAAATACTTAACCAAACTGATCAAACGTAAATTTTGCTTTTTTCAAATAAACTGAATTGCTAGGTGGGGTACTACCCAACCACCAGTATGGAATACCAACTTTTCCACCCAAGTAACTGGTGCACCGAAGTCTGCAACCTTCGCTTACGAATAATAAACCAAATTTAACCAAACAGGTAAAATGTAGGCCAAAAACAACGACAGACGAGTGGCCAAGTTTCGCAATTGGGCGACCAAATTTTCTACCCTGGGACCTTAATTCAATAATAAACCAAATTTAACCAAACCGGTAAAAATGTAGGCCAAAAACAACGACAGACGAGTGGCCAAGTTTCGCAATTGGGCGATCAAACTTTCTACCCTGGGACCTTTATTCAATAATAAACCAAAATTAACCAAACCGGTAAAAATGTAGGCCAAAAACAACGACAGACGAGTGGCCAAGTTTCGCAATTGGGCGACCAAACTTTCTACCCTGGGACCTTAACTCAATAATGCTCAACCCGTGTAGGCCTAACTTGGGCTACAATTTGCACAATCAGAACTTTGCCGATAAATAGTCACTGACTCAGTCTTGGGCTAGAATCCGGTTCTGAAGGACCATGTTATTTATTTATTTCTTGGGTTCAAAATCCCAGCTGAGCAGTGAACGGCCAAGTTCTAAAGGGCCAGTTCAACCTACAGCCCAAGTTAGGCTAAAATTAAAACTTACGGATTTGAGATCATATTAGGTCCTACCTCAGGGTTGCTGACTCGATGTGGGCCTACCTTAGGCCTCAGTTGTATGAATTTAAGTTAAAAACAAAAGGGGCACTATTTATGGTCTTCTTTCTCAACCTTGCAACAACAACACAACCTGGACTATTGCACGATGCAACAATCTTGTATCTAAACAACCAAACTGAATTGCAAGAGAGCTCTCTATAAGACCACACCCTGTAAGTACGACGTTCCACAAACGAGTAGAAAGGACGCGCAGCGCCCCAAAATGATGCTACCAGAGTGGCCAAACAATGATGCCACAAGAGCCCAAAACTGCTAGCTCTAAATTAAGTTAATTTTTCACTAACCTTACAATTATGAGATGGATATATATACACCTTAACTTAATATATACAAGCAATGCTGCATCAATCAGCTTAGTCATCATATCGCCTTGGGACAACAATGGTTCTTCCTCTTCTAGATTTTCTAACAATGAAAGACCAAGGCAATGCTGGAAGCTTGGCATAATTGAAGAGTTGTTTGTTGGCAAAGGCAATTTAGTTAGGTCTGCACTGGTAAAGACTTCAGGAGGAAAGTTAAAGAGACCTATACAAAAACTCTATGCTTTAGAAATCAGCAAAAACACAGATAGTCAAGATGAAACATTTGAGTTACAGCCTCATGGAGAAGGCTTGGCTAACCTTGCAGAAGGTAATGACAACAATGCCTCTTCGGTGGGGAATGTTAAAAAATCTAGAAGAGGAAGAACCATTGTTTTCCCAAGGCGATATGATGACTAAGCTGATTGATGCAGCATTGCTTGTATATATTTAGTTAAGGTGTATATATATCCATTTCATAATTGTAGGGTTAGTGAAAAATTCACTTAATTTAGAGCTAGCATTTTTGGGCTCTTGTGGCATCATTGTTTGGGCACTCTTGTGGCATCATTTTTTGGGGCGCGGCGCGTCTTTTCTACTCGTTTGTGGAATGCCGTACTTACAGGGTGTGGTCTTATAGAGAGCTCTCTTGCAATTCAGTTTGGTTGTTTAGATACAAGATTGTTGCATCGTGCAATAGTGCAGGTTGTGTTGTTGTTGCAAGGTTTAGAAAGAAGACCATAAATAGTGCCCCTTTTGTTTTTATCTTAAATTCATGCAACTGAGGCCTAAGGTAGGCCCACATCGAGTCAGCAACCCTGAGGTAGGACCTAATAGGACCTCAAGTCCGTAAGTTTTTAATTTTAGCTTAACTTGGGCTGTAGGTTGAACTGGCCCTTCAGAACTTGGCTGTTCACGGCTCAGCTCGGATTTTGAACCCAATAACTAAATAAATAACAATACCAAAGCTGACAATTACAGGGAGCTGGTGGAAAACCTGCTGTTGTCCTATCAAAAAATGGACTGAAATATGTCTTTAAAGATACATTTCCTCCATTCGCACCTCGAATTTTTTCCGGCCAACTGCGGAGCAATCAGCGATGAACATGGTGAACGTTTCCACCAGGATATCTCAGCGATGGAGAAACGCTACCAGGGGAAATGGAGTCCATCATTGTTAGCAGACTACTGCTGGACAATAACAAGAGATGCTCCAGAAGTTGAATACAAGACAAGCAAAGAAGCGAATCAATATAAGTGACTGCATTATACAGGTATGTTACTAATATATGATATACATATATGCAAAATGTGTGACTTAAATTTTCTTGGAAACTGTAGCCAATCGACTATTTTTATGGTTATATTCGTTTTCAGCACCCCAAAATCCATAATAGGAAACACATTTTATCTCCGAAGCACAAACTTTTTCAAAATTTGTAGACCAGTGATAATTTTATCTTTGAGCAGCCTGTCAATTTCTAAATTTACCTTCTCCCGCAGTGCATGCGCAATTGAACGATCCTTACAAAATTTCGGAGTTACATTAGGATCTACTTCTATACAGACCTGATGGCCTTTTAGGTTGCCTACTTCAGGCCCAAAAACAGAAGAAAACTCCCTTAACAATGAGTCTATGTCAGACGGATATGAGAGTGTATGCACATCTGCCTGACCCTTTGGCAAAATTTTGTCAATAGGCATTTTCAAAGCATCAATCCAATCACGGCCTCGTAGAGTAGGCCCTTGCTCATCCACCACTAAAAGAGTTAAGGGATGAGACAAAGTTTTCTTGTTGAGTGTAACTGTGATGGATGCTTCTCCACAAATAGGTATTTGTATGTCCCCATATTTTTTTAGTATTGTTTTAGATGCATGTAGTTTAGGTGCATTTTTGAAAGTTTTGTCAAAAACTGTTTTGGACATGACAGTTCGGGCAGCACCTGTATCTAGTTCTAGAGGAAATGTAATTCCATTTAGGCCTACCTCTACAATATATGGGCCTGTATTATCACCACTTTGCTGCTCATAAAATAGGTACTCCACTCCAATGTTCGAAGTATTTCCCTTTTGAGGATTTACACTAGAAATGTTATAATTAGAATTTTCACCCCTTGTTTTCTTTGAAAAATAAACTTTAGCTGTGTGGCCTATTTTATACAGTTTCGGCAAACTGCTTCTTTAAAAGGGCAGTCCTTCTTCCAATAGTGTTTTCCACACCCAGTACATGGCTTGGAAGGCTTTTCCTCCTGTTTAGCGTTTGAATTAGTAGGTTTAGTCGTATTTGCCGCATACCTTTTATTTGTCTGTCTAGTAGGCTCATTAGGTCTGCCAGGCCTAGAAGATTTAAAGCTATTTACGTGTTGGGCTTTACTACTGTGACTGCCAAAAGCTCTAACATCTTTAGCAGCTGCTTCTCTAGCCGCAGCTATTTCTACAGCCTGACTAAAAGTTAGGTCCTGTATAGCTAATAGGGCTCTCTGGGTAGACTCCTCTTTGAGACCCATTACAAACCTATCTCTTAGCATTTCGTCTAATTTGTCCCCAAATTTACAAGTACGGCTATGGGCTTTTATTCCTGCAACAAACTCTGCAATGCTTTCATTCACCGTCTGATGCCTCGAATAAAATTTGAAACGTTCATAGATGAGAACTACTCGGGGTTTGTAGTGATCGGTTAGGGCCTGTACCAATTCACTATAGGTGCAAGTTTCCGGTGCCTTAGGAGCAACTAGGTCCATAACTAAACCAAACGTTTTAGGGCCTATTATAGTTAAAAAGGTAGGTACTTTCTTAGCATCAGGAATGGAATTTGCCTCGAAAAACAACCTCACCCTAGTGGCATAAGCTTCGAAGTCCTCCCCAGAGTCTTCGTAGGGGCTTATATGGCCAATCACCGACATGCTAGAACAAAACCGATTTAGGCCAAATAACGTGAAGTAGGTTAGATTTGGTTTAAATTTGATCTAGTTACTCCCCAGTTAGGGCTGAATAGTCAATTGTATTAGAGTTAGGGGTGAGAAGGAATTAGTATTAGAGTTAGGGCTGAGTAGGACTTAGTATTAGAGTTAGGGCTGAGTAGGAATTAGTATTAGAGTTATGCCGGCGGGACCTAAGCTAAAGTACGGTAGCTTACCCACACAAACAAACCAAATCGGACGACCCACTAGGCTACATCCAATTTTACAAACAACCACTTGAACTCAATGAGCCAAATTAAATCCAATGAGCCAAATTAAATCCAATGAGCCAAATTAAATCCAATGAACCAAATTTAATCCAATGAACCAAATTTAATCCAATGAGCCAAATTGAATCCCATGAGCCAAATTGAATCCCGTCCTCGTCGCCAAATGTAATAACTTGGGGTTAGTGACCCCGCTAAGTTACTAGGTTTCTAAACAACAACAAAGGCACTTACCGGTACGTTGAATTAGATATTCTTTAGGGCCTACCAGAGATTTCCTGCGTCCTACAAAGCAGTCTACCTAAACTCTCTAACTTCACTAATTTAGAAGCTATAGACATTACCCTTAACTATTATTATTTACTGACACTTTCTACCCCATTTGTCACCTTAGAAACATCACCAAATTAAACTTAGCACCAACGATTTAGTCAGATATGAATAACCATGCTCTAGTCCAGCCAAAACCAAACGAACAGCCCGCGTTGCTCTGTTTATCCCTTCGTGTTGCCATTCAGCTTTCTTTTAGTGATTTTTCCCTTTAGTAACTTTAGACTATATACATATATATACACACACGTCATCTCAGTTGGTCACTATACTGGAGTCTAAATTGCCTAGCTCAATTTTGCTTGAATTAAGTAGTAGTCTAGGATCTGGCCCAGAGTTCATATAAATTTCTGGGTGCAGAGGTTTTTACGACTGATCTAGACTAATTTTGGGGCGTGGAATCCGAATTTTTCTATGCCATCGCACCAAATTGGTGCGAAAATGGTCAAAATGGCAAAAAATTGGCAAAAATGGCAAAATTTTATCAGTTTTTCGTATTTTTCTCATATTCTTGAGTTGAAAATTTTTTTAAGGCAATTGTTTGTTTGAGAATCTGTGTTTGTAACATACTGCTGCCTGAACCAAGAAAACTGACAAAAATGTAAAAAAATAACAGCAAAAATAGTAAAAAATTAAGTAAATATTGTCAAAAAATCGCAAAAATGAAATTTTTGGCTATTTTGGTGCATAAACTAGCTCTACCCAATCTTATCGAACAAATACCAGACGGTAAATAGTCAAGAAATTAGATATTAATAGCTCTACTAAAATTTCACAACACAAAAACATGTACAAATGTCTAAATTTTGGGTTACAATGATTAAAAATGGTTGTAGAATATTTGAAAAAATAGACAAAATATAAAAAATAGTGCTAATTTTATAAAACTCTTAGGTTTGTATGTTATAAAAAATTGTGAGATAAGATCATGTACATGTTTTGCAGCTGCAAGGTTCAATCAAATCCTGAGGTTTATCTGGGTAATCGGTTAGTTGAGGTTCCAAAAGTCCCTCATTAGACTTTACGTAACCATAGTCAAGTGGATTTAAATTTTCAGATATGGAGCCATATGGAGAGTCAAGCCAAAGTTTGCACTGAAGATATGCCCGTTTAATATGCAGTCTAATACTTTTTGAAGAGCAAGGAAGCTGAGTAAAATCGATTTTGTCCCCAGTTTTGTAGTATTGCTCAGATCTTAGTTGATCAAATGATATGGATTTTGACTTGGGTTTGATGCAATGAACCAGAAAGTTTTCGGCACCTTCGATTATTTCCTCTGTAAGTGGTTCCTTGCCAAAGTCCTTAATTTCATCAAAGTAGTTTGACTGCTTCAGTGCACTAGATTTTGTGCCTACTTTACTGACACTGTCACAGCCAGTTAAAGCATGCAAGGCAGGTAAAACTTGGATCAAATCGTTTTCAAGCTTTTGATGCAAGCCATGCAGAGGAATGATTTTGCGACTTGTTCCAGAGCCTTTAACAAACCATAATTCCTTCAGGTCATGCTCAATCCATTTTGTTAAATGGTAGATGAGGCACACAAAGATATCAGTGTCACTGGTAGCTACTGAAACTGTAGCTCCACCACCAGGCATTGCTTTATCCACCACATAGTTTACATGTAACATCACTTTGTCCTCTGCTTCTTCTTGTGAAGAACAAAGCTCAGGAATTTCGCAGACCTTCCCATTTTGGAATTTGACACAAACTTCTGGTTTTTCAAGAGTACCACCTCCCAGTACAATTAGTTTATCTCCATGGTAGTTTTCCATGAAAAAGCCGACAAAAATGTTTTGGAAGTTTGCCTTGTTATCTGTGGAACTCCAATACTTGTTGAAGTCAATTGGAAGCCTCTGCTCAGGTGATGTTATGGAAATTTGTATTTTCGAATGCGCAATTGGTCGTCTCATCCGTTCTCCAGTCTTGATGCTTGAAGCCTTGTAATTTTCAAATAAGATATGAATTGTAGTTGACTTGGATCCCATACTCAAAAACATATTTAAAAGTGATTGTGCAAATTCACCAAATGTTTTCAACATTGCTTTTTTCACCGGGAATTTCCTTGCTTGAGCCATAAAATCTATGATCATTGTATCATTCCCTTCTAACAACAATAGGAGGTCTTCACCCAGTTCCTTTTCAAGTTCCGATCCCAGTTCCGATTTCTTAGATTTCTTCAAAAAACCATCACTGTCTACAAGACAAAATGGAAGAGGTGTAATTTCATGGAAAAGTAATTGATTCACTGGAAATTCCCTGAGCTGAGCAAATGCAATGTAGTTCAGTGCTGCAATGGTTTCTTTTTTTATGTCATATTCCTTTCGTTTTCTGGAAGTGTTCCTCGCTGTTGCGGGTTTTTGCCTCTTAATTGCTGCAAACAAAGTTTGTTTTTTTCTCAAGCCGTTCGGTTTTGAAATTCTTGTAAGCAACATCTCCTCTATCCAGGCAAGTAATGTGATATGTATAAGACTCTTTGTCCTCTTCACCGGTAGCAATGTTTTTGAATGGTTTGCCATCTAATGTTTTGCTCAATGTGTTTCCAACTTTGTAAATGTACTGTTGAATAGCTTGGACATTAGTGGAGCTCGATAAGGCATGGCTCTTGGAGTATTCATGATGAATATCATACTCGTCACGATTTTAAAACTGTCCGGAACCTCTCATTTGTGAAGAATATAAGTCCTTCTCATGTTTAATAATATTCCACAGTGCCACTGCTTCCTTTCTCCGAGTAAAGTCAATTAATCCTCCGGACACTTTTGCAGACTTATTATAATGTTGCTCAAATGCCTGGTCCATTGGAACTCCACTACATTGTCGTGTCGTTCTCCTCACTACAAAACCACCACTAAGGAATGATTTGTGGAGATCAGGAAAATGTACCTCAAGGTTTAAACAATCCTCAAAGAAGATTGGTGCCCATCTGGCGTAGTTGGTTCTATTGTAGGCGAAGAAAAGTGGGATTGATCTCTATATGGAAGAAAGAAATAGTGACCAATCACCTGCCCGCATTGAGTAGGTTAAATCTCTGATGATTGGATACAATCTACTGGTAAAATGATACCAGTAATGAAAGTTTTCATTACTATCAGACTTCTGCTTTATATATTGTTGAAAGGATTGAGACAGAGTATATATCGAAGACTTAAAGTCGTCCCATTGCTCTTGTTCTACAACCATAATTGAAATTTTAGTTGCAGCATCTTGATATAAGTTACGGTGTTCACCGACACTCAAAAACCCATCGAACATAATGCTTGTTATTGCTTCGTGCACGAAAGATAATCCTTGCTTGGCTCTCACATAATGATTGCCATTCATAACGGATTTTACTGTGTCTGGACCGAAACATTCGCTTTCAACCAAAACAGATTCAATTCCCGATATATGAAGATAAGATCCAATACAAGCAAGTACAATCTTCTCAAAATGGAATCCACCCAATCCGATAAACAAATTACTGAACAGATCTTTCTTCAGGAGCTGAATTTCCTTCGCAATAGCATAAACTCCTTCAACACACCACAGTGCACCGTATGGCTTATTCTGCTGCTTAAGCACGTCCTGAAAGTTAATCAATGTCATTTTTGCCAAACTCTTTGCCACTTTTGCAAGATTTTCAGTCAACTTCATCATCAGAAATAATACATGATCTTATCTCACAGTCTTTTACAACATGCAAACCTAAGAGTTTTATAAAATTAGCACTATTTTTTATATTTTGTCTATTTTTTCAAATATTCTACAACCATTTTTAATCATTGTAACCCAAAATTTAGACATTTGTACATGTTTTTGTGTTATGAAATTTTAATAGAGCTATTAATATCTAATTTCTTGACTATTTAGTTCGATAAGATTGGTTAGAGCTAGTTTATGCACCAAAATAGCCAAAAATTTCATTTTTGCGATTTTTTGACAATATTTACTTAATTTTTTACTATTTTTGCTATTTTTTTACATTTTTGTCAGTTTTCTTGGTTCAGGCAGCAGTATGTTACAAACACAGATTCTCAAACAAACAATTGCCCTTAAAAAAATTTTCAACTCAAGAATGACAAAAATACGAAAAACTGATAAAATTTCGTCATTTTTGCCAATTTGTTGCCATTTTGACCACTTTCGCACCAATTCAGTGCGATGGCATAGAAAAATTCGGATTCTACGCCCCAAAATTAGTCTAGATCAGTCGTCAAAACCTCTGCACCCAGAAATTTATACGAACTCTAGGCCAGATCCTGTACTATAGGGAACACTCTACAGAACATGTGTACATCCCCCTTCAGCAGATGTTAAGTCTTTTAAGCACAGAATTAGCAACACGAGAGGGAACTGAGTTTGCACAGTGGGATATTAAACAAGGGGACAAAGGCAGGCACAACACCAAAGTTTCTACAAAAAGGAATAGCCCAGGTACAGTGTCAGCTCTACATGCATCCTCTGAGAATAAATTAAAGGGAATCAAGCAAGGAATGCATATTTTGCGAAGGCAACCACAAGTCATATAAATGTGAGGTGGCTGAGGCTTTACCTTTTGAGGAGAGAAAGGACAGGGTAACTAAGTCCACAGCATGTTTTAAATGTTTTTTGAAAGGTTACAGAGCAAGGTTTTGTAAGTTTAAAATTTTGTGCAAAAAATGCCATGGCCGGCATCAGCCATTATTGTATGAAAACACTCCTAGTAGGCCTACCCCAGAAGTAGAGACATCAGTGGCACATGCCACTGCTATGAAAGGGAGTAAAAGTAAAGGGGGATTATTGCAAACAGCTGCAGCATTATTAATTGGGAATGATGGAGAAGCTACTGTAAGAGTGTTGTTTGATAGTGGTAGCCAGTGTAGCTTTATTAATACCAGAATTTCCAGAAAATTGAAGTTTAAAGAACTTGAGAGGGAAAATTTAAGAATTTCTGGGTTTGGGGGTTCAGTTCAAAACCGAACCAAAGTTAAGAAGGTAGAAGTTCTGGTTAAGGGGTTGTTACCACAAGGTCCAAGCTGTAGAGATTGAGGAACTTTGTGCTCCAGTCACTACTTGTTTAGATATGGCATGTGTCCAAGAATTGCGAGTTAAAGGAATTAATTTGGGCAATAATAAGTTTGGAGGAACAGAAGATATTAGTCTTTTGATTGGAGCTGACTATTACTGGGACTTCATCACTGGTAATATTGTCCGCACATCTCGAGGTCCAGTAGCTATTGAAAGTAAGCTAGGCTGGATGCTACATGGTAGCTTAGGGTGGTCCTCCCTTATAGAGGCGATATTTTTTTTTTGTAATTTACATGCTCCCACCCAATAAAGTTGTTCCACTTAATAAGAAAATAATTCTGCTTCAATTTGAGCTCGATCGGATAATAATTAGAGGTGGCTGTCGAAGCTTGAAGTTACCACAAAACTGCAAGGCGGGGGTTTTCTATTGACCCCCTGAACAATCTCAGTTGGCCCCCAGGGATCCATGGATCACCACTTGGGAACCACTGATATAATGTGTAGTTAAAAGATTTTTATTTTGCATATATATTTTAAATTATAAGCGTTATACACAGAGCTGGGCAGTATTTAAATACATTTGTATTTAAATACGTATTTAAATACATTTGTGTATTTAGAACTGTATTTATAAATACATTGTTTTTCATGTATTTAAATATAGTATTTAAATACTTTAATGAGTATTTAAATACAATGTATTTAAATACTCAAAATATAAAAATGTAAATACTTTTACTGGTTTAATACACGTTCTGTACTAGCACAGTACAACTCTTCGTCTTCGAGGTCCTCTATTGCACCATCTGCAGACATGAATGCATTGGCATTTCTACAAGATTCCGATCGGACCATCAACAGTTTGGGAAAACATCCTCTCATAAAAAGACTGTTCCTCCGCTATAACACGACATTACCATCTTCGGCACCGGTAGAGCGAATATTCTCATTCGCGGGAATCACTTTGACTCCCAAAAGAAACTCTCTTTCAGACAAAACTTTTGAAAGATTGGTTTTGATCCGCAGCAACCGTGAAATAAAAGAGAATTCGTAAGGTGCCTTATGTTTATGTTTACGTCTTATGTTTACGTTTATGTCTCATCTACTCATTAATTGTTACTCATTTTGCAATGATATAATGAGTATAATATGTCACTGGTTGAACATCGTAAGTTCTAAGTTCTTTTGTTTTTGTTTTGTTCTAAAAAGGGAAATATATAATCGGAAATTAGATTGTACTATTTCTTTATCCTTTATCAAGCATTTTATATTGTTGTTACTCATGAATTAGTGAATGCATATGTTAAAATTTGTATGTATTTAAAATGTATTTACAAATGTATTTAAATACAATTGATGTATTTTGTATTTAGTATCTAAATACATTCGTAAAATGTATTTAGTATTTAGTATTTAAATACATTTCTCCCATGTATTTAGTATTTAAATACATTCAATGTATTTATTGCCCAGCTCTGGTTATACATAACACTGATGACGTACTATTTTGAATCGTCATGGCTGGCAAGACCACTCACTGTAGTAGCTCACTGTTTAAGATCTTCTTAGTAGGTTCAGGATATTTCTTCCTGTGTTGCTCCACGACTTTCAATAGGTATTGAAGTTGTTCTTCATTCTTAGTGTGTTTTCCACTATAATCCTGGATAAGTGCAATCCCGCGTTCGGCATTGTCATTCACGACCTTGATGTTTTCAACTTTCCGAAGAGCCCCTTGAAACTCATCATCTGAGTTCCATGTTGACGGGTCTTTTTGCATAAATGCAGTATTGATATTGAGGGCCCGTATAAGCTTGAAAGAGTTTCTCGTGCTCAAGGAATCCAATGTTGGGAGATGATCTTGACGAAGGCTCACACGTTTAGGACATTTTAGGCTGCCTTCTGTCTCATTAATTCCCTTTACAATTAATCTTTTTATGTCTACTGATACAGAAGCATCAAACAGTGCCAATCCCACCATTTCCTCAGATAGGTACCACAAGTGACCAGCAAATTTAGATGCTGCAGATTTTGCCCATTTTAAGGATTTCGTTCAAAATTTAAAGTTTGACAGCCACCCCTAAATATTATCCGATCTGGTAAAAACTGCCAAAATAATTTTTTTATGAAGTGGAACTACTTTATCGGGTGGGAGCAGTAAAAATAAAAAATTCGTTTTTGAGGACCACCCTAATGGTAGCTATTGCAATGAAATGGAGGTTAAAGCTTTTTTTGTTAAGATTGAGGAGAACAGCCATGGTTTAGAAAGGCATTTGAAAGCGTTTTGGGAACTTGAATCCATTGGCATGAAGGACAAACAGGAGAAGCAGGCAAGTACAGTGAACAGTGGTGTTTTAGAGCAATTTGAAAAAGGGATTGGGTTTAGAGATGGTTGCTATGAAGTTGGCCTCCCTTGGAAGGATTCTTGCAATCCCAGTTCAAACCTTCAGCTAGCTAATAAGAGGTTGGAGACTTCATTGTACAGGCTAAGAAAAAATGAGTTGTTAATTGAATACAATGAGGCCATCCTAATCTATGTAAAGGAGCGCTATGCTGAAAGGGTGCAAGGTGAGCTGGTAAGCCAGGACCCAGGAGGCACATTATCTGCCACACCATGCAGTGGTACGGCGAGACAAAATTACCACCAAACTGAGGATAGTTTTTGATGGCTCAGCCAAGGACAAAGGTGGTGTGTCCTTGAATGACTGTTTGGATGCTGGGCCAAATTTAAATGCAGATTTATTTTACTTGTTACTGAGATTCAGGTTTGGTAGAGTAGCATTGACTGCAGATGTGAAGCAAGCCTTTTTGCGGATAAAGTTAAAAACCAGAGGACAGAGATGCAGTAAGGTATCTGTGGGTGGATACGAAAGACTTGTTGGAAAATGAACCTAAGGTTCAAGCATATAGAATGAAGTCAGTGTTGTTTGGCTTCAGCTCTAGTCCATTTCTGTTGGCAGCTACTATGCAGTACCATTTTAAGAAATATTCTGAAGTCTATCCTAACACTATTGAACACATAAGGAAAAATTTGTATGTTGATGATTTGCTGTGTTCCGTGGATAATACAGAAATGGCTAAACAGATATTCATGGAGGCTAGAGCTATAATGAGGGAGGCTGGCATGGAGCTTAGAAAATGGCAAACAAATCATTCTCAATTACAGGAGTTTATGAGTCAGTCCTGTGTAGGACCTGATGCAGCAGAAAGTATTGAGGATTCTGGTATTAAGGAGTTGTGGGCAATAGACACAAAGGTGCTAGGCATTGTTTGGCAGCAAGGAGATGATTTGTTTACCTTTAATGGGAAATCTTTAGTAGAGCTGGCTGAGAATGAGACAAGGGGAACAAAAGGTACAGCTCTTAGTTTGACTTCGAAGGTCTTTGATCCTCTTGGATTCCTGGCTCCATTTGTGATAAAGTAAAAAATTTGGTTTCAGAGTCTCTGGGAAATTGGACTTGGTTGGGACCAAGAGTTATCTGATCATATGGTGGTAAGGTGGATATATTGGTGCAAAGAATTGGCACATCTTGGAGACATTGAAATCCCAATATGGTACTTTGGAGAGTTGAACAATAGTTCAGACAATTTGGAGCTGCACATCTTTTGTGATGCAAGTGAGGAAGCCTATGCAACTTGCACTTATATAAGAGGCACATTCGAAGATGAAGTAAGTTGCAGGTTGGTTGCTGCAAAGAGCAGAGCAGTACCTTTGAAAAGGCTTTCTATTCCAAGGTTGGAATTGATGGGTGCAGTTATTGCTAGTCGGCTTGCAGTTACAGTGCAAAAGTCTTTGGCCCTTTATGAAATTCCAAGCTATTATTGGACAGACTCCACTATAGTTTGGCACTGTTTAAGAAGCCAGGCAAGGAAATGGAAACCATTTGTTGCCAATAGGTTGGAGGAAATTCAAGCGCACACAGATCCAAAGCAATGGAAGCATTGTCCAGGCACCCAAAACCCAGCTGATTTACCAACACAAGGAATTTCAGTAAAAGATCTTGCACAGTCAAGTTTGTGGTGGAATGGGCCAGAGTGGTTAAAACGTCATGGGTGAGTGAGGTGAGAAAATGCACCGTGAACAGTTGTCAAGTTATGCAGCAGGAACCCATATTGAGGCTTCAGGACATTAGCAGTCTGAAAAGGTTAAGAGTGACAGCATAGGTATATAGATTTACAAACAACATTAAGGGAGAAACAAGAAAGAAAAGAATTCTGAACAGTAAGGAGATTCGGCAAGCCAGGCAATACTGGGTGGTATATGTGCAGAAGGAAAAATTTAGTGAAGAGAGGGAATTGCTCACCAGCCGTCCATTACAGGTTCTACCAACACATTCTGCTCTCAAGGGTTTGGATGTGTTTTTGGATTAGGATTTATTGAGAGTAGGAGGTAGACTACAGTTTTCTGGGCTTCCAGAGGAGAAAAGACATCCAATTTTGCTACCTTCTCGGGGGCACTTTGTGGAACTTTTGATCCTGGATACTCATCATAAGTTGTTACATGCTGGAGTTAGAGAAGTGATAATAGAGATCAGACAACAGTTTTGGATTCCCAAAATTAGACAAGTAGTAAAAAAGGTCTTGCATAAATGTGTGGTTTGCAAGCATTGGAGTGCAAAGCCTTATTATGAAAAGGTGGCTCCACTTCCAAGAGAACGGTGTGTCTATACTGCCCTATTTGATGTAGTGGGAATACACTTTGCAGGTCCAGTTTATGTGTGAGCAAGGGGAGTCTAACAAAGGTTATATATGTCTTTTCACATGTGTGTGCTATCACCAGAGCAATCCATTTGGAGTTGGTAAGCAACTTAAGTAGTGATGTATTTCTTTTGGCCTTTAAAAGGTTTGTGAACAGAAGGGGTTTCCCAAATAAAATCATATCGGATAATGCAAAAACCTTCAAAAGGGCTGCAAAGGAACTCCAAGAAGTTTGGTCCTTGCTAAAAGAGGAGGGATTCCAATCCTACTTTTCCCACCATGGGGTACAGTGGGAGTTTATTGTTGAGAGAGCACCATGGTGGGGAGGATTTTGGGAAAGGCTAGTGAGAAGTGTAAAGTGTCCATTAAAGAAACTTTTAGCTAATGCTCATTTGAGCAAAGAAGAATTCTGCACTGTTTTGTGTGAAGTAGAAACACTGGTGAACAGTAGGCCTATCACCTTTGTTTATAACAGTATGCAGGATGCAGAGCCAATGACACCATATTGTTTTCTTTGTGATAAACGATTAACATCAAGCCCCAGTTTGCCAGAAGATTTACAGCCTATCCAGAGCACTCAAGAAGAGTTAACCAGAAGGTTCAAGTACCTTGAAGAGCTACAAGATCAGTTATGGAAGAGGTGGCAGATAGAATACTTGCCAGAACTCAATTATTACCCATCAGGCAATGTAAAGGGCTCCAATGCAAATTGTATCAAAGTGGGAGAAGTGGTAATGACTGGGGATGAAAGACCAAGGCAATGCTGGAAGCTTGGCATAATTGAAGAGTTGTTTGTTGGCAAAGACAATTTAGTTAGGTCTGCACTGGTAAAGACTTCAGGAGTGAGGTGACGTGTGTGTGTATATATATATATATATGTATATAGTCTAAAAGTCACTAAAGGAGAAATATCACTAAATCTAAGCTGAATGGCAACAGAGAGGCATAAACGAACCAACGCGGCTGTTCGTATTGTTTTGGGCTAGCCTAGAGATGTTTTTTCCTATCTGACCTAATCGTGGGTGCTGAGTGTAATTAGGTGGTGTTTCTAAGGTGACAAATGGGGTAGGAAGTTGTCCGTACTTAAGTATAGTTAGGGGTAATGTCTATAGCTTCTAAATTGGTAATGTAAGAGAGAGTTAGGTAGGCTGTTTGTGGGACACAGGAATCTAATGGTAGGCTCCCAAAGGAATATCTAATTCAACGCACCGGTAAGTGCCTTTGATTGTTCGCTAGAACCTAAGTAACCTAACTGGGGTGTCTACCCCACGCTATCACAGTTGGCAACGAGGATGGGTTTCAATTAAGCTCATGGGATTCGATTAAGCTCATTGGATTTAATTTGGCTCATTTGATTAAATTTTGTTCATTGGATTAAATTTGGCTCATTGGATTTAATTTGGCTTATTGGGTTCAAGTGGTTGTTTGGAAAATTGGATGTAGCCTAGTGGGTCGTCCGATTTGGTTTGTTTGTGTGGGTAAGCTACCGTACTATAGCGTAGGTCCCGCCGGCCTAACTCTAAAACTAATTCCTACTCAGCCCTAACTCTAAAACTAATTCCTACTCAGCCCTAACTCTAAAACTAATTCCTACTCAGCCCTAACTCTAAAACTAATTCCTACTCAGCCCTAACTCTAATACTAATTCCTGCTCAGCCCTAACTCTAATACAATTCACGATTCAGCCCTAACTGGGGAGTAACTAGATCAAATTTAAACCTAATCTAACCTACTTCACGTTATTTGGCCTAATTCGGTTTTGCTCTAGCATGTCGGTGATTGGCCATATAAGCCCCTACGAAGACTCTGGGGAGGACTTCGAAGCTTATGCCACTAGGGTGAGGTTGTTTTTCGAGGCAAATTCCATTCCTGATGCTAAGAAAGTACCTACCTTTTTAACTATAAAGGCCCTAAAACGTTTGGTTTAGTTATGGACCTAGTTTCTCCTAAAGCACCGGAAACTTGCCCCTATAATGAATTGGTACAGGCCCTAACCGATCACTACAAACCCCGAGTAGTTCTCATCTATGAACGTTTCAAATTTTATTCGAGGCATCAGACGGGAAATGAAAGCATTGCAGAGTTTGTTGCAGGAATAAAAAGCCATAGCCGTACGTGTAAATTTGGGGACAAATTAGACGAAATGCTAAGAGATAGGTTTGTAATGGGTCTCAAAGAGGAGTCTATCCAGAGAGCCCTATTAGCTATACAGGACCTAACTTTTAGTCAGGCTGTAGAAATAGCTACGGCTAGAGAAGCAGCTGCTAAAGATGTTAGAGCTTTTGGGAATCACAGTAGTAAAGCCCAACACGTAAATAGCTTTAAATCTTCTAGGCCTGGCAGACCTAATGAGCCTACTAGACAGGCAAATAAAAGGTATGAGGCAAATACGACTAAGCCTACTAATTCTACTAAGCCTTCCAAGCCATGTACGGGGTGTGGAAAACACCATTGGAAGAAGGACTGCCCTTTTAAAGAAGCAGTTTGCCGAAACTGTAGTAAAATAGGCCACATAGCTAAAGTGTGTTTTTCAAAGAAAACGAAGGGTGAAAATTCTAATTTTAACATTTCTAGTGTAAATCCTCAAAGGGAAATACTTCGAACATTGGAGTGGAGTACCTATTTTATGAGCAGCAAAGTGGGAAAATACAGGCCCATATATTGTAGAGGTAGGCCTAAATGGAATTACAGTTCCTCTAGAACTAGATACAGGTGCTGCCCGAACTGTCATGTCCAAACAGTTTTTGATAAAACTTTCAAAAATACACCTAAACTACATGCATCTAAAACTATTTAAGAAATATGGGGACATACAAATACCTATTTGTGGAGAAGCATCCGTCACAGTTACACTCAACCAGAAAACTTTGTCTCATCCCTTAACCCTTTTAGTGGTGGATGAGCAAGGGCCTACTCTACTAGGCCGTGATTGGATTGATGCTTTGAAAATGCCGATTGACAAAATCTTGCCAAAGGGTCAGGCAGATGTGCATACACTCTCATATCCCTGACATAGACTCATTGTTAAGGGAGTTTTCTTCTGTTTTTGGGCCTGAAGTAGGCAACCTAAAAGGCCATCAGGTCTGCATAGAAGTAGATCCTAATGTAACTCCGAAATTTTGTAAGGCTCGTTCAATTGCGCATGCACTGCGGGAGAAGGTAGATTTAGAAATTGACAGGCTGCTAAAAGATAAAATTATTGAACCAGTCACACACGCTAAGTGGGCTGCCCCAGTAGTTCCTGTACTAAAACCGGACAAGTCCGTGCGGTTATGTGGGGATTACCGTTTAACAGCAAATAGAGCCGTCCTTCTAGATTGCTATCCTATACCCAAGCCTGATGAATTATTTAGCTCTCTTGCTGGGGGTAAATATTTCACAAAACTCGATATGTCCCAAGCCTATGCTCAACTAAGTTTAGATGAAAACTCTAAAGAATTAACTATCATAAATACGCACCGAGGCCTATATAAGTACAATAGGCTATGCTATGGAATAGCATCGGCTCCGGGTATTTTTCAGAGGACAATGGACCAAGTTCTAGGTCACATTCCAGGGGTACTTTGCTTTCTAGATGATGTCCTCATTTCAGGTTCGTCTAAAAAAGAACACCTAACTAGATTAACCACGGTTCTAAAAAGACTCCGGGATGCCGGACTTAAGCTAAAGAGAGAAAAGTGTTCATGGGTCACTAACGAGGTTTCATATTTAGGGTTCCGCATAGATGCCTCAGGCATTCATCCAACGGTGGATAAACTAGAAGCAATAAAAATGCACCACCTCCACAAAACATCACACAGTTACAAGCTTATTTAGGTCTCCTAAACTTTTATAGGAAATTTTTGCCTAATGCATCGACTTTCCTTGAACCCCTAAATAAGCTATTACGATCTGGGGAACAGTGGAGATGGGAGAAAACTCAAAAGGAAGCATTTGAGGCTTCCAAGGACGTACTACTAAAGTCCACTCTCCTAGTGCATTATGATCCTAAACTTCCTCTCGTAGTTTCAGCAGACAGCAGTTCTTATGGAATTGGGGCAGTGTTATCTCACCACATTGATGGTGTAGATAGGCCTATCTGTTTTGCTTCTAGAACACTAACTGAGACTGAAAGACGATATGCACAAGTGGAACGTGAAGCATTAGCCTTAGTATTTGCAGTAAAAAAATTTCATTTCTATCTATGGGGTCATGAATTTAAACTAATTACTGACCATAAGCCTCTTTTAGGTTTATTTTCACCTAATAAAAATATTCCAGTTATGGCCTCAGGTAGGATTCAACGATGGGCACTGATTCTACAAGCCTATAAATTTGACTTAGTACATCGGTCAGGTAAACTTCTAGGTACGGCTGATGCGCTAAGTAGGTTGCCCTTAGAAAATCCAAATGATTGTGTACCTATACCTACAGAATGGGTTCACTTGGTGGAGTTTTTGGAATCCACTCCAGTATCTGCGGTACAAATAGAGCAGTGGACAAAATCAGACCCTATTCTGTCTAGGGTCATCCATTTCTGCTCAGTTGGTTGGCCTACTAAGGTTGAGAGTGAATTACAGCCTTTTTATCAACGTCAGTCTGGCCTCTCGATTCAAAATGGCTGTCTCTTATGGGGCCACAGAGTGATATTCCAAATGAAGGCAGGTCGAATTTAGTGAAGGAACTTCACGCTGAACACATGGGCGCAACAAAAATGAAAGAGCTGGCGAGAGCTTATTTCTGGTGGCCTGGTTTAGATGGAGAACTCGAATCATTGGTTCGTTCCTGTCAAAGCTGCCTAGAGAACAGAGATCTCCCAAGGAAAAGTCCACTTCATCCTTGGGAATGGCCTACTATACCGTGGCATAGGATCCATGTTGACTATGCAGGTCCTATAAATAATATTATTTCCTAGTCATTGTGGACGCCTACTCTAAGTGGGTGGAAATTTTTCCAACCACTTCCACGACTTCGGGTGTTACTATTCGCTTACTCCGTTCGGTTTTCGCTCGATGGGGTTTACCCGTAGTCCTGGTTTCCGACAATGGTACTTGTTTTACCAGTGAGGAATTTCGTTCTTCGTCCACCTAAATGGCATTAGACATGTCCGGTCTAGTGTTTTCCACCCGTCTACTAACGGTCTCGCGGAAAACATGGTCCGTACTTTCAAGTCGGCCTTGCGTCATTCTCGTGGGGAGGAAATGCAAGTGGTGTTGGATAAATTTTTGTTTAAATATCGAATAACACCTCACACCACGACGGGGTGTCTCCCTCTAAACTTATGATTGGCCGGGGAATTCGTTCAGTTTTCGATTTGTTACGTCCAACGAAACGTTACAACAACGAGTTTTACACGCCATCAGGAAAAACAGAAGTGTACCATGACACTAAAAGAGGGAGAGTTATAGAAGCGCAACACTACTGATCCAGTTATGATTCGCAAACTATGGGGCTGGACCAAAATGGGTTCCTGCAACTGTGCAGGAGAGAACGGGCCCTGTTTCCTTCAAGTGCCAACTAGAAGATGGTCGTTCTATTAAACGCCATCAGGACCAGATATGGGAACGTGAATTGCAGAAGGACCAAAGTCTTCCGGAAGAGAGAACTGATCCTCCGGAAAATGGTTCAATTCGCCCACCAATGCAGGTTGCACCTAATCCTACTACATCAACCCCGCTCCGCAGGTCGTCTAGGGTCCCTCATCCCCCTGACAGACTAAACTTGTAGGGGAGGAGTGAGGTGACGTGTGTATATATATATGTATATAGTCTAAAAGTCACTAAAGGAGAAACATCACTAAATCTAAGCTGAATGGCAACAGAGAGGCATAAACGAACCAACGCGGCTGTTCGTATTGTTTTGGGCTAGCCTAGAGATGTTTTTTCCTATCTGACCTAATCGTGGGTGCTGAGTGTAATTAGGTGGTGTTTCTAAGGTGACAAATGGGGTAGGAAGTTGTCCGTACTTAAGTATAGTTAGGGGTAATGTCTATAGCTTCTAAATTGGTAATGTAAGAGAGAGTTAGGTAGGCTGTTTGTGGGACACAGGAATCTAATGGTAGGCTCCCAAAGGAATATTTAATTCAACGCACCGGTAAGTGCCTTTGATTGTTTGCTAGAACCTAAGTAACCTAACTGGGGTGTCTACCCCACGCTATCACAGGAGGAAAATTAAAGAGACATATACAAAAACTCTATGCTTTAGAAATCAGCGAAAACACGTATAGTCAAGATGAAACATTTGAGTTACAGCCTCATGGAGAAGGCTTGGCTAAATTTGCAGAAGGTAATGACAACAATGCCTCTTCTGTGGGGAGTGTTGGAAAATCTAGAAGAGGAAGAGCCATTGTTGTCCCAAGGCGATATGATGACTAAGCTGATTGATGCAGCATTGCTTGTATATATTAAGTTAAAGTGTGTATATATCCATCTCATAATTGTAAGGTTAGTGAAAAATTCACTTAATTTAGAGCTAACATTGTTTGGGCACTCTTGTGGCATCATTTTTTGGGGCACTGCGCGTCCTTCCTACTCGTTTGTTGAATGCGGCACTTACAGGGTGAAGTCTTATAGAGAGCTCTCTTGCAATTAAATTTGGTTGTTTAGATACAAGATTGTTGCATCGTGCAATGGTGCAGGTTGTGTTGCTGTTGCAAGGTTTAGGAAGAAGACCATAAATAGTGCCTCTTTTGTTTTTTAGCTTAATTATATGCAACTGAGGCCTAAGGTAGGCCCACATCGAGTCAGCAACCCTGAGGTAGGACCTAATAGGATCTCCAAGTCCGTAAGTTTTTAGTCTAGCTTAATTTGGGCTGTAGGTTGAACTGGCCCTTCAGAGCTTGGCCATTCACGGCTCAGCTGGGATTCTGAACCCAATAAAAAATAACACGGTAACACCCAAAGCATTCGGAAAGCAATGTGTTAAAGTGATCCCTCCTGGGAAGCAATATGTTAAAGTGGTTAACACTGGGAAGCAATATGTTAAAAAGAGAAAGGTTGGTTGGTTAGAAAGAGGTTGGTAATCTAGGTTAACTAACGAAAATATGACGACCTAACCTAACTAATCGTCAAGGGCGTACAGTTGACCTAACGACTGGTTAGGTTAGGTTTGGTTAGGTTACCAGTAAAAGTCTCGTAATTAACAGTAGGGCAGTTAAAGTCTCCGACAATTATACTATCCCGATTATTAATAAAGTTACCAAGAAGTGAGTAAAATCTTGTATCGGTATCGAGTGGTTGAACGGGAGGTCTATAAACAACAACAACATTAAAGCTAATACTACGCACCCTAACTTCAACGCATAACGCATTAATTGCTGCCAGAAAATCTATCTTAACCTCGATAGCCCTAAGGGAATTACGGATGTACAGCAAAACGCCGCCACCAATCCTATGTAACCTATCATTAGTAAAAAGTTTAAAATCCGTTATATCAAGTTCCCCCAAGTCCCGAGTCACGGTATTTAACAATGTTTTGGTTATAGCGACTATATCGTAGTTTCCGAAATAAATTAACGCCTTAAATTCGTTCAATTTATTTCTAATACTACGCCCGTTACAATAAAAGACATTTAAATTATTTTTTTACCACTGATCGGCGTTTTAAACTATTTTTCACGTCGGGCCGGCGTTTCCCGAACCTACAACGTTTAAAGAAGGCTTCGACCTCTACAGCTTTCGAACGTTCTCATCGGTTAACCTACCTAGTCTGGCATTCCCTATTTCATTGAAATGCACCCCCATCTTTTATAAAAGGCTAGGATCACTAAATTCTGACCACAGCTTTACGAAGGGTGCATTTTCCTCAGCACAAATCTCTTCCAGTTTAGTATTCAAAAATATTGTTTTCGACGTAATCCTAAGACCCAAACCGTGCCTAGGGGTAATACCTATAATTGAAGACCTATCTGACCTTGCCTTCAGGGACCTAATTAACCCCCTATATCTCTCCAAAAGGTCAGGCACTCTGGTATCGGGCCTATACGAGTCGTAGCCCCCTACCATTGTCGCCAACATCGAGTGACGGGAGGCAACATCAATCCTATCTAATTCGTCTCTAATTCTGTCAACCCTGGTCCCTGGTAGACAGACCCTCCTCCTTTTGGTTGGATTCCGTTCAACGAACTCCCTATCCATATGGCGCACTGAAGAGTCCCCAATTAAAATAGTTTCCCCCTCGTTCACATCCCTATCCAGCTGGGCGAAAGGGTTCGAAACCTCGATAGGTGGGGGGGATTCCTATCATCTAACGTACGTGGCCTAGTTCCACCCTTAACTTCTCTAAATCCCTCCCCGTCTACTAATCTCGGACCAACCTTAACCGCTTCCTCAACTTTCTCTAACCTTCCCGATAAACTATCTATACTAGAAACTATGTTCCTCACCTCACCCTTCAAATTACTAACGTCTTCAACGTTAGTATACGTTCGGCCTTCGTCAACTGTAACCCTTTCCCTGCCCTCATCAAACGTTGAGATAAGATGATAAAAATCACTGATGGATTTAAAACAGCTAATTTTAAAAATATTTTACTGTAATACTGTATGTAATAAAATAATCTTTTTGAGTATTATTTATTATCTTATGGTCCCGATCAAAAACTCTTCCATTATATCTTATATAGGGTAGAAATTCTCCACTTTAAGTAGATTCGCTTTAAGTGGCGTTTTTCGGATCCCTATTAGCCTCGGATAACGGGGACCTCCTGTATATATGGGATTGAACTCAGAATGGTCCCCTGAGGTTTTTTCATGATACACACAGACCGTGCATGGAACAAGGAACTCTTCTGGGAAAATTAAATCCACTATAGTCCGAATAAGTACTGTAGTTTTTCCTTTTCATGATGTTGGCCCAACGTGGGCAACGGGTCACTCGCAAAGAGGCCCCAAAATATAGCTTCCCTCACCAGCTATCTGCCAAGCAAATGGGATTCAGCTTTGGGACAGGATCTAGGGTTTAAAGCAACCTAGCCCCCCCCCCCCCACTATATTTAGAACCTCAATATAAGCAAGAAACTCGTTGCATTCACGTCGGATTGAATACATCAAAGAAAAAGGGGTAACTATTGTATTTTTAGCCAAAATCCAAAACTTAAACCTCAACTGGCAAAATTGAGCGTCCTCTTTTCAAGGGATTTAACATGTCCGTTTCATGATGGGAAAAGTGTATATATATATATATATATATATATATATATATATATTATTATATATATCAGGGCGTCCCAAAAAAATGTATACACACTTTAAATACTTATAAAGGCAGTGTTTATTAAAATACATTTCATTTTCAAAATGTAATAGAATCTACAGACATTATTTAATTGTTTTGTCAACGCCTGTTTTCAAACTGACGTCCGTTCTGGTCCAGGCACTGCTGATAACGCGAAGCAATGGAATCGCAAACATCACGAAACATTTCGTTTGGTATTTGTGTGCATTCTCGTTCAATGGCTGCTCTCAATTCAGCGACTGTTGCAGGTTTTATAGCGTAGACTTTGTCTTTTAAGTATCCCCATAAAAAAAAGTCTAGTGGTGTGAGGTCTGGTGAACGCGGAGGGTATTCTACGAAACCCCTTCGTCCAATCCACATCCACATCGTGCCAAGTACCACTCGCAATACTCCACTCTTCGGTCCGGATCATCTTCATTAATAGCATGGACTAATCTTGGAATGTAACTTTTCCATTGACAGCGCTTCAAAATGCGTTGGACAGACGATTCTGAAATTCCTACCTCACGACTCGCTTGCCGCACAGATTTTCTTGGACTTTGGTGATACGTTTCCAGTACTCTTTCTTGCTTTGTGGGGCTTGTCGATGTCCGTGGTCTTGCGGAACGCTTCTTGTGGACATTCTGAACAGTTCCATCGGCTTCAAACTTATCTCTAATTCGAGTGATGGTAAGTCGCGTTGGTGGATCTGTTTGAAACTCCCTCCTAAACTGTCTTTGCACTTCAACTGCGTTTTCACACTTCCAGTAGCATTTTAGAATGAATTTCCTTTGTTCAAAGCTTAGTCTGACTGCCATTATTAATTCTAATGGGTTTAACTTGGAAAGAAAGAAACATCAATTGAGCTATCAGCTGTTAAAGTGTGTATACATTTTTTTGGGACGCCCTGTATATATATATATATATATATATATATATATATATATATATATATATATATATATATATATATATATATAAAAGGACCTGTGTTCCCTACTGAAGACTACCACGAGCGCTACGGTATACAGGTCACTCTTCCAAGAACACGCGACCCAACACGTGGACACAGTCCCCATTTATACAGATGGTTCCCGCTCAGAGGCTGGTACGGCCGCCTCAGCGGTGATACTGGCCCAGGCGTTTTCTCGAGGCGTCAGCCTGCCCGCGAGACCTCCATTTTCTCGGCAGAACTCTTCGCGATTATGAAGGCCCTCGACATTGTGCGCACCCACTCTGCCAGCTCCTTCGTCATTTATTTAGATTCCCAAAGCGCACTTCTCTCCCTATAGAGATTTAATCCCCCTCACCCGCTCGTCTGTACCATCCAGCAAACCTTCCACTTTTTAACAGCTTTCCGACACAAGACGATCGCCTTCTGCTGGGCCCCGGCACATGTCGGCATCCAGGGTAACGAGGAGGCGGACCGCACGGCAAAGACGGCCTGCTTACTGCCGGCCTCGTCCCGGCCCCTCCCTTTCTTCGACTTCTTCCCGACTCTCCGCTCCCACTTCCGCTCCATCTGGCAACGGGAGTGGGACCAGGCCACACAAAACAAAACTCCACAAGATCAAACCGCAATTAGGATACTGGGCCTCCTCATTCCACCGTTCCCGCCATAAAGAAGTGATTCTAGCTCGTCTCCGCCTAGGACACACACGCATTACTCATGGTCACATTATGGCTAAATCGCCAGCCCCACTCTTGTTCTACCTGCCATACCCCTATCACTGTCGTACATCTGGTCGAATGCCCAAACCTGTCCGCTCTTCGTCGCAGGTGTTTCCCTCTCTTGACCAAAATTCCCATACCCGAGCGTCTACAATTCATACTCGCCGAAGGCCCCCCATTTTTCAGCGGAAGCGATTTTCCTTTTCCTCACTCATTCCCATCAGCTTCCTCGTGTCTAAGACCATACCCCTCCTACCCACTATCCAGCAACTGAACCTTACTCACCCCCCTAGTCTACCATCCCCAACTCAGTAACACCACCCACCCACTGCCTCGTCGAGATATGTACCACTTTCAGTAGGTACGAATCGGCGGTAAATTAAAAAAAATATATATATATACTGTACGGTACATATATATATATATATATATATATATATAATATATATATATATATATATATATATATATATATACACACCTTACCTTACAACGTTACAAAGGTTTCGCGCGATAATTTCTCATTTCGCGAAGGTCAAGCTTGTCGCCCCTCCTCTCGAGTTGGCCTGGTGAAGTAGTGAGTTGGATTCTTGCGCTCTCCACCTCACATAGCCAGGTACGCCCGGCTCATCGGGGATTGTTCTGAGCCAGGCGTCTAGTCTTCTTTTGAAGATTTCCACTGCAACTCCCTTCGTGTTTCTTAGGTCTTTGGGCAACTGATTAAACAGTTTTGGTCCTCTCACTACAAAACTATTTTCCTTCAGGGTTAAGGATGTTCCCTGTCTCGCCTTCAATTTGGGAATGCGACACAGTCTACCGCTTCTACTTTCCACCGTTGTTTGGGGAGTTATAGGATTCAGAGTAAGATTAGGGATTAGTTTCTCCATTATCTTCCAAGTGTAAATAATGGTGTATCTCCCTCTTCTCCTTTCCAGTGAATATAGGTCTAGTTCTCGTAACCTTTCCCAGTAATTTAGTTCTTTGCACCCCTTGATCTTGGCTGTGAAGCTTCCTTGGATCCTCTCCAGCTGTCTAATGTCTTCTTTTTTATATGGGGATGTTAGGCCCGAGCAGTATTCCAGTTTGGGTATTATCAGGGTTTTCAGTAGAGGAATCATTACATTTCTATCCCTTCGTTTAAAGGTTCTCAATATCTGACCCGTTATTCTCTTTGCTCTGTTTACTGCTATCTTATTTTTTGTTTCAAATTTCGCATCATCTATCATTACAACCCCTAAATCTTTTGCTCTGGAACTTCTCTGAATTTCCTGTCCATTTGGGGTATAATATTCCATGGATTTTAGGTCTTCTCTTTTTCCGTACTGTAATAGCTGAAATTTCTCGGTGTTAAACTTCATATTGTTGTCTTCCGTCCACTTGTAGATTCTGTTTATGTCTGTTTGTAGAGATCCTATGTCTTCTGGGCTTCTTATTTTTCTACTGATCTTTGTGTCATCCGCAAAGGATGTTACTGTGCTGTCTCTGGTAACGTCCTCATCTGTGTCAGTTAACATGATTATGAAGAGTAGTGGAGCTAATACTGTTCCTTGTGGTACTGAGCTGAGGACCTCTGATTCTGATGAAGATACTCCTTGTAATGTAACGACTTGCCGTCGCTCACTAAGGAAATTATATATCCATTTCCCTACTTTTCCTGTTATTCCCATATATTTCAGTTTATGTATTATGATTCCGTGGTCACACTTGTCGAACGCTTTAGTAAAGTCTGTGTATAGTACATCATAGTTTTCATTACTTTCAAATGAATCAATAATGTTGTTGTAGTGTTCCATTAGTTGTGATAGGCATGATCTGCCTGACCGAAACCCGTGTTGGTTATCATTGAATTTTTTCTGAGTTTCCAAAAAATCATAGATTTTCTGTCTAACTATTCTTTCAAATATTTTAGTGAGATGGGATGTAAGCGATACTGGCCTATAGTTTTTGGTCTCGGAATTTTCTGTCTAACTATTCTTTCAAATATTTTAGTGAGATGGGATGTAAGCGATACTGGCCTATAGTTTTTGGTCTCGGATCGATCTCCTCCTTTATATCATATATTGAGACTATGTTCGCGCTCTTCAGGATGCCCGGTATTTCTCCCGTGTCTAGTGATCATCTCCATATCCAGTATAGGGGCTCAGCAATTGCATTCTTGCAGTTTTTGATCAGTGTGGCATTCCATTTATCCGGTCCTGCCGCTGAGTGTGTTTTTAGTTTCCCTATGGCTTGTGTAATATCATCCGTCGTAAAGTCGAAATCCGTTATACTTTCCCCTTGTGGTTCTTCTTCAAAGAACGCGTTTCTATCGCATATCAATTTGTCAGTTTTTGGGATACTGAAAGATGATTCGTACTGAGCTCTTAATATTTCAGATACTTCTGTTAGATCATCAGATAAATCACTGTTCTCATTTTTTAAAGGTCCGATAGTCGCATGGTTTTTCGAAGACTTTCTTTTTGCGAAATTATAGAAGCACTTTGAGTTAGCCTTTATCGCTTCTATAGCGTCATCCTTTTCTGTATGCTTCTCGATTAGTTCCTGTATGACGACATCGATACTTTGTAGTTTATCACTTAATATTTTTCTGATGTTGTTATCTTTACAATTACTTAATTTTACAGTCACTCTTTTTCTATTTCGGAACAATGCCCTCTTTTGTCTTTCGAACCTGCTTCTCTTTCCTCTTTGTTGTATCTTTGGGACATGTTTTTCCACAATTTCTAACGTCTCCTCTAACGTCATTAGCATCTCCTCCGTTGTCTTGGCCTCGAAAATGGTTTTCCAATCTATTACTTTCATGCTGGATGTCACATCTTCCCAGTTTATAGCTTTGGAGTGAAAATTAAAAATTTCAAATTTGCTTCTTTCTGTTGTGCGTGTTCTTTCCTTTCCTGTTGCCTTTATATTAGTTGTTATTTCAATAATGTTGTGGTCCGATATCATAGTTGGGGATATTTCTACATTATCAATTAAATTACTGTATATATATATATATATATATATATATATATATATATATATATATATATATATATATATATATATATATACGGAGCAGTAACAGAATGACGTCTGAAAATGGTTGGGGTGTCACTTTCACAAAAGTGTATCATATATATATATATATATAAGCAGCATCATAACTTTATATTAGTTTTCGATTTCTATAGTAATCTTCTTTCTCTTCGCCCGTTCCCGCCTCTATGCGGGGTCGGCGTTTCTGACCAGCCTCCTCCACACAGCCCGGTCCTGGGCTTCTTCCTCCGACAAACCCTTCTCCCTCAAATCGTCCCTCACCTTCTCCATCCACCTTCGCTTCGGTCTGCCTCTCTTTCTCCTGCCATGCACCTCCATATTCATCGTTCTCTTACCTACATAATCTTCGTCCCCTCTCATCACATGTCCATACCATTTCAGTCTACTTTCTTGTATCTTCCTCGAGATTTCTCCAACCTTTGTTGTGCCCCTTATCCTTTCATTCCTTACTCTATCCAACCTTGTCACTCCGCACATCCATCTCAGCATTCTCATCTCCGTTACATCTAGTCTTTTCTCATGATCTTTCTTTATAGCCCAAGACTCAGCCCCGTACATCATAGCCGGTCTTACCACAGTCTTATACACCTTTCCCTTAACCCTTGCGTCTATTCTTCGGTCACACAACACCCCTGAAACTTTCTTCCAATTTTTCCAACCAGATTGCACTCTGTGTGTTATTTCTGTGTCCAGCTCACCGTCCTCAGCCACTGTCGATCCCAAGTACGTAAACTTACTTACTCTCTTTAACCTCGCTCCTTCTAAACTAATTTCTGAGTCTTGATTTTCGTAGAACCTCAGGTACTCCGTTTTCTTTCTGCTGATTTTCAACCCTCTGTCTTCAAAAGCCCTCCTCCATTCTTCCAATTTTCTTTCTACTACTTCTCTCCTGTTGCTGCACAGAACAATATCGTCTGCAAAGAGCATACACCAAGGGGATTGATCTTTTATCCCCTGGGCCAACACATCCATAATCAAAACAAAAAGGTACGGGCTCAAAGAAGATCCCTGATGTAGACCAACCCTCACGGGGAACCATTCCGTTACACCTACACTACTCCTAACCTGGGTCCTTGCTCCTTCATACATACTTTGCACCAACCTAACGTACTTTTCCGGCACACCCAGCTTACCATATATATATATATATATATATATATATATATATATGCGAAATTTGAAACACAAACTAAGATAGTAAACAGAACAAAGAGAGTAACTGGGCAGATACTGAGAACTTTAAACGAAGGGATAGGAATATAATGATTCCTCTACTGAAAACACTGATCATACCCAAATTGGAATACTGCTCGGTCCTAACATGCCCATATAGAAAAGAAGACATTAGACAGCTAGAAGGGATTCAGAGAAGCTTCACAGCCAAGATCAAGGGGTGCAAAGAGCTAAACTACTGGGAAAGGTTACGCGAATTAAACCTATATTCACTGGAAAGGAGAAGAGAGAGAGACACCATTATTTACATTTGGAAAATAATGGAGAAACTAGTCCCTAATCTTACTCTGAACCCTGTAACTCCCCAAACAACAATGGAAAGTAGAAAATGAAGACTGTGTCGTGTTCCCAAATTAAAGGCGAGACAGGGAACATCCTTAACCCTGAAAGAAAATAGTTTTGTTGCGAGAGGACCGAAACTTTAATCAGCTGCCCAAAGACCTAAGAAACACGAGTGGTGTTGCAGTGGACATCTTCAAAAGAAGATTAGACGCCTGGGTCAGAACAATCCCCGATGAGCCGGGCGTACCTGGCTATGTGAGGTGGAGAGTACAAGAAACCAACTCACTACTTCACCAGGCCAACTCGAGAGGAGGGGCAACAAGCTTGACCTTCGTGAAATGAGGAATCATCGCACGCAACATTTGAAAGGTTGAAAGGTGTGTGTGTGTGTGTGTATATATATATATATATATATATATATATATGAAAATTATTTCACGAAAGTAACACGTGAAAAATATTTATGATGAATAAAACCACGAAGGAAAGGAAACACAAAAAGGTGCTCTTTTTTGTGTTTCCTTTCCTTCGTGGTTTTATTCATCTATATATATATATATATATATATACCCGCTATACGCAGCAGTTGTGTTCCTGGGAACTACCGCGTATAATGAATTCGCGTATAGTGAGGTATATTTTCCCATATATACAATGTTAATTAGGAGGGTTAAGTTCCATAAAAAATTTTCAAACTATAATAAACCACTAAAATCACTAGAAAACCTATCCTATCAACTGTTTATGCAATCAAATAAATTAATTATAAACCTGAAAGAGAACAATAATTAATGCATAATATCATATATTAATTAATAACAAACAAATACTGCACGTATGTATTATATACTTACATAAAGTAAGGGGAAAGGTAGCAAAGACGCTAAGGCCGAATCAGGGCCGTTTCTAGCCATTAGGGGGCCCTAAGCAGTATACCCATTTGAGGCCCCACCCCTCCATCCACCAACTCACGCCTTACTACATCACCTCAGCACACACATACAAAAAGTGGCTGTGTTAATAAAAAACAATTATGAAACAATTTTAATGAAACATTTATGTCCAAAACAACAAATATGTAGTCAGAAGACAAACAGAAAAAATACTCTTCATGAAATTCCTGAAAATTAGCTTATACATTATTTAGAATAAATGACACAGAACTATGTATAAAAAATAATGCAATTATCAACTACCAAACAATTACTAACTCTACGATACAATCGTGTAATAGCTAACAGTTATACAGAACAGTTTGTATCTTCAAAATTTTTGCCTCCTAGATTTTTTCTGGGCGAAATCATCAATAACATTATCGTATGAAATCTCCCTGCCAACGTCCTGGTTGATGCTTATGATGCCAAGGCCACTGAGGCGATCCTGCCCCATTGATGATCTGAGGTAGTTCTTGATTAGCTTCATCTTAGAGAAGCTCCTCTCGGCTGACGCTACTGTCACAGGTAGAGTGCAGGCAATTCTTAGTGCAACCCAGAGATTGGGGTAGAGTTCCTCCAGTTGCTTCTGATGAATGAAGGAGAGAAGCTCCAATGCAGTCATGTTGTGTGAAGGTAAAGTCGGCAAGTTCTTAATTTCGAGGGCCAGTTCTCTTCCATCAATGTCAGAGTCAGCTCCAGAGCTCAGTATCTTAGAGAGCTTTTCACACTTGCAGGACAAGTCTTCCTTGTTCATTGTGAAGTTTAGGAGAACCCCAAATATGTCCCTCACATCATCTGATGTTTTGAATCTCTCATTTATTGACCCGATGGCACAATCCACCACCACATTGAAAAATTTTACTTCCAGCCTCTTTAAGGCCCCCTAGTAGCAGCGGGGCCCTAAGCGGCCGCTTAGTCTGCTTATGCCAGGAAACGGCCCTGGGCCGAATGAAAGGAAACTTGAAGATGGAATTAGGCTTGTTGGGGGCGTTGGAAGGGTTGTTGAAGGCGCATCTGAGGGACAAAAACTGAGTTATGGAAGCTTGTTTCGCGTTCCGAACTTTCTCAGTATGAAGCTCTTTGTAGCGTTGAATTGAATGCTTGACATTCCTGCCAACCTTTGAGAACCTTTCCACATCAGAGTCGTGTTCGCCTAAAATGGACAAGACTATCTCAAAGACCCTTCGAAGTCAGGACTCGAGTTGGGAACAGAATTTCTTCGGATTCGGCATCCTCTTTTTTATTGAGTTCATCCAATTGCTTTAACTCCTCATTTGACAGTTCTTCGTGATGTGATTCTAAGAGCTCTTCGATATCATCCCTCTCGAATTCTTCGAATCCAATCTCTTTAGATAATGAAACAATGGCTTCTGTGATCTTCTCAGTATTTTGGGTGAATTCAAATCCTTGAGAATGTTCTCGAATGTAACCTCGAGAGTGTTTCCGCTTTATTGTGAGGTTGGCCCTTAATTAATCAACCGCGTATATATAAAATCATCGACGCAATCATAGTTTAAGTGTGTGTGTATGTGCTCGTACAGTATACTGTGTGTGTGTGTATATATATATATATATATATATATATATATATATATATATATATATATATATATACACACAAACTCAGAATGGTCCCCTGAGAAATTTATATGTTAAACACAGACCGTGCATGGAACAAGGAACTCTTCTGGGAAAATTAAATCCACTATAGTCCGAATAAGTAATGGTAAATGACAAATACCATAGTTTTTCTTTTTCATGATGCTAGCCCGACGTGGGCAACGGGTCTCTCGCAAAGAGATCCCATAAATATATGGGATCTCTTTGCGAGAGACCCGTTGCCCACGTCGGGCTAGCATCATGAAAAAGAAAAACTATGGTATTTGTCATTTACCATTACTTATTCGGACTATAGTGGATTTAATTTTCCCAGAAGAGTTCCTTGTTCCATGTACGGTCTGTGTTTAACATATATATATATATATTAGGGTGTGACAGTTGCCCCAACTTTGTCCTACAATGCTGTTCAAAATTTTGGTGTTGCATATTGACATAAAAAATACCCACGTGCAATTTTTTGAAGATTTATGCATATTCGAGTGAGCACCAGCAATTTGAAAAATAGCGATTTTGCTTATACGGCATACGCGCCTATATATGAGATTACACAACCATCATAAGGGATATTAACACAAATCATTTGCCTGTCTTAATTAAAAGCTGTTATCACTAACACAAAAAAGTTAATCATTCTTATTCTCTCATGGTACATTAAGGGGTTTTATCATATATTCACAAGGTATTATTTCTCTAGAGCAAGAAACCATGATTTCTGTTCGGAAACAGATGATCATTTGCGCTGATTAGGAACGCGGAGTCTGTCATTTTCAACTACTTGAAGGACTTCTTGAAAGCGCTCCTCATCCCTGGCAACATTAAGAAAGTCATGGCAAAGTTTTACACCACGCTCTGCAGCCTCATTGATGACCTGAAGCTTGTCCACAACCCGTTTCATGTTCAGGTAGTCGTCATGATCCACCCATTCACTGGCTGGACTGTGGAGAAACTGATGGGGCATGCCTAAAATGGTGAAGAACCGGCTTGAGTCAGGCCCAATTAGGTCCACCAGGGCAGTGCCACTTTCTGGGACAAGGGGAAGATATGGCTTTCCATAGCCCCCATGATTGAGCCCCACTCTCTTAGTAACTTCAGTGCCTTCATGGCAAAGAAGGGCCTTCCTCATCTCCTCTTTTGTCCTTTCTTGTACTTGGGACGAGAACAAAGCCAGTGGGGCCAACTCCTCAGTTAGGTACCAAGTGTGTCTACCGAGTGTCACACGTGCTTTGTCAACTATTGTGGCGTCATATAGGGCAAATTCAGCCAAGGTTTCGACCAAATTCAAGTCATTCAGTGGCGCACTTGCTGGAACGGGGCAAACAATCCACCATGGGACATAAACAGCGATTGTGAACACAGCAAACCGTTCTAACTTGCTGATTTGACTTTTAGTCACAACCTCGGCTTTGGGAAACTGCTCTTTGATCTGGCCTGACAAAAGAACACTCTTGAGGGTATAGAGCAGTTTAGCCATCCACCTTGCTTTGTGAAGTGCGCCGGGGTAGACCATTGTGAAGTTCACTGGCTCGGATCCTTTAGTTACAAGCAGCAGACAAAGCTCTACCAGCTCCTTGTAGTCGCCACGTGTAAATGGTTGGGCTAGAGATTCACGGAAGAAGTCAGCCATCTCCTGCTGGCGCTCCTCAAACACTCCAGGCATTGCGGGTAGTAGTATTTCTTTTTTTCATTGTACGCCAGTTGAGAGAAATGGTTCTTGAACCTAGAAATGCAATTATTGGGATTATTGTATTTCGTACTAATCTATAATATTGTTTTAGGGGTATTAAGATTGATATGATCGATCATTTGCTTGGTGTTAGTATATCTTACAAGTCTAATAAAAGAAATTCCACTAAATTTGTTCATTAGATAATAATATTCCTTGTTATTTTGTAAAGCTTATGACTCACCTCTGGAAAACCATTATGTTTGGACTTGAAGAGCCCTCCACTTTCAAGCAATCCCAGCAAACACCAAGGATGACTTCGCCCACATGCCTGCGACAGGCGCACCAGAATACGGCACGCTCTAATTCCTTTTGGAGGGAGACGCAAGCAGCTGTTTTTTGTCCTGAAAAAAAAATGTAATTGTAGTTTAAGGCCACTATTTCAGGCACGTGCTTTTTGCAGATTTCTGTTAAATCATTCACTGTATTTTGGTATTAATGTCGTGATAAATTCACGCTGATGTTTGAAATAGGTTTACCTGTATTGGATGAAGTTGTGTCGAAAATCATACCAACGACATTCTGTTCACACTCCCAATCGACCAGAAGTTGTTTGGTTGCTGTTGATATCAAGTCTCCTTGAACCAGGCCAGCTTTTTGAGTCAAATGCGGAAGAGGTGGGACTCCAAGAAGCTTTGTGCCATTGACACCAGACACAAGAATGGGCAGGCGGTCATCAGTGCCTTTGGAATCCAGCGTGTCCATAAGTTTACCATCCCAGTGCGCTAGTACTTTGTCTGATGGTTGCCATTCATCCATGATTTTTAAATTTATTTCTGACACGATGGAAGCTCGGTATCACTGTATCGGTGGGCCGTCCTTGCATTTAGACTCAGCTTTGATGTATCTCCACCACATGCAGATACAAGGGAGTACACAATTGCACTCAGCTGGGTCGGCGAGATGTTGTTTCGAACACTGCATGAAACAAGTTCTGCCGACTTCAGAATATCATGGGGCACAAAAATTGAAACTCCCTCTTTCACTGTTCTCCGATGTTTTCTCTTTGGTTCAGCAGTGCTAGCCTCATCAATGTCATCGTCCTCATCAGAGCTAATAGGTGAATCAATATCAGCCTGTACATTCTCAGCATGATCACATTGCTCTCTCTCTTGTCGCTTCTCTTCTCGCATCTGCCTTTTCTGTCGCTTCTGAACCTTTTCTGTGAGTACTTTGTTTACCCCAAAGTAGGTAGCTACTCTGTCACTTAGCATGCTTTTCATAAAGAGTATGTCAGTATCGATGGCATCTTGTTCGGCCTGAGTTTTCCCCTTTTTCGCAGCCGCCATGTCTTTCAACACTGTGTTCTTATAAAATTTCATCGTCAGGCTCAATTCTGATTTAAACTTCATAATTCCAGGATCATCAGCCCATCTTCTATCCTCATTCTTTTTCATAAACATCATGTAGTCTTTGTCATAGTAAGTTTTAATCACTCGGCCAATATTGTTCCTGCCTGTAATGGTCGGGACATTCGCCTTCTGGTAATGCAAACGCACATTGTCAATGGTGGCAGATAAAGCCTGGTCCCAATGGATATCCCGAAGGTTTGCTAACAGACATAGTAAGACCTGCCTATTAGTTGGCAGTTTGCAGCCCTTTATTTCCTTTTCTTCTTCTCGGGGTACGGTGCCCAATAACATTCTGACATACTCATCTTGCCGTGTATCCATGATTAAATTCTCTATTCACAACATCAAATCACTGTCAAGGGAAAAGAAAAGAGCATCATTAAAATTAAATGCAATAAAATAATACGTGGAAAATTTGTGGGTCAGCTTTCCAGACCCGGAAATGAAAATCTGATAAAATGTGCTATTTTCACACTTATTTATGAAGTTCATAAGCTGAAATAGCAATACTTGCTGGTACGACGGTGCTAGCTCAAACATGCACCGATCTCCAAGAAAATTTACAGGGCTGTTTCCTAGATAAATACACAACACTAAAACTTTGAACAGCATTGTAGGACCATTTTTTGATTTTTGGAGGGCAACGGTCACACCCTATATATATATATATATATATATATATACCTTACCTTATGAACCTTATGTTGTTTCGTGCGTTGGTCTCTCTTCACACGGAGGTCAAGCTGGTGGCCCTGCCTCTAGGTCTGGCTTGGTGGAGGAGCCAGTTGCTTTCTTGTGCTCCCCACCGTACATAGCTAGGCACGCCCGGCTCATCTGGTACCGTCCTGAGCCAGGCATCCAGTCTTCTCTTGAAGACTTTAAACTTTGACCCCCGTTACGTTTCTGATGTGCTTTGGAAGCTGGTCGAAAAGTCTTGGCCCCCTGACAACCAAGCTATTTTCCTTCAGAGTTGAGGAGGTCCCTTGTCAGGCCTTTAATTTGGGAACAGTACACATTCTGCCTTTCCTATTTTCCAGTGTTGTTTGAATGGTAATTGGGTTTAGTTTTAGGTTTGGTACCAGTTTTTCGATCATTTTCCATATGTAGATTATGGTGTACCTCTCTCTTCTTTCCAGGGAGTACAGATTTAGTTTACGTAGTCTTTCCCAGTAGTTGAGTTCTTTGCAGCCATCAATCTTGGCTGTGAAATGCCTTTGCGTTTCTTCTAGTTTATTAGTTTCTTCCTTTTTATATGGGGACGTCAAAACTGAGCAGTATTCAAGTTTTGGTATAATCAGTGTATTTAGCAAGGGAATCATTACTGTCCTGTCCCTTCTCTTGAACGTTTTTAGTACCTGTCCGGCGACTCTTTTTGCTTTATTTATCGCTATCTGATTTTGTGTTTCGAATTTCGTATCATCTGTCATTATTGTCCCGAGATCGATCGCTTTCGTGCTTCTCTGAATTTCCTGTCTATCTGGAGCATAATATGCAGTCTGTTTAAATTCTTCTTTTCTACCATATCTCAAGAGCTGAAATTTCTCGGTGTTAAATGACATGTTGTTGTCTTCTGACCATTTGTATATTTTGTTCGTGTCCCTCTGCAAGGCCTCCACGTCATGTACATCGTTGATTTTTCTGCCGATCTTTGTATTGTCTGCAAAGATGTTACTATACTGTTGCTGTTTACTCCGCTGTCTATGTCTGTTAGCATGATAATGAACAGGAGTGGGGCCAGTACTGTCCCTTGTGGTATTGAGCTGCGTACTTCCGATTCTGATGATGATATACCTTGAATTTTGACGACCTGCAGACGTTCTCTGAGGAAGTTATAGATCCATTTTCCCACTTTGCTGTTATTCCAATATATTTAATTTTATGTGCTATTATACCATGGTCACATTTGTCGAAAGCTTTAGCAAAATCTGTGTATATAACATCGTAGTTGTAATTGCCTTCCAATGCATCTAGGATATTGTTGTAGTGTTCTATTAGTTGTGATAGGCATGATCTACCTGATCGGAATCCATGCTGATTTTTGTTGAATCTTTCCCGTGTCTCCAAAAATCATAAATTTTCTCTCTAACTATTCTTTCAAATACTTTGATGAGGTGGGACGTCAATGACACTGGTCTATAGTTCTTTGCTTGAGATCTGTCCCCTCCTTTATATATAGGGACAATGTTTGCTCTTTTCAAGATGCTCGGTATTTCCCCAGTGTCTAGGGATCTTCTCCATATCCAGTATAAAGGTGTAGCTATTTCATTTTTGCAGTTTTTAATCAATAATGCGTTCCAATTGTCTGGACCTGCAGCTGACTGTGGTTTCATTTGTCCTATAGCTCTCGCTACATCTTCTGGTGTAAAATCAGTCTGTTATATACTCTCCTTGCAATTCCTCCTCAAAGAATGCATTTATGTCAGGTATCGCTTTGTCACTTTTTGGGGGACTGAAAACTAATTCATATTGAGCCCTCAATGTATCAGATATTTCTTTTGGATCGTCGGTTAGTTCATTATTTCTCGTCCTTGAGGGCCCAATAGCGGCGCGCGTTTTTGTTTTCCTTTTTGCATAGCTATAGAAGTATTTTGGATTTTCCTTTATTGCTTCTACCGCCTTTTCCTCTTCCTTCTTCCTTTTCCTCTTCCCAGTTTTTCTTTTATTGCTTTCCTGTCATTATCTCCGCAGTTGCCTAACTTCGCCTCCACTCTCTTTCTTATAATCGAAAGACGTCTACGATTTGTGGTGCTTTCATGGTAGACCCAGATTAGGACCAGTATACATGAATATGTATTGAAGTAGGGGTCAGTATAAGGCGGCCATAAGGCGATGTAAACAGGAAGAAGAGTCTATTAGAGCATTAAAAGCCTATGAAGCTCGCATAAATAACGATACTAACAAATTTTGAAAATTCGTTAAGAATCAAACGGGTGTCAAAAATGTCCTCCCCTCCGACAATCGATGGGGTGTCGGGGGAGGATGAAATTGCAAAGCTGTGGAAAAACCACTATAACATTCTTAACAGTGTGAGTAGGGATAATCTTAAGATAGATTGCAGCGAAACGCCTGTGGGAGGGAGAAGGGAAAATACTTTGATATCAGTTCCTGAAGTAAAGTTAATTAAAGAGTTAAAGACTGGTTCTGCGTTAGGGGTAGATGACCTATCGAATTAGCACTTAAAATATGCCAATGACGTAGTATATCTGCATATATCATTGCTCTTATCAGTCATACTTGCTCATAGCTATATCTCTGCAGAGTTCATGAGGGTATATATCTTGCCCCTGGTCAAAAATAATTATGGAGACATTCTGTCCGGCAATAATTACAGGCCTATTGCTGTTGCTTCCTACTTCTCGAAACTACTAGAAAAACTCTTGTTACTCCGATTAAATGATTACCTATGGACATCTGATCAGTTTGGTTTTAAAAGGTCCCACTCAACCGACCTGTGTATCTAAGTACCTAAAGAAACAATATCTAAATACATTGACAGTAATTCAACTATTTATAGCTGTTTCCTAGATATAAGTAAGGCATATGATAGAGTGAACCACAATATTTTATTTAAAAAAGTAGAAGACAGGAAGGTTCCCATGTAAGGGGTTCCAAAAAACCTTAGCCCCCCCATTTGCAGCTTACATGTTTACGTATATCGAAATAGTTTTTAGTGATTATAAAAAAATATAAAATTCTTTATTTATTGCAGGTATTAAAATTACTCTAGCTGATAAAGTGATAATATAATGGCTTCTCAATTAATTGGTGATTCGGAGAGGCAACGTGTGATAGATCGCATACGAGCAATAACATTTCGGGAAGCTCGTGATGCTGGAGCCACCTTTATAACACGTTCATGGGTTGCCAAAAAGTTGCGAAGAAGTGAGGACTTCGTCAAAAGAAATTGGAATAAAACTTTGGATGAATGTGAAATGGATACAACCAAATCTGGGCGCCCAAATTTGCCACTCTCTCAGGAAACAAAGGACATCATTGAAAGCGGTACGCGTAAGCGGAAAAACAGCCGTGCTAAACTTTCTAGAGAGATCGAAGTGTTGAGAGGAAAGATCGTTAGTGGTGAGATCATTCGACTGTACCGTCATAGGCAAGGTTTAAAGCCTTGGCATGAACTTCCAAAGCCAAGAAAAACTCAACTTAACATCGCTGACAGAATGTGGTTTGCCCATTATCTTGAAGATTGGGATGTGGATGATTTCATGCATTTAGCTGTCTCCGATGAATTTTTTGTTTACGTAACACGTCGGCCTAACTACCAAAATGATCGAGTGTGGGCCACAACACCACATGAAATCAATGACAATGAACATTATCGCGAATTATTAAAAAGTCCAGACTGTGTTGGTGTGTTGGTTTTGTTCAGTGCAAAGAAGCTCATGTGGGTGCTGAAGCCAAATGGTCAGAGTTGGGATGGACAGTATTTTCGTGATATTATTCTATCCCAGCATGTCATTCCTTTTCTAAGAAACCCAAACAATGTTATGGATGTCGATCAGGTCACACTTCTGCACGATAAGGCCCCCTGCTTTAAGGCATTAGCCACTCAACAGTTGTTGCGGAACCATGAGATCGATTTCTTTGGAAATGAAGAATGGCCAGGAAATTCTCCTGACCTGAACGTCTGTGAACACACTGGATCAGTTATAAAGGACAAGGTTGAATGTCTCTTGTTTCGAGAACCTGCAGCAAATCGATTTTCGAAGTAGCCTGAAGTAGCTCGTTCATCTTTCCAATATAGTCCACTTTGTCCATTATAACTATGGTGTTAGCCTTGTCTGCTTTAGTAATATGGAGCTCACTATCTTTTTTTAATTGTGAAAGGCTATTGCGAAAACGTTTAGGAAAGTTATCTTCGTAAGTAAAATTCGCAGCACCATTGACAAGGCCTTTAACTATGTTAACCAAAGACTGAGGAAGGTTACACTGTTTTTCCAAACAAGCAAGACTATGACAGATTTGTAAAGCAGTAGGTTTTTAACAATAAAAAAAGTCATACCAAATCCAAGGGCACTTTTTGCATCATCACTAATATTTTTCGAAGAAAGGTTCACAACACATTTTGAGCTTGCTTTTTTACTCCACTGACTATTTCGAATGAGACTTTTAATTTTGCGATCCAAAATGTTACGAAGTGAAGAAGTTCTCCGACGCAACTCGTTGTAAATTTCATCAAACAAGGGTTGGATCCACGGTTGGGAAATAACGGTCAAAACATTACGTTTGGCAATGCCTAAATTTTTGAAGGTGGACCACTCATTTTGTCTGGTGACTTAAATATGTTTCTTTAAAATTAATCTGCTAAAGTTGTTGAACGGATGGTCGTCCATTTGTCTGAGACGAATCGGAAGGAGAGACTTTGGAAGGACCTGCTCCTCTAGACAATTAGTAAGAAACTTTCGTCAGATACGAATTGCATGCCCCTTCATTAATGTAGAAGAAAACACAGACACAAACAAGAAGTTACAAGGAAAAGAAGTACCTCAAAAGGCCTTGCGGCCCATACCGAGGAAGTACCAATGGCAACGGGTGCCACGGAAAATTTTCTACACACTCAAATAGTGTGCAAAATTTGGTCTAACCTTTTCTTGAACTGATCCACAGAGGAACTGTTCACAACTTCCGAAGGTAACCTGTTCCATGTGTCACAGATCTTATACGTAAAGTAATTCCCACACACACTAGTCCTAAACCGTTTCAAATCCAACTTCCAACTAGTGCTTGCATAATACCGAAAATTTTCAATACCGGTATTTGGAGGCAATTATGCTAATCCCGGTATTGATACCGGTATTATGAAAAAAATAATTTATTTTGATTTATTATGGTGCCACCCTACCAACCCTCCCACAAGTCTGAGGGACTTGCAGTACTCACCATATTTACTATAAATTAATGACCCAACTCCAAATAGATGGCATTCTATTCGAAAAAGTTTATACAGTAAATTACTAAATTGTAATAAAAATATTATTTGAATTTTTTTTAGCATATTATTATACAACTACTGGGGTAGATAGAAATTATTAGTATCTAAATATTTATTTCTTAGTTTGATTTTGAAAGTATGCTTTGAGGAAACAAAGAGCATCTAGGGATTGTTCAGATAGACTTGATCTCAGTTTCGTCAGAAATAGGCCTGCAGCAGAAAAGGCTCTTTCTGATTCTGCACTTGTAGGTTTAATTGAAAGCAGTGCCTTGTACAGCTTCTCTAAATTCTCACTTCTCTGTAAAGTAACTTCCAAGCTTTTAAATTCATTAGTAACATCAAAATCAATGGAATTTTTTTTAGATGGCACTTTTCCTAGTTTGTCCATTTCTTGCATGTATTCACTCAGTAATGAATCTGCTTCCACTTCAGTCTTATCGGAGGACTAAATTGCCTAAATTTTACAATAGCAATTTTTGTCAATACCGAAAACCTATAATATCGGTATTATTTGTACTTCTTCAATACCGGTATTAATACCGGTATTTCAATACCGGTTTTAACCCCTACTTCCAACCATTGTTGCGAGTTGGGTTATCATTTAAACTAAACATACTTCTAAAATCGACATCGTTGAACCCGCGTAAGAGCTTGAAAACCTCGATCAGTTGACCGCGCAGCCTCCGAGTTTCAAGCGAAAACAAGTTCAGGGCGCGTAACCGTCGATTGTAGCCCATATGCCTAACGGAAGGGATTAACTTTGTGGCCCTCGCCTGCACTCGCTCCAGCCTCTCAATATCTTTCCTGAGGGTGGGCGACCAGAACTGCACAGCATACTCCAGGTGCGGCCGAACAAGGGAATTGTACAGTGAGAGCACAATCTCCTTGTTCCGAAACTGAAATTGCCTCCTGATATAACCCAATAGTTTCTGGGCTTTCTTTTCCACCTCTACACACTGTTTCGTAAACTTAAGGTCGCTGCTAATTAGCACACCCAAGTCCTTTTCTAAATCAGTCACCTCGATATTACTACCCAACATCGAGTAGTCCGACTTGGGATTGGCGTAGCCAATGTGCATCACTTTGCATTTACCCAAGTTAAACGGCATTTGCCATTTTTCGGACCACTCTCCTATCCTACCTAGGTCCGCACGCAGTTCCTCGATCGCTTCGGGCGTCCCAACATTGGCCCCAAGCTTGGAGACAATAGAGGGAACAGCAAAGCGAAGGAACGCGTGGTGTTCATTATATGAAAATTATTTCACGAAAGTGACACGTGAAAAATATTTAAGATGAATAAAACCACGAAGGGAAAAGAAACACAAAGTGGTGCTCAAGCGCTTTCGTCTAATGACATCCTCAGGAACACTGGAGTGAAAAGACAGTTCAAGACTATACAGGGTGTTTCAGGAGGAAAGGTCAATACTTCGGGAGGTGATAGTATCGGTCATTGTGAGAAAAAAAGTTCATATGAACATGTGTCTAATTCTGAATCGTTACGGAGATAGAGCTGTTTGAATCTGATGCGCGCGCAGCTCTTCCTCCCCCTTCCCTCCCCTATAACCTTGAACCATATAAGCTGTAATGTAAGCATGTAACATAAGCCAATCGACAGCTGACTGTTGTGAGTGACATTGTTTGGTGTTTAATGCAGTGTTAAGAATGCCACACAGGCACACACCTTCACACATGCCGAATATGCAGATAACACTGCTTTTGTATTTGTAGATTCAAACAGCTGTATCTCCGTAACCATTCAGAATTAGACACATGTTCATATGAAATTTTTTTCTCACAATGACCGATACTATCACCTCCCGAAGTATTGACCTTTCCTCCTGAAACACCCTGTATATAGGTTACAAAAAAAAAATATATATATATATGTTAAACACAGACCATTCTGAGTTTGTATATATATATATATATATATATATATAGTAAGTGTAGAAATAAAAATTGTGGGAGGAGCAAACATATATGTACGGAAAACTAACGAAAGTTTACAGTCAGTTTAATAGATGATGCCAAAATGATATATATGTCACAAAGAAATAAAATAAAGAAATAAACCTAAGCACTTGAGCACCACTTTGTGTTTCTTTTCCCTTCGTGGTTTTATTCATCATATATATATATATATATATATATATATATATATATATATATATATATATATATATATATAAACCAGTCCAATTACAAAATTTTTGCACTTTCAACAACTTAGTCCATAACTGCAAGAAGGGGAGAAATATCTTAAATGGCAAAAAAACACATCCCTTTCAATTTTGGAAACAAAATTGAGCATAAGTTCTAAAGTAGCTTGTTGACTGTAAGCCCTATTAATTATTAGTGTAATTAGACTCTTAATGTAATTAGTGTTTTGCTTGTTTGAGGGGTCACCTAATTAATATCAAAGTAAAAGAGATTAATAAACTTCGTGGTTTTTAGCTTAATTAACAAAATAAATAATGATGGATGTCACAAGGTGAAATAACGTACAATTGTTCGATACCTTGTGCAGTAAAAAGAGTGCATGAGTTGCTGAAAATGAAGTTGATTACAAAAAGGACAAATGCACAATGGTCAATTAAATGATTAACGAAAAGCAAGATTGCACAACTGAATGAACTTTCAGTTATTCAAGTTAAGGAATGAATAAGGCCAACAGAGACCTGCTCATAGAATGTGGCGTCTTGGACGCGTGTCACCAAGAACTGAGGGAGGTAGTTTGAGCTGGATGCCTCGAGGGTATGGTGTGGCGTCATCATCTCCAAAATGGTGAGGGCCCCCAGCCGCTGTCTCTGGTCGAAAAAAAAATGAAACACCTTGTTTGAAGCGGGAAACTTCAATAGAACAAAAATTATTTTTGTGTAGGCATGAGAACGAGTGAATACCTGTACATGTTTGCCGGTAAGAATCTCTGCAGGAATGCCTGTAGATGTTTGACGGAAGAGTCTCTGCAGGAATGCCTGTAGATGTTTGCTGGTAAGAGTCTCTGCATGAATGCCACTATAGCTCTATATCAATAACATTTTGATTAAATGTAAAAATCAGAATATCATACTTCAAAATTCATATACTTAACTCTTGACCACCATTGAGGAGCTCCAGACCACAACCTGCGAAGCGCCAGCGCGTAGGGTTGCCAAGTGTCCTTTATTTCAAAGGACAGTTCTTTATTTCAGCTCATGTGTCCTTGTCCTTTGATAAACTCGGAAAGGACGCCATATGTCCTTTAATTCAGTAATTGACTCTCAAAATTTTATTCATCACTAAAAATTTGAGACGGAGATGTTTTCAAACTTAATTAATTCGTTAATCGGAAGAAGTAAGATTCAATATTCAGATGTGATTTCTAGTAAATCAGAGTTGGCAAACCTGCCCCCATTGCCCGTTGCCATTGTCATCTTTGCTGGAGAGGAACGAGGAAGGCATCGCCCGCTAACATATTTTTTGTGCTTTGCCAAATTGCCATATTAAACCGGCTTCGTGAGTTTTTGACGTGATTCTATTTTTTATGAGTTGAAGAATATCTTCAGATGAATACTTAGGTAAGAATACTTACTTATATACTATACGACTTTCTAGACATATTTTATCTATGAATATAATAAAGAAATTGTAAAAAATATTGCACAAGTAAATTTTGATCATGATAAGCAATGGAATATACGGTAGTGTGCAAGTGTCCTTTATTCAAGATCTGTTGACTTGGCAACTCTGGCCCAGCGGGGCCAGAATTGAGTTACAGTATTTATACCACCATATTCTCTCATCCTTCCTCTATTCCGTGGCTGAGTCAGGGGAGCAGATTGTGGACCTGTACGTATGGTCGAAATCAATCAAATATCGTTATTGGTTCAAAAGTTATGGCGTTTTGCGAGATGACAAACTTTAACTGCATTTTTCTTCATTTTTTAATTTTGGTGTTTGGCAGCTTGTGGTCCGGAGCACCTTCAATGTCAAAATAAAATAAATAAATAAAAAATGTAAAATAGAAATGTGAAGCCCCAAAATCTGAGGTAAAATACGAGTACTTAAATTGCGAACAATACGCAGTCTTCAGTCTTTAAAATAATTGACATGGTAGTTACGCACTGCATAATAATCTTTCAGAAATAGCAGAAACCAGCTTGGTAGATGAAATCTTAAATACACTTTACTTAAGAAAAGTTAACGACGACGTAAAACTTAAAAGATTATTTATTTGCCTCTGCCTTGAGTTGGTTTACTAAAATAAAGCTTTTATGAAAGAAGTTTTGAAAGTTGCAATAAGTTCTTTATGAAGTAGACATAAAAAAAAGTTATGAAGGGCTTAAAAATCAAGAGAAAGAAACAACTGAAATGAAGACAAGAAAATTTTGAAAGAGAACCAACTCTACGTAATCTCAACACAAAGTTTTTAAACTTTTTCAGCTCATGTTGAATGTTTTGGGGTGTTCGAAATTTTGTGATATATATTTTTTGTTTTGGAGTAAATTAACACACACACACACACACACACACATATATATATACACACACACACACACATGGCGAGCCCAATAGGGTATGTGACATGTGCGACCGCACAGGGCGCCGCGATCAGGGGGACGCCAAAATCGAATTGAAAATATCATCAAGTTAGGACGATATTTCCAAAAGTTATACTTTTTGCCATTTTTTATGCTTCAACTTAAAACAAATGACTACAAATGTTGCAGAAAATTTTTTAAATCTATTTTCCTGTTTGAATTTCAGAAAGCAGACAAAATGTCCTCACTGTCTCGTAAGAAAATCTTCGTGTCGACACAGTTTTAAGTATTCATCGTAAGCAGAGGCGGATTAAGACACCTAGGGGCCCCCGGGACAATGAAGAATATGGGGGCCATTTTCTATAGCTTTTTATTAACAATACATGTACATGTACAGTACATAGTACATTTACACGAATTATATGTACGGTGCTCAGGCTAATTGAGAAACAAACTTAAAAGAACCTTAACACAGTGTATTTTGCGGTTTGCCAAAACCAAACAGTATTAAACAAACTTTACTTTCGGGCCTATAAAACATAAAATAAAGCAGGGAATTTGTCAGTTTATGTACTCTGTCATATTTAATCAAAGAAGTTTGCGAAATCTCGAATTATATCATCGAAACTCAGTTGATTGGAGGACCCTTCAAGCATGGGAGCCTGAGGCTTCAGCCTCAATAGCCTCAGTGATAATCCATCCGCCACTGGTCGTAAGAAACGCCAATTCAGCTTCGAAGGTGAAGATGAAGCTGTAACGAACTCGGAAGCCAAGTTCAAAGTTGACTTCTTCCGCCAATTTGTAAATACGACGACAGTGTCTGTGGAAAAACGGTTCAAGTAGATGAACCAATATGTAGGGCTTTGGGGCTTCCTTCATGACCTGGCACGCCTCCCTAACAAGAAAACTTTGATGAAGCACTGTATGGAGCTTGATCACGCACTGGCAGACGGAAAGAGCTATGACATTAACGGCTTCGACCTCGGCGAAGAGCTAGGCTACCTCCCACATTTGCTGCCAAAAAGATTGCAGCGCTCCTCAAGAAGTTCTCCAGTTTATTTTAAACAATAAACTTTGTGACAACTTCCCAAACACCTGGGTATCACTCAGGATGCTATTAACTTTGCCCGTCTTAGTGGCGAGTGGCGAGCGGAGCTACTCGAAGTTGAAGTTCATCAAGACTCAAAACTTACCTGCGATCGACCATGAGAGATGACAGGCTTTCTTCACTGTCCATTCTTTTCGATCGAGAATGCTGTGGCTCGCAACATTAACATGCCATAACGATATCAGAATTTGCGGCGACTAAGACACGAGAATTTTCCTTTTGAATGAGCCTGTAATGTTTGTTTTTATAGTGTAAATTCAATAAAAATATTGACATTTTTTTACTTAGGTATTCCTGAAACCTTCGTTAAGACCACACTAAAACATGAGGAGGGAGAGTGAATACAAAGTTCGCACAGGACGTCATTTCCCCTACGGCCGGCCCTATATATATATATATATATATATATGTGTGTGTGTGTGTGTAAAGGCGCGTTTTTTACAAAGTTAAATTGCTCAGAGAAAACTACTGACCTCTCATTGCAAAGAGGTCCTTGAAAATGAATAAAATCATCTGATGTCAACCAGAATAAAATTAGTGAAGTGGTCAGTTAATTTCATGTAGTTTAACATTAACAGAGCTCTTTAAGCTCTCTCTCTCTCTCTCTCTCTCTCTCTCTCTCTCTCTCTCTCTCTCTCTCTCTCTCTCTCTCTATTATATATATATATATACAGTGGAACCTCGCTTAACGAGCATAATTCGTTCCCGAATTGTGCTCGTTATGCAAAATGCTCGTTAAGCAAGGCAATTTTTTCCATAGGAATCAATGTAAAATATGATAATGCGTTCCATGCTTAAAAAATACTTAAAATAATATTTATAATGATATTTAAAGGCGTTTTTTAAATTATTATTGCAGGAAATGAAAAGATTATTAATAAAAATTAACCCAAAAGAGTATGTAAATAATTAGTAAACGGTGAAATTTATAAATAACTTACGAAGAGAGAAGGTGCTCCTGACGCACGCAAAGGAAATGAAGAGACAGGGGAGGAGGAGAGGGTTATTGAGGGGAAGGAGGAGAATCGGCTTCGTTCAATGCAATAACATTCTCGACGAGCTCACAGTCACTAGCTTTAAATTTTTTAGAGGCACTTTCACTTTCTTTTGGATCCTTTTTCACGAGGAAACTGTCTAGAGACATTTGTTTTTGTCTACGCTTTAAATTTTGACGAAATATTTTGCTCGTTAAGCAAAGTGTCGCTCGTTATGCAAGGTAATTTTCCCCCATTCTTTTGGCTCGTTATACGAATTTCTCGTTATACGAGGCACTCGTTAAGCGAGGTTCCACTGTATATATATATATATATATATTTCATAATGGTATGAGTTTATTGCTTCGATGAAAAGGAAGCAAAAGACTTTCACGATATATGGTGCCTCCTTGATACACCAAGAATAGGTCACATGAATATGAGTAGAAGCAGGGCTCAGTGTGAAGCAGCCAAAGGATGGTGTGAACACAAAAATTCTATTCGAGCAGCAAAAGCATGTGAAGCTAACTTAAATAATGATAATAAAAACTTTGGAAATTTGTTAAGAAGGAAACGGGTACCAAGAATGTCCTCCCATCAACAAGTGATGGGGTGTTTAGAGAGTAAAAAACTAAAAAGTTGTTGAAGACACTCTACCCAAACTTTTTTAATATCGTGGTTAAGGTTAATCTTAATGTAGGCTGCAATAGAACGTCAGTGAGAGGGTTCAATGAAAATACATGGACTTCATTTCCTGAATTTAAGAGTCTTATTAAATAGTTAAAGACAGGTTCTTCTTTAGATGTAGATAACCTATTGAATAAGCAGGCCCGTAACTAGTGAGGGGGGGGGGATGCGATGGTCATATAAAAATTAAATATAAGGTGTAACTTCATATTTCTATCACCATGGTTGTTCATGTACTTCAATTTTTATCTGATAACCTGCACTAGCACACCAAGGAGATGAAAGCATTATTCAATTCCGTCTTCGTCCTTTAACATGCTATTCATACAGCCTATATTGAGCAAAGTTCGCGTGTATATTATAGCCTATAGCCCTATACGATTCTCAACTCTAGCTTGCTACTACAAGTTGTGAGTGTGAAAGGAGGCGAATGCCCTAAGAAGACGGCATACCTACAACAGAACCAGTATGGCTCAAGAGAGGCTTTCTTCACTCGCACTTATGCACATCCACTACCTCACAGACATTGACCTTGATCAAATTGTAGATTTGTTTGTGACAAACCCACCCTAGGAGGCTAGAGCTTAGCACTCTCCTTAAAGATCAGTAGCTCGAATATTATGAGAAATGTTTGCTAGAGCAATTTGAAAAATAGTATTTATTTTTCAATTGTTTTTTGACTCCTTACTTTTGGATACGCTAAAATTCTCTGATTCTAAATTTTTTATTCAACATTTTAAAACATGTAAAACACTTACAGACATATCAACTCTCACGGATTTCCCGTGAGACTCACGGATTTGAAGTCTCAAACTCCCTTCCTTATATGAGATATGTTTCCAGTTATCAAAATCAGGCACAGGCAAAATTAGGCAAAATCTCACGGATTTTCATACTTCAAGGTTGACGTCTCTGCACTTATGATGTGATGTAATAAAGTTACATGTTCTTCTGGCTCACTTCTGCGTATGTTATATAGGCCCCTATGTATTTGTTGTTTTATTGTTCTCTTTGTGACGATCTGTTTTATTCATATATTAGAGAGTAAAATAAACCTCTCAGAATGTTTGTTTTTGCCTTAAAATGTCTTAAAACTCACAAAACCTGACGTTTTCACGCCATTTCAGACTCTCTGAGCTTCTTCGCAACCGCTTTCAAAAGGCAGAAAATTCAGTTTCAGACAACCTAAATTTTCAAATTTTCCCAGGGGATCATACCCCCGAACCCCCCTAAGAGCTCGCGTCTTCGGCGTTTGTTCGCATTCCTCCATAAAAAATCCTGGCTACGAGCTTGATGAGCATTTAAAGTAAGCTAATGATGTGCTGAATCTTCATATCTGCAAAGTTTATGGATATATATATTATGCCCCTTGCCAAAAAAATATATAGGGGGACATTCTATCCAACAATAATTACGAGCCTATTGTTGTTTCCTCCCTGCTTCTCAAAACTACTTGAGAAACGTTTGCTACGTTGATTAAATGATAATTTATGGATATCTCCTAATCAGTTTCGTTTTATAAGATTCCACTCAAATGATCTGTTTATCTGTGTATTGAAGGAACTTGCATTTAACTACACTGGCAGTAATTTAACTATTTATAGTTGTTTCTTGGTTATAAGCAAGGCATATGATAGAGTGAATCGCAATATTTTATTTAAAAAATTACAGGAGAGAAAGTTCATTGTACGTGTTAAATATATTGAAATTTTGGTTCCTCATGCGGAGTTAGGCAAGGTTCCTTGCTTTCTCCTCTGCTCTTATTATTTCACTTGAAGAGGCAAAAAAGCTGGATGTTGTATAGATAACGTGAGGATTAATAACTTCATCTGTGCCGATTATATGGTATTAATAAGCATTTCTATTAACCGCCTGGATTATATTTAAAAAACTGCAAATTATATTCGCAAAACCATGATATTAATTTTAATGTTACTTAAACAAACAAACATTTCAGTCCCAAAATTTCTCATTAGTCATTTAATATTATTTGGAAATGGAAAGTGAATCAATAAAGCGAGTACAAGAATTTATTTAGGTCAAATTATCACCAACTCTTTGAATGATGACTCAAACATAAGAAAACAATATTGAAACTTCATTTCTTGTATTATCACTAGGCAACAAATTTCAACTTTTTTTTTGTTACAGACACGTGAACTACTGATTCCTACTAAAGCGGTGATGCTGATTTCAGATCTGATATCAAAATTTCTCTATCACGTCCAGATTTTGTGTAACCGAAAACCCCTATTTTTCATTTTTTTTCTCACCCGCTTCTATTACGAAAGCCGTCTAAGCTACTTTTCCGTGCCACGTTTTATGTTAAGCATACTTAAATAATTAGTGAACAGGGATGTCTTTCCTCCTTTATTCTGGCTTAAGACAGACAGCGGAATTCCGCTGGCGGAGTTACCACCCCTGCGCCCAACCATCCACCCAAAGCGCGTTAGTATTTTGTTGTTACTACTGAAAGGCAAATTCCTGTTCTTAAGTGAAACTTTGGTGTGTGTCCTCTTCCTTTGTCGCTTGTAGGATGACGAGCTCTCCTTCTGCAGGAACCAACAATAATCTCCCATCATATTTGGGTTGAAATTACCTTGGTATCTGTTTTCCATAACTGAGATCTGTTGGTGGAAGCGCTCACCATGCTCGTCACTTACAGCCCCAAGGTTGGCCGGGAAGAAGTCAAGATGAGAATGTAAAAAATGAATTTTCAAAGACATTCTGCATCCCATTATTTCATAAGATTTAAGCATGTTTTCTACGAGTTTACGGTGGTTTTCAGCTTTGTGGTTTCCAAGAAAATTTTTGACAACTTCAACGAAAGATGTCCATGCTCCTAGTTCATTCTCATTTAGGTTAGATGGAAACGATGAGTCGTGGATGACACTGCGGATCTGTGGTCCAGTGAAAACTCCAGCTTCTAGCTTAGCATCTGTCAATATTCCTTTGAATTTATCCTTTAAATATTGGAAACCACTACCTTGATGATCCATACCCTTCACGAAATTTTTCATAAGGCCAAGTTTAATGTGAAGTGGTGGAAGATGTACTTTCTGAGGGTCAATAAGTGCTGGGTGTTTCACATTGTATTTACCAACAACATGTTCAGTTCTAGATGGCCAATCATGTTTTTTGTAGGTTCTTGTCATCTCTGCTGTTCCATAGACACAAAAAGCACATATGCTTTGTGTAGCCCAACTGTAACCCAAGAAGTAATGATACAACTTTAAGGTCGCCACAAATATTCCATGTGTGGTCCTTATATTTGATGAGTCTTAGCAGCAGTTTCATCGATTCATAAGTCTCATTAAGGCCAGTGGCATGTGCTACAGGTATTGAAGGTTTTTCATTGCCGTTGTGCAGTAATACAGCTTTAAGGCTAGCTTTACTAGAGTCAATGAACAGTCTCCATTCTTTTGGATCATAGCGACAGCCAATCCCTTGCATCAGACCACTGATATCGTGGCAGAAACAAACGTTTTCTTCCTGTAAGTAAAATGATGAAAACTGCAAATGGCGATGGCGGAAATGGGAAACTTTGGTGTTTGGTTGGAGAAGATTAAATTCTTGAAGTCTTGAACCAAGCAACTCTGCCTTTTCTTTTGGTAATTCCAAATCGCGCACTAAGTCATTTAACTCCGCTTGACTTAACAAATGTGGGAAATATTTGCATCTGGAACATATATGCCATCTTTCCCTGTTTCTATATCACTAGCAGAATCTTCAGATGAACTGCTGTCTGTTATCGTTGCTGGTGGAACTGGTGGTGGATTTGTTTCATCATGTGGTACTGGTTTCATTGCTGATTCGCAGTTTGGGTACGTGATCTTTGATTTATTTTCTTTGTGAAACCAGCAATCTTTGTCAAACAAAATAACAATCACTGAAGTGATTTTTCGGCTCACGCCAAACCATGGGGACTGAGAACGGCATAGCTTTTCTTTTACCATTCATCCAAGCTATTAACATTGCATTGCACTGTGCACAGCAAATATGTGGTGCCCAGTCCCTCTGTTGGTCTCCTAACTTACAGTCAAAATAACACTTGTAGGCAAGTTTAATCTTTGTTGTTATGTTTCTACGTTGTGGCTTAGGTGTATATTGTCCACAGACAAAGCAGAAGTTGTCTGGGTGATTTACACAAGCACGTCTATTTGATGCCATTTTGAATTACCATACAATACCTGAAAAAAACGTAGAAAGTAATTATTACGATGTGCAAAATAAAAAGAAATACACACCGTAGTACAAAACAAATGCTATAAAAACACACAAGTCACCACAACCTGTCACTTGCTCATCAGCAGAGAGCTTCAACAACCGTTCTGCTTGACTGTCACGTAGCGACTGACCGTTGTGCCGTTGCCCGTTACTATGCTCTTGACTCAGTGTTGCCAACTCGGGATAAATTTTATTTATCAAAATTGTTCGAATTTGTATATAGTTGGCAAAAAAAATTGCTTTAACCTTGAAAAGCAAGTTTCATATTACTGGCATTAAGCCGATTAAAACCAAAATCTGGACGTGGTAGAAAATTTTACTAAAAGTGATTTGCATTTTACACAAAATCTAGACGTGATAGAAAAAATCTAATTATAGATTTGAAATCAGCATACCGAAATTAGCTAGGAGCACCTATTTGGTCTTCTGTAACAAAATCTTTGTTGCCTAGTGTTATTTTTCGTCTATTTTTTGCTTTTTCGCGTTTAATATATTTATTATTATATGTATTATGGAAGTGATTTTTCCTCCAATAAAACTTTTCATTGTCATATATATATATATATATACAGGGTGGGCCGTAAGTTTCCATACATAGGAAAAATTAAACGTTTGTTTTTATGTTTCAGATACCCTAAGAATATGCGTTTGACGTAAGATCTTGTTTACTGATGAAGCAAATTTTTACGTCAATGGAGAGGTTAATCGGCAAAACATACGTTATTGGAGTAATGCTAACCCTAACTGGCTGAGTCCGACGAAGATGCAAGGTGCCGGTAAAGTGATGGTGTGGGCCGGGATATGGGGTGACAGAATTATTGGACCAATTTTTGTCAGTGGAAATCTTAATGCCGAAAGGTATCTTAACATGTTGCAAGAAGAGATTTTCCCATCCCTGCTAAACGAGGAAGGTAACTTCCCAGTTTACTTCAAGCAAGATGGACCTCCACCTCATTATGGTCTTCACGTGCGTCGGTATTTGGATCAGCAGTTTCCGGATGCTTGGATTGGTCGGCGTGGTCCTGTGGAGTGGCCTCCCAGATCCCCAGATCTCACCCCCCTTGATTTCTATCTTTGGGGGCACTTGAAGGCCATGGTGTATCAGGAAAAGATACGAGACATAAATCATCTAAAGGAACGTATCACCAACGCCATTACAAGCATAACGTCAACTGTGCTAATGCGTGTTCATCAACAGTGGGGAACACGTATTGAAATGTGTTTTCAAAACAATGGCAACCATGTAGAGCATATTATATAAATAAAAATGGTTGTCCATAAAAAAATGTTTATTTTTCCTATGTATGGAAACTTACGGCCCACCCTGTATATATATATATATATATATATATATATATATATATATATGTGTGTGTGTGTGTGTGGTGTATTTGATCTTCCTATCATATATTGCTTGTTTGTTTGTACTGTACATTATCTTCAACTAAAAACAGTTTCAAAACATACTCCATATATTTCTGGTTTTTCTGCATATCTGTAATTAACTAATTTGAGTTGAGTAACTTATATGTACGAACACTGCTATTGTGCAAAACCTATAAAAAATCTGTGAGTCACATGTTGCTCATTAATATGGTTATTTAATTTTTAAAAAACGAGTTATCTGTCATGATAAATAAAATAAAAGAAAGGTTTCGTTTTCTGCTACTAGATGGCGCGAACGCAGTCAAAACTATAAAGTTGTTATGTTCACGCACGCGCAACCCGGCATTCTTTCAACACAGAAACTCAGTTAGAAAATGAAAGTGATGGAGGTGGTTCGTGGAATATAGATCGAAAATCAATGAATTGGACCTAAGCTATAGTGTAATGTATAATGACCGAAATTTGATGCATATATGCCTAAAAGGATACTGGTGAAACGCCGATACTTGTATCAGATTCCAAAATTATTTTATGGCAGGTAGGTTTCATAGCCTCACAGCTGAGTTGATCTTGATTTTAATCTAGGCTTTCCGTCATCCCAGGAAGGAAGGAAATACATTCGAGAACAATTTCTTAAACGTTTCAACATGTTTTAATGTAGGCTTAAGCTGGACTTCTCTTATTTAAAGTAGGTTTATAAGTATGTGGCCAGGCTAGTCTAGCTAATTTAAGAAGTTTTCGTTAAGGATACTTCTGTATCGTATATTAGTGTTAAGTAGGCTATTCGTGTAGGCTATGTGATAAGTCCAGCTGAAAGCTAAGCAAATTTTTATTTTTTACCTCGTTACAGTTTTCATTAGGCCAGTCTACTTTTTAAATTAGTGACTTGTACAATAATCATCTATATGTAGTTTTTAATGATTTGAGAATACGTCACGCAAACTTAGAATTAGGCCTACTTCGGTAAAGAATAGACTTTTCCTAGATCTATTTTATAAGCATTTTAGAACTGTCTCAGCCTGGCTGATCTTCATGTTGTAGTGTTGTAAGACTGAATATTTATCAAAGTAAAGGACTACTATTTTCTTGTTTAAATGGTTCTGGAATTAAAATTTGATAAATATAAAGTTTCTCGGAGACCAGTTCTTTGAAACTTTTTGTAAAGATCCTGATAACTAACCAATCCAAAACGCACGATTAAAATTACACGACCACCTAACTTAGTGTAATCTAGTTTTCGTGACACGTAATATTAGCCATAAATTTAACTAGGTGGTTTTTATTATTAATTTTATTGGGCTATTGAGAAGGATTATTGGTAAAATTCCAGAATACATAGGCCCTAATTACTAACCTAACCAACCCTAATCAGTCTAACTTAACAAATTAGGGCCTACCAAGCTATTATAGACACACTGAACTGCGTCTAAATTCTTAAAAATATTTATATTTGTCGTTCAAATAAAGAATTGCTCCCTTTATGTACCGGTAATAAGCTAAAAGTTGTATTTGAAGATAGGAGAGAGGAACCCCTGTACAGCCGCACCTTTCTCATGACTTCGAAATGAGGTTAGGCTAGTGTTTCTTATAGGCGTGATTTATATATAATTTTTAAAAGTTAAAACTTTTCAACGATAATAAATCGCCTAGATTTAAAAAACGGTGCACGACAGGTTAGTGTTTCAGATGCTTTTATGGTAAGTTTTTCAGCATTATTTAGAGATCTTGGCAGGCGAAAGCCTATTAATAGCTTGAAGCCTACTTTCTCCACATAGGCTAATTGATGGTCAAACCCAAAGGATTAGGCCTACCTAGGCCCCTATATAAGTCGACCCTGCGTCCGTACCATTTGTCTACCATGTTTTTACTAGACGAGTCTATAAGATGGGTCAATCTTGGGTGCTACTTAGCTTAAGATATCGAGAAATGTGACTAAGTTAGGCATAGGCTCATCCTTTAGACTTAAGTATGGAACAGTAGTAATGGTAGGCCTGCGGTGGTGGACACTTCCCAGTAGGCCACACGCACATTAAACTTCTTAAAAATGAAATTATTCGTCGTGAAGATAAGAAAGAATGAATTGATTAGCAGCATCTGAAGGTCACGATGGAGAGCCACAGATTGCTGCTGATTCATCCTCCTCCTTGGACATAGCTTTGATGGCCAAAATCGGCTCTCGAACAGCTTTCCAAAAAAATAGCAGGCTAAGAAACGTGTTTTAATCCTAGATCAATTAGCCTAAGATATTTAATTTTCATTATGGCCTATTGCAATTAAGTAGGTGAATAGGCTTATCGAACTAGACTGCGAACGACTGTCGCTCGGTAGCCTAAGCTCCCCCCGTCTTAAATTGCTTTAAATTGCCCTTACGTTAAGAATTTTCACCTGCTTGGTAATATATATGTATATATGTTAGTTAAAGCGAGTATTTAAATACTACGCCTGATCGTGTTATAAGACCTTTGCTGTTACGAAGGAAGTTAATTAATTAACTAAATGACCCAAATATTCTTGAGTAGCCTAAACTCTTCCCCTAAAAGGCAGGTCTTAGGCCTAAACTAGTGCATATTCCGAGAGAAAATGGAAGTCCTCTCTTGTTGTAATGAGATTGCGATTTCGCCAAGTTACGCAATGCTTAACAATAAGCTTTATTTATGCAAATTACGGAGGGTTAGCTTACACCAGACGTGTGGAAATACTTACGCTTCATTGAATTTTTTTTAGAAATTTAATTTTAACTTTCAGATTTTTAAACGGGCGAAGCAAAGGCTTATTTGTGAAGTAAAGACAGCGTAATATTAAAGGTATGAATGAATCTCAGCATATTTTGAAGAATAGCTTCTTGATTGCTGCCTAGTTAAGATATTCTTGATTATCACGCGAGGGAGTAGAAGATTTACAGTAACAGCAGGCCGAGGGAAAGCGATGCAGTGTGGTAGGCTCATTGAAATCTTTGTATCAAGATGTCCCAAAATTATATACATAGACCCCTTTTAAAGAACAACAATTAAGTTCAATTTAACGGTAGTCCTAAGCTCTAACTTTGGGCTACCTTAGGCTAGGCCTGTACAGTATCGTAGTATGTGGCTACTATAACTATGCCATGCTAATAATAATGAATAGACTTATTTTTTTAGGGAGACTCCATATCCTACCAATATCATGAGTAGGCATTTCAAATTTTTTCGCAATGGTTAGCCTACTTACTTTTATCTTTAAAATTGTAGTGTACCTGTATAATGAAATAGGGCCTACCGCTTAGTTATTTTTAGCTTTAAATTTAAATCAGTCCTGCACAGAAATAAAATGCCAAGATATTAACTGGTAAATATAATGAGGTGACGAATGACTCGTTCCAAATGAGAGAGGACTCGAGGAAATCAGTTTAAGATATACGAGGAAAGAGCCTCACGAAATATCGGAAAAAATTTGTTCACCAGATAGTAGTTGACATTTGGAACAGTATACCAGAGCATATCGTCAATGCACCAGAGATAATAGCGTTCGAGAATTCTGGATATACACTAGAGTGCGCAAGACCCGTTAAACGATTACGACCACACGATAAAAATCCAGAGCTAGATCTTACAGGCTGAGAAGTCTCTTCTAGAATCATCTCTACGTTAACCACCTCAAGTTTTAAATAGATTTGAGTAATATACTGGGCGTAATTAGCGACCATCGCAGTAGCATTTGGAGAACTAGGCCTATGCAGATCTCGGAATGAGTAAAAGATACCAGCCTCTCCTTCTTAGTATCGATATAGGCCTAATGGATTATTCTTCATGATAGGCGGTTATTATAATTTAGTTTGAAGCGATCTTAGTTTATAAAAGATTAGAATTTAAATGAAGTAGTAGTAGTAAAAATCAAAACGCTTAATCATTCTGACATTAAAGATCGTCTGGGGTTGTTTAATCTCGTTCCTAACGGCAAAGGATACGTGACGGAAGGGGACCTAGAGCTTTAGCCTTTACGTGGGATCCGAACTATCTACTGGTCAGTACCATACATCCGAATGCGGAAGACTGTTACTCATGCAAATACTAAATGTCACTTGACGGGAAACGAAAGTGGTTATAGAGTACGTGTTAGTAGTACTACGTAGCCAGCCCTATTCATATAATATTAGTAAATTCGGTATTTCTGTAAAAGGGTTTCTTAAATATGGATGGCATTATCAGCCAAATAGTACAGTTGTAATTGAAGGATATATATATATACGAGGGGAATCCAAAAAGTTTCCGGAAAAGTTTAATAATTCAATCATTTCAAATCAGAATTTAATGAATTCTTGTTTTGACATGAATTTGGACCTTCATACATATTAGGCCATGCTAAGACTTACACAACCTTGGTGACAGTGCTTTAAGACGGAGTTAAAAAGAACCCTATTTTTCATGGCAACGGAAATCTCAAAATTCGAGTGGAGAGCTAACATTAAATTCCTAACAAAACTTAAATGGAAACCACCACAAATACTTGATGCCTTACGTGAAGTTTATGGAGATGAAGCACCTAAGAAATCAGTCGTTTATGACTGGATCAAAAGATTCAAACGGGTCAAGAGGTTCTTAATGATAACCAAAGGAGTGGAAGGCCATCAACATCAATTAATGAAGAAACTGTTGCTGCTGTTCGGTCACTAGTCGAAAAAGATCGTCGAATTTCCTGTGAAATAATAGCCAATGAGGTGGGTATCTCTCGTGGTTCTGCTCATTCCATTTTGGTGGATACCTTAGAACTTAGCAAACTTTCTGCTCGGTGGGTGCCTAAAGCGTTGCGCCAAGAACAGTTTGACCAAAGGGCTAGTCTTTCTGTTGATCTTTTGAATCGAATGGAAGTTCATGAAGATTGTTTTATGCATAGACTTGTAACAGGGGACGAAACCTGGATTTATCAGTATGATCCGGAAAGCAAAGTTCAGTCAAAACAATGGCTCCCAAGAGGATCAGATGGCCCAATCAAATTTAAAGCAGAAAGATCAGCTAAAAAGGTAATGGCTACAATTTTTTGGGATTGTGAAGGAACAATTTTAGTGGACTTTCTTGAAGGACAAAAAACAGTCACCGCCCAATATTATGAAAATGTTTTGAGGAAGCTGAAAGATAAGCTTGTTGAAAAAAGACCTGGTAAACTTCATCGCGGGGTGCTTTTCCATCACGACAATGCACCTGCTCACACTGCAAATGTCTCAAGAGTCGTGTTACGGGAATTTCGATGGGAAATCATACCTCAACCCCCCTACAGTCCTGATCTAGCCCTTCCGACTTTTTTTTATTCCCAAAATTGAAGGATTACATAAAAGGAACGCGTTTCGACTCGATAGCAGATGCCAGAACAGCAGTTTTGAGATGGTTTCAGTCGAAAAACTCTGAATTTCATAAAAATGGATTGGAACGCTGGAAACATCGCTTAGAAAAGTGTATAGAGATAGGTGGGAATTATGTCGAACGTTGTTGAGCATTCCTAAACGTATATCCTCTTTTGTTTTCTTTTATTAAAGTTATTTGACCATTCTGGAACTTTTATTAAAGGGTTTTTGTATTAAAGCTTTTTGAATTTTCCGGAAACTTTTTGGATTCCCTACGTATATATGTGTGTGTGTGTGTGTGTGTGGGGGTTTAATGTTCATTTTGTTACCATATCTTTAATATGCAAAGATTTTGGTTTTATAGGCTATGAAATTTACGATTTTCATTTTTTTTTTGTGTGCGGCCGCGCATGCGTGCGTGCACAGAATTGGTCGTAGGAAGCCTCCCTTATATTTGTCAAGAGCTCCGCGCTCTTTCAAAAGACAAATAAGAAGTCCATAAAAAAATCCTTTCACGAAACAAAAGAGTAAATACAAGAATGTACGAGCACGGCTTTGATACCAGAAATATCTCACGAATTTTAATAAAAAAATAGAATCCATACTTAGTAGGCTCAGAGCTGGGCAATAAATACATTGAATGTATTTAAATACTAAATACTAAATACATGGGAGAAATGTATTTAAATACTAAATACTAAATACATTTTACGAATGTATTTAGATACTAAATACAAAATACATCAATTGTATTTAAATACATTTGTAAATACATTTTAAATACATACAAATTTTAACATATGCATTCACTAATTCACTAAGCCATGACACGCACACGATAAAGAAATCAACCGCTTTCGACTAAGAGTGGCACACAACTGATTGAACTGACACGTTGAAACATGAACCATGCTGCACTACACTGTCGACGCGTCGTACTGTGCTAGTACAGAACGTGTATTAAACCAGTAAAAGTATTTACATTTTTATATTTTGAGTATTTAAATACATTGTATTTAAATACTCATTAAAGTATTTAAATACTATATTTAAATACATGAAAAACAATGTATTTATAAATACAGTTCTAAATACACAAATGTATTTAAATACGTATTTAAATACAAATGTATTTAAATACTGCCCAGCTCTGAGTAGGCTTAGACTTGACTTTTCAAATGAACACTAATGAAAATGCTCTTCATAAATTCTGCAGCCCAGTTTTAGGCTTTATTTCATTGTTTCAACATTTCCGGCTTGCAGACTTGTTGATTTATAATAAACTAGCTGAGGTACCCGGCGTTGTCCGGGATAAATTTCACATTGCTGTTGCATGTCGTTCACGGTCAGCTTCAAGGCGTGATTGTCTTTCTTTGGGTGTTTCTCTTGCTCTGGTAGCTGCTACACTTTCTCGGACAGCTTCAAGACGTGATTGTCTTTCTTGCAGTGTTTCTCTTGCTCTGGTAGCTGCTACACTTTCTCGGACAGCTTCAAGACGTGATTGTCTTTCTTGGAGGTTTTCTCTTGCTCTGGCTGTTGCATGTCGTTCACGGTCAACTTCAAGGCGTGATTGTCTTTCTTGTGAGCCTTCCTGCTTCCGGGCTTCTTTATTTTTTCTGGCTGCTGATGTAGATCTGCCCAAATTTGCCCGTTTCTTTGGTGGCATGGTAAAGTTGTTGGGATTTTCAAAAACTGCTAAAAAAACATTGCCACATTAACTTCCTGTAACTATTCGCACAAACAGACAGGCTGACCGACTGTGTTGACATTCTTCATCCCATAAGAGGTTCCCGTGCCAAATTTGGTAGCTCTAGGTCAAAAGGTTTGAAGTCGTCCTAAAAAATAATTGTGAAGCTCAAGATTTTCATGACTTCTTTTCCATAGTTTTATTGACCAAATAATTAGTCATAAAAATGTTAAGATTCAGAAATCTTGACACAATGTGAAGCTCAAAATTTTCACGGCTGCGTTCTTTTCTGTAGTTTAATTTTAATTTATTAACATTCTTCATCCCATAAGATGTTCCCGTGCCAAGTTTGGTAGCTCTAGGTCAAACGGTTTGTGCTTGTAAAGGACAAACAGACAGACAGGCGAAAATATATAATAGATAAGGAAATGACTAAATTAAATATTAGGTACGTACCTTTTCTGAATTTGAGAGCCCAGTAAAGCCAGAAGCTTAATGGCCATTTTGTGGTAAAATTTAATACTTATGGTCCAAATTAGAATGAGCATAATATTTTTGACGTGACACAAATAAATATAAATATATATATATATGAACCACGTACGAAAATCTCGTCAGTATTTTGACCCCCTATTTGTTTGGCGATGCTGCTGCAAGCTGCTCGTACCTTAAAATGGTCAGAATGGTGCTCTGTGTAAAAAGTCTTCATACTTCACTAAAACTATGAATATGTACTTCAATGTATTGATTATACAGTGTGTGTGTGTGTGTATAATAAAAATAATTACGGAGGAAAAAGAAAACACAAAATAGTGCTCAAGCGCTTTCGTTTAATGACATTCTCACGAACACTGAAATTAATAAGAAGATTGAGATTTGAGACTATATATAAATCACAAAGAAAAAAATGATTGGTGCAGAAAAATATTGTAGGAGGAGCATACAATTATATGGAAAAGCTACGAGAGTTTTAGCGCAGTTATAGCGCCTTGCTGCTCTTGTCTAAATATGTTTTGAATGAATTCAAAACAGGATCAAGTGAAAAAAAGGCCCTAGCTAAGGTTGAAATTGTTTGCAAGTTACAGTAAATAATGGCACTCACGAATATTTCTATTAACAATGTTGCTTGAGTGAAACAAAATTGAAGCATTATTCCAATAAATACAATGGGACAACTCTAACAAATTGATAAAAAGGGGCATTAGACGACTGTTCCGTTCTAACGGAATCTTGATGTTTTACACGTGAATAATTAAATAAATAAATTAAGTAAATATAATGCGCCTAGGTGATGTAGTGGTTAGCATCGCTGACCACGAATCCGTCGGCCTCCGATTCGATTCCTGGTGACGGCAGGCGGCGCGTAGCTAATCTAGCAGTTCATCCTTCCACAATAAAAATTGGTTGGTAGATAAATGGGTACCAGGGTAGTCTAGTGGTTAAGACGCTGGGCTGTTGATCGGGAGGTCGTGAGATCGAGTCCGGGCAAGGACTTTGTAATTTCTGACCACCCGTGGTGGGTCGTGGTTTGAATTTCACGTTTAAGAATAGGTTTAAGGTGAGCAACGAGGTTGACCTTTGTCAGAATGAACAATTCGGGCGGAAGCAAAATCAAAATTATATACACAGGATGGTTCAAAAGTCCCGACTCATGGGAGGTATTGCTAGAATATATTCTATGCAGTACTAACGTCAGGTTTTCTGTTTTGTGGCAAGTGGTGTTTGAAACCATTCGCAGAATTCGTCTTCTGTCGAAATCGTCTCCGCGCAGTTCCTGCACAAAGATGACTTTGTATGGATGGAACTTGTTTCTTTCAAGTATTCTAAGAACACTTTAATGCGAAATGTTCCGCTCTTGCGCAGCTTTCCTACTTGAACGTTTTGCACTCGCTATTACTCTTGCTTGCACTTTGACTTGTGCTTGATCGCGGCCTACCTCTTCTGTCTTTTACGCTTCCTGTTTCGTTTAGTTTTTTAAGGAGACTCGACAATTCTCTGATCAGGTTGTGGTTTTTCTGGATGTCTCTTGTGAAATTCTGCAGCTACCATCTTCTGAGACCCTCAACATGTAGAACTACGAGCGCCACTCATTATATTTTGCCACCTTTTTTTTTTCTTTTCAAGTTTCCTTGTAAGTTCTAGAAATTTTGTACACAAGTAGTTACATACCATTTTTACAAGTTTTTACTTTTCTACATAAGTAGTTACATACCTTTTTTACAAGTTTTTATTTTTCTACATAGTCTCCATCCTTTTCTACGGTTTTCCTCCACCTCAAAACAAGGGCCTTTATTCCTTGCTGGTAAAAGTCCGCTGGGTTTCGCTGGAGCCACCGCTTAACCTCCTCAACAACCTCATCGTCACAAACTTTCTTCCACGAATAGCATAAGGACTTCATTGGCCCAAACAAATGGAAGTCTGAAGGTGCCACATCCGGGCTGTATGGAGGGTGGGGTAACACAATCAACTGCATTTTTGTGATGGCCTCTCTTGTTTGCAAACTAAATGCTGAAAGTATAGTAAGTAAAATTAATGAATTCGAAACAAGAATAAGCGAAGCCAAACCAGATGATGTTATTGGTTAGCTGATCAGCCCACCCTGATCGAGTAAGCCGGCGGCACGCAGGTAACCGATCGCCCCCTCCGGAGTGGACCAGAGGTTCAGCGCACTAGTGATGTTGTGTTGTGTTCTACAGTGTGTTGTGCTAGAGCGGTACAGTCTGTCATAATGTGTTCAATTGTTTGTGGTGTGCCCTGGCACAGGTGGCAGGTGCCGTCTGTGGAGTTGTCTAGTCTGTTTATGTGTCTGTAAGTTGGGGTGATGTCCACATCGGAATCGTGCTAAGTTAACTCGATCTGCTCAGGCTGGTCTCTGACCTGTCAATGGGTGGCGGCTTCGCACCTAGGACCGCATTTGGACCGAGTCGTGTCAGTGCTTTGTGGGTTAGGTGTGTGATGTCTGTGGGGCGTGGTATGGTATGGTATGGTATGGAGTATTTGGTTATAATGTGTCTCTGGTGCGAGGTGTTAGTGCATGATTGTACATGTAATGGCAAAGGTGTTGTGGGTTAGTTGTCGCTGTTGCCATGAATTGTGTTCCCCTCGTGTCTAAATGTTCCCTAACTTTCAGTATTTTTGTGTGCGCGCAGGTGTTCTATTGGTGTTTGAGTGCATCCTGTAATGATACGAAGTGCGTTGTTTTGTATTGTCTGTAAGGTTGTGTGTGTGTGTGTGTGTGTGTGTGTGTGTGTGTGTGTTTGAGATAATGGGTGCCCAACATGGCTAGCGTAGTCCATAACTGAGCGAATATATTGTTTGTATACGAGTGATGATGTTTCTTGCTGGTGTCCAAAGTTTGTGCCTGTTAGTACCCTAAGCGTGTTTTAATGTCCTGAATGTGGTTTGCAAAAGATAATGATGTGTTGTATGTGACCCCAAGTATTTTGGTCCTGTGAGTGTGTGGAATGTTGGTGGTGGTTAGTGTAATCTGTGGAGTTATCTGGTGTTCTTTTGTTTGCTTGTTAGCAAGGTGATGGTTGATTTTGTGGGCGCTACTTTGAGTCTATTGTGTGAGAGCCAGTCTTGTATACCGTACTGTTTATGTATGTTTGTAGGTTATTTGTAGCGGTGTCGATGTTGTTGTGGGTGGATGTTAGCGAGATGTCATTTGCATATGATGATAAGGTAAGCTTGTTATCTATGAGTGTTGTCATGCATGTATAAGTTGAACAGTGTTGGTGAGAGAACAGAACCTTGAGGGGCCTCGTTCGGAAAAAGCTTGTTTTTGGATGACTTGCCATGAAATGTGACATGCGAGTATCTTCCTGATAGATAGTTGCTCAGCCACCTTTTGGTGTTATTGTGCATGTTTGTGTCGAGTATTTTGTTTATGAGGGGGATAGCGTGGGATAGTATCAAATGCTTTACTAATGTGTATTGTTGCTGATAGTGTACGTTGAGCTGGTCGTCTGGAGTTGATGCCATCCATGATGTGCTGTGAGAGGTTAGTGAGTAATGGGGTTGAGTGGTGAGGTCTGAATCCATGTTGAGTAGGCGATAGTGGTATGTGTGGGTTGGTGATTTGTAAGATTAGTCTGTTACTTTGGAAGGTGTACATAGTAAAGTAATGGGTCTATAGGAAGCTGGTTCTGTTAGATTTTTGTTTGGTTTGAGTAGTATAATAATTTTACCTTGTTTCCATATGTCAGGAATAATAGTGTTGGTATGAATATGTGCTGATATTTGTGAGAGCTAGTATTCCCCTGTGGGCCCAAGTGTGTAAGGTATATGTTAGATATGTTGTCTGGTCCAGTAGCCTTCGAATTCTTAATGTTTTTGATCTTGGTGGTCTGGTCTGTATTGAAGAGTGTAATGGTCGTGTCGAGTCTGTAGGTTTTCTTGTCTTTTCCAAACTAGATGTTATTGCAATATGTGAATCCTGGTGTAAACAAACTATGGATGGAAGTGTATTACAGTTGGCAAATTATAAAATGTACAGGAAAGACAGCACACAGAAAAGGAGGGATTTTACTATATATAAATAATAAATTTAATTCAAATTTATGTGAACTAAACAATATTGAATATGATAAGTCTGTGGTGTTGGATCAGTGATAGTGAAGACAGAGCACTGATGGGTTCGATAAGCAGAAGACACGCTGCAGGTAACAAATAATTAGTGATGCACCGGAGCTCCGGCTCCTGCCGAGCAGGAGTTCCGGCCATTTTAGAAAACCTCCTGCTCCGGCCGGAGGTCTCACTAAACTCCGGCAAAGTACACCAAACTCAATTCTGACAACTTTTAGTTTTAATTCTATAAAACCTCATTTCTGCACCTATCTGAATATTTCAGTTTTCAGATGACTAATAATTTATTTTGAGTGATCAGTGATTGTATTAATATTTCAGTTCTCAGTGACTGTAATAATAATTTATTTTGAGTGATCAGTGATTTGTATTAATAATTGATTTGATATAGGCTACTTTACTCAGCATTCAGCAAGACATCATGAGTTTCATAACCTGAGGATATTCTGTTCAGTGAGAATTTTTAGAGAAATTAGCACACACAAAGCATAGAAAGTCGACTTTTATAAAGTTTAAGTTATTAAAGACTTAATAATTTAAAATAGCAGGACTATAATATATGAACCCTAAATAGATGAGACGATGGACCACACACACCACACACACACACACACACACACACACACTGAAATAAATCAATTGGCCGGAGGAAAAAACACTAAGCCGAAGGTTCCAGCCCTCCGGCCAAAATCTGCCTCAGGTGCATCACTAGAAATAATGATACTCTATTAGATATACTTAAGGAAGCAAATAAAATTGAAAATAAGCACTTAATTATAGATTATTATTTCAAACTACCTGAGATAGATTGGAATGACTATACAGTGATGGGTAACCCAGATGGATACTTACAGAAATTTGTAGGTACATTAGATGATAATTACTTAGTTCAACATGTAAAGGAAATTACTAGAGCAAGAGGGCAAAACCAACCCAGTACTCTGGATCTTATAATAACAAAAAATAATGTTGCAATAGATGATCTAAATGTAGACCACCACCTGGGACACGGTGACCATGCAGTATTGATGGTTATCCAATCAAATACCAATACATAAATTGAACAGTACAAAATAGATAAAACTATTTTAAAGGTGACTGACAGAATTAGAGATCATGTTAATAAGGATTGGGCAAATTTACTGGAAGATGAGAACATTTCAATTGCGTGGATTATATTAAAAAACATGTATGAAGAATGTGTTCAATTATATATATACACCCAAATTTGAAACCGGAAATAACAGAGCAAAACCTCCATGGCTTAATAGGACCGCCGTTAAAGCTATAAAGAGGAAAAAGTGCGCATGGAATAGATTTCTACAATGCCAGACACCACAAAGATACAGACAATATACCAAAGAAAGGGGATAAAACAAGAAATGCACCGAGAAGGGTAAAATAAATGTATGAAAAAGGACTGGTTAGAGACATGAAAAATAATAATAGGGCGTTTTTCAGATATGCAATTAGAAAAAATTATACGAAATGTCCAGTGTGTAGCCTAGAAAAGGCCGATGGGACACTAACCAAATCGGATGAAGAAACTGCGGAAGAATTAAATAACTATTTTGCCAGTGTTTTTTGTGAGGTTGATACGGATGTACTGATGTTAAATCAAGCTGCAGCAAACTTATATGGAAATGAAACCCCAGACCCCTTCGAACTCGAAGTGGATAGGCAAAATATGATACTGCTTCAGAATATTACTGTTAAGGAAGCCACGGTAAATAGGCTATTAAAGGAAATAAATATACAGTATATAAAGCAACTGGACCAGACAATATACAATTATACATCCAAAGATCCTGCGAGAGGCAGCGGATGAGTTGACAAAACCACTTGTAATATTGTTCAATAAGTCCCTCAAAGAAGGGAAATTACCCAAGGATTGGAAATTTGCGATAATAAATGCAATACACACGAAAGGAGACAAGAAGAAATCTAAAAATTATAGTCCAATATCGTTAACCTCCAAAGTAATAAAGATAATTGAGAAGATAATAAAGGAAACAATAATAGATCACGTAATCAAAAATGATTTAATAACAATGTCAATATGGTTTTCTTAGAGGGAGGTCCTGTCTGACAAACCTGTTGGAAGCTCTTGAGGATTGGACAACAATGTGCGATAGAAGTGAGCCATATATCATTTACTTAGATTTTAAGAAGGCTTTTGATTCTGTACCGCACCACAGATTGATATATAAGCTTAACAAAATTGGAATAGAAGGTAATGTATACAAGTGGATAGAAGGCTTTTTAACAGATAGATAGCAGTGTGTATCGGTGAATGGAGAAAAATCAAGGTGCGTAAAAGAAGTTGAGTACCTCAGGGATTAGTCCTTGGGCCGATCTTGTTTGCAATTTTTGTGAATGACTTTCCAAACTCAATTCAGTCTATGTAAAATATTTGCAGATGATACTCTTCTTCTGCAGCTTAAATCCCATCTCTCTATGGGATCGCTGTTCTTGATGAGTCTCCTCCATGCTCTTCTGTCACGCACCATGTCCTCGTCTAAATTTTTCTCCCGTATGTCTGCCGCCACGCAATCCCTCCACCTCGTCTTCGGTCTACCTCCTCTTCTCCGTACCGGCACCTCTATTTCCAGCACCCTACGTCCCACGTAATCCTCCTCTCTTCTCATCATGTGCCCATACCATCTCAGTCTGGCTTCTTGGACTTTTCTTGACGCCTCTACTACTTTCACCGTTCCTCTAATGCGTTCGTTTCTGATTCGATCCCTTCTAGTTACACCCCACATCCGTCGCAACATTTTAATTTCAGCCACATCCATCTTTCTGTCACTAGTCTTCTTCATTGGCACCGTCTCCATTCCGTACAACATGGCTGGCCTAACCACTGTTTTGAAGACCTTCCCTTTCAGCTTCACCGGCATCCTACGATCCCAGAGAACTCCCGACACCTCTCTCCAGCTCCTCCATCGTGGCTGTATCCTACGATTCACCTCTCCCTCTGCTCCCCCCTCTGCCTCGATTGTTGATCCCAAGTAGTTAAAACGATCTACCTGTTTGCATGACTCCAGATTCCTCTTGGGAGCATTGCTCCAGTAAATTTGACCATGAGAAAAAGTAAATTTGGGTTTGGGTTTTGTTCATCCGCTAGACGTTATGCAATTTTTTTGCGTATACGTTCTTGTACAAACCAATTTTTTTAAATTACAAATTTAGTTATTTTAAGTTTAGTTGGTAATTCCATATTTAACAATTATTTTTATTTTTTGTTAAGCTTCAATGTTTTGATAATTAAAATTTTATTAAAACGTATATTCTTTTAATATAAAATTATCAGGATTGGACTATGTTCCATTGATCTCGGCCAGGTTTGATAAATTGGCCAGATAATTACTTGTGCGGTTTTAAGTAATCCACCATGACTAGAATTGAAAAGTTTAGTTAAGTTTAAACTTACTTTTACTTACTTTAACTTACCTACTTTTACTTACTCTTCCTTACTTTTACTAAGTTTAAAGCACTTACTTTTACTTACTTTCATTGTACTATATTTACTTACTTTTACTCACTTTTACCATACTATATTTACTAACTTTTACTTATATTGTATTTTTTCAGGTAGTCAATAATCAATAATGGATCCTAATATTGATGGTTGGAGAGAAAAGTGAGGGTGTTAAAAGGGGTTACTTTTGTGGTCAATGCAAGAACAAATATTCAAAGAAGCAAAACTGGGAGGAACATTTTAATTCCAAAAAAAAAATTTGTTACAATACAAGAGGTCCCAGAGTTTGGGCCCACAGCTTAGATATTGCAGTAAAGAAATACCAGGATGAAGTGCAGCAAAGAGATACGGCAAAGCAGTCATTTAGTTTGTTCACAAAATGTGCTAGTGCTAGACCTCAGAAAAATGAACCAACTTCATCAACTGCTAATCTAGAAAATGAAACTTTTTCACTAGATGTTTCACAGACTGAAGAAAGTGCTTCTCCTCCACCTAAGAAACAAAAGGTAAGTGAGGAATCTGCGCATCAGACTAACAAAACTGCTTTAGAGGAATTTGAAAATTCCCAAATCCAGAAGACATTGAATGCAATTTTGCGCCTAACAAAAGAAACTCACCAAGCTGTTGTGGTTAATAAAGAGAAGAGTAAAAATATGCCTTCAAGTTCAAGTGTTGCATCCAAATCTAATAAAGCAAAAAGCAACAAATTTGACATTTCCATAGCCCATTTAAGCAAGTGTAAATCAATACAAGAAATCCTGAACAATGATTTGATCAAATCTACATTCAAATTGGTGGAAAAGAAGGATCTAGGGCATGCTGATGATTCATTTTCAGTACCAAGTGATATAATGGAAAACATTGCAAATAGTGACACTAATATGCCTGATGTAGATATAGCTGTTGAGGATGAAGATGATGATAATCAAGAAGATATTGATGATGCTTCTGATGATAAAATGTTTACATTATATTGCATAGCTTGCACAGACCCCAAAGCATGTGCTTCAGACAAACATTCTAACATAAAAGGTTACTTCAATGTTAAAGATTTAACCTATGTATGCAAACAAGGAGAAAATCAAGAGAGATGGTTTAGAAATCTGAAAACCCACCTGAAGAGACATTTAATTAAACTTCAGCATCATCAAAGAGCTGCTGTTTATGAAGTGATGAAAACATCTTCTCGGAACACTACTAAACGCATAGAAGACTTATGTGGCAACATCTTATACTACATAATGAAAACAAACACTGCATGGGCTCTATATCCAGTACTTCTAGCTGTATTACATAGGTCAGGTTGTGAGGTTGGAAATTTGAATCATAGCACACATGCGTGCGAGACAATTTGTGAGCTATTAGATAATCAACTTAAAGAACAAACTGTAAAGTGGTTCTTAGAACAAACTTCAGTAACAATAACAGCTGACATTGGAACAATTTTGGGATTAAGCATGCTAGTTGTATTAGTTATGAGTGAAGAAGATAAGACTGTAAAACTTGCTGGGATAAATTTAGTACGCAGCAAATCAGGAGTTTATTTGGCCAATGAAATTTTTGATGTGTTGAAGTCTCCTAATCACTTGAAACTATCTGAAGAAGCAATTAAATCCAAGGTATCTGGAATGGTTGGAGATGGGGCTTTTTGTAAGGACAACGAGCCATTTAAAAACGAAATGAAAAAGTTGTTTGGAGAAAATTTCAAATTTCGATGGGACTTAATGCATCTTGTGAACAGAGCCCACGTTGATGCATTGAAGAAAATTTGTAAACTAAGTGAGCTTTTAGACTTTATTCAGAATCACACTTCAAATCTGAGATCAGGCCTTGACTATACCAATATGGTTCTTGACAATATCATTGGTTTTAAGAGACCAAAACTCAAATCTGATACTCGTATGGTTAATTACGAATTTGATCAATTTGACAGATTTGTGGAAAATTGTTTTTTTTTATCATCCACAAGAGAAAGAAATTAGTGCCAAGTTCTATGTATTGATTTCCTATGTAACAAAGATTATGTTGCAAGTAGCTCAAAAAACCACAGTTAGTGCAGAATTTGTAGAAAATATATTTTATAAAGAAGGAGGGAAAACTGTCATGTTAAGAGTGATGGAAACAATTTCCAAATTAGCTAATGGAGGAAATGCAAATGATGTAGTTTCTGAATTTAAGCACGATACCACAGGGCAGCAAAAGGAACTAACAGCTGAGGATTACATCCTAAATGAAGTTTACAAATACATCAAGAAACGTTCTCATTACTACCAGGTTGCTGAAGTTGCTAGACCATCCAGAACCAGATCTGAAAGTAGTTTTACAAAAGACTCAGTGATAAATTGGCTGACAGAATATATAGAACAGCTGTGGAAAGGAATCACAGAGATATTAAAGCATTTTGATAAAGATGGATCAACTGCCTGGAGTGAAGCACCAGCTGAAGGGACATTCTCCATTCTTGGTTACATTGTTGAACACAAAGGATCCATTAAGCCATCTCATTTGACTAAGCTGTGCAGAATTGTGAAGGAGGGTCCAGCTCCAGGCACTAGATCTGCTGTAATGATCACAGAAAGCCATTGATCAGTGGCCAAGCATACATGGCGGTAAATTCACAACAAATGCCTACATGCAAGGTCTAACATCGTCCACTGTTGCTGCTGCAATGAATAAATAAACTTAAGGTGAGTTATAAACTGTACATTATTGTATTATTATGTTTAGCTAAAACAATTTGTAATTGGTATGTCGTCAATTCAAGAGTTTACTATCATTAACCTATCTAGTGGTGTAAGGGGAAAAAAAGTAAATTCAGAGATGTGCTCCAGTAAATTTTTTCAAATCTGGAGTCATGCCTGTTTGATCAGTTCACCGTTTAACATCACTTCCCCCTCCTTCATCCGGTTGTACATTACATCTCAGATATTCAGTCTTCCGACTAATTTTCCAATACCTCTACTTTACTTTCCAATACCTCTACTTTACTTTCCAATACCTCTACTTTACTTTCCAATACCTCTACTTTACTTTCCAATACCTCTACTTTACTTTCCAATACCTCTACTTTACTTTCCAATACCTCTACTTTACTTTCCAATACCTCTACTTTACTTTCCAATACCTCTACTTTACTTTCCAATACCTCTACTTTACTTTCCAATACCTCTACTTTACTTTCCAATACCTCTACTTTACTTTCCAATACCTCTACTTTACTTTCCAATACCTCTACTTTACTTTCCAATACCTCTACTTTACTTTCCAATACCTCTACTTTACTTTCCAATACCTCTACTTTACTTTCCAATACCTCTACTTTACTTTCCAATACCTCTACTTTACTTTCCAATACCTCTACTTTACTTTCCAATACCTCTACTTTACTTTCCAATACCTCTACTTTACTTTCCAATACCTCTACTTTACTTTCCAATACCTCTACTTTACTTTGGTTAGCTTCCGCCCGAATTGCTCATTCTGACGAAGGTCAAGCCCCATCAGCAGCCCAGCGTCTTAATCACTAGGCCACCTAGGGTACCCATTTATCTACCAACCACTTTCTTTATTGTGTAGAAGGATGAACAGCTGGGTTTTGCTGCGCGCCGGCTGCCGTCGGGTCTCGAACCCGGGGCCGATGGATTCGTAGTCAGCGACGCTAACCACTACACCACCGAGGTGCATATACCTCTACTTTACTTTCCAATACCTCTACTTTACTTTCCAATACCTCTACATCCTGTCTTGTCTTTGCGCACAACACATCCAACACCACGTTGAATAAGAATGGACTCGGTGCTGACCCCTGATGCAGACCAACCCCAACTCCAAAACTCTCCGTCACACCAACATTACACCTCACTTTCATCGTAACCCCTCTATACATTTCCTGAATCATATTTGCAATATTTGCAGATACCAAAATATATAATAGGGCTAGCGAAGCTGATATACTCCAGAATGATGTGCTCAAATTAATGGCCTGGTCAAACACCTGGAAATTAGAATTTAACACGGACAAATGTAAAGTTATGCACTGTGAACATGGAAATGCAAACGAAAACTACAGAATGTGAGATAAAAATCTCGAGGTTGCTAGTCATGAAAAGGACCCGGGTGTTGTGATGACAAACAATTTGAAATTTAGTGAACGCACATGGGAATAGTTAGAAAAGCGAATAAAAAATTAGGAATGATAAACTCCTTTATGTGCCCTGAGACATTTGTAATATTGTACAAAAGTTATGCGAGACTGCATCTAGAATATCTGGTGCAAGCCTGGTCCCCTTACTTAAGAAAATATATAGATGTACGATAATGGAAAATCTACAAAGAGCCACAAAATTAGTCCCAGAACTAAGATAACTACCATATGAGAATAGATTGAATAGACTCGGATTAACACTACTAGAAGAGAAGAAAAAGATTCGACATAATAGAAACATTTAAAATTATGAATGGAATTGAAATGATTGACAAGACTAAACTATTTCTTAAGAGGAAATGATCGCAAAATTTTTAAGAAACAATGGAATCACTGGAATGAATTACCAAACAGTTATAAAGTCAACCACAGTTAATCAGTTTAAGAAAAACTACGATAAATTAAATAGAAATGTACAACAATAACCTTATTAGTAAAAACAGATAAAAGTTTTGAGGTGAGCAACAAAGCACCAGTAGATGCACATTAGTCTCGCATATTTATACTGGTAAGTTGTGTGGTCCATTTCCAGCACCCTACGTGTGGTCTTGCGTTATCGTGCAAAAGAAGGACGTCTTCCAGTTTTCTCTCCGGTCGAACTCGCTTTATACGCCTCTGGAGTCTGTAGGGTAGCAATATATGCCTCTGAGTTGGTTGATTGTCCTTTCTTCATAATGTCCACCAGAATCACCCCTTTCATGTCCCAGAAGATGATGGCCATAACCTTTCCTGCAGAGGGAGCGCCATTTTGAACTTTTTCTTGCGTGGGGAGTCTGCGTGATGCCGCTCCATGGATTGGCATTTTGTTTCAGGTTCAAAGTGGTGTACCAAAGTCTCATCCCTAGTCACAATTCATGAAAGGAAGTCATACCCTTCTATCTCGTATCGAACCAACGACTCGGAAGCAATTCCTTTTCTTTGGGCTTCGTGATCTTGTCAGTTCGCGAGGAACAAACCGTGAGCACGCTTTTGAGTATCCCAGTTGCTGAATTATCGTATTCACACTTCCTTCGTTAATTTCTAGCTGCAGTGATAGCTCCTTGTATGTGACGCGCCGATTTGATCGAATGATGATGATAGCACGTTGCACAGTGAGAGATGTCACAGCCGATGCCGGGCGACCGCTGCGTGGCTCATCATCGCGGCTGGCTCTCCCTCTCTCCGATGATCTCTCACGTTTAGACGATTGTCCAACTGTGCTTCGATCAACAACAGCATCTCTGTATACGTTTTGTAGACGTTGTGAATATTTCCAACTGTTTCCTTCTCTGCGTTTAAGAACTCGATAACAGCTCTGTTTACGACGCGCATCACTGTCAGGCGCCATTTTCGAAACTGCGTTAACCATCTGTTTTATACAAGGGCGTTTAAAAGCGGTTTTATACAAGGGGAGGTTCAAACTGAAAAAATCTCGTAATGTGAAGCGCAGAAAGTTCAAACTTACGACCCAAAAGACATTTCAGCACCATGACCTATTATTCAGCTAAGAAAAAGGGGTGGGGCAAAATATATTGAGTGCCCCTAGTAATTCCACCTTTTCTTGGGTAGTGTACACTGGTGTATGTTGTTGTTCTGCCACTTGTATATTATAAGGCCTTGACATTGTAAGCAAAACAGAAAACTGAGTTAATACTACATAGAATATATTCTAGCAATCCCCCCCCCCCCCCCCATGAGGCAGGACTTTTGGACCAACCTTTATATATATACAGTGATGCGACGTGCTTTTAGGTTCGTTTACTTTTTTTTCGCAAAGAAACTTCGAGCCCCGTTTTTCTTTAATGATCCTGAAAAGTAATTTTATTTAAAAAATAAACTTAAAAGTGATCAAACGATGTTGAAAAAACTTTGGACATATCTTAGGATCATATTAACTTTTACTGTTGAAGATACAGGGTTACAAGAAATAATGGTGTAAAGTATTTGGTAATTTTTCTTGTTAATCATATGGTTCTTTACGTTTCCAAACTGTCCAAGTTTAGAATATTTTTACAAGATGGCCATCATTTGTCGCGACAATGTGTGTTCGATTCGCAAACTCCATTACAGCTTTAGCGAGAATGCAAGATGCTTTTGTGGAACGGATCCAGTGACCGTGTTTTTGACGGAGTTCTGCTAGACAGTCGAGTTTGTCACAGTACACAAAGTGCTTTAACGTACCCTCATAAATAAAAAAAATCCAGGTGATTGAGGTGGCCATGCTATTGGTCCACCATGGCCTATTCAGCCCTGAGGAAAGGGTGCGTCTAAAAAGTTGTAATTGCGTCTACAGCAACGGAATAGTGGGAAGTTGCCTCATCTTGTTGAACGATTATACCTTTCATGTCAACTCCAGTAGCTCGTAGCTGGGAAATAAAAATGTCGGCAGTATATTAAGATAATTCGCTCCAATCATAATACAATCGTCAAAGAAGAATGAATTGATTAGGCCTATGCAGTTACGTGACATAGCACATCAAACGTTAACTTTTGGCGAATCTCGTTCTTGTTGATGCGTTTCAGCGCTGGATATAGGCCACCTCAATCACCCGACTTAACCCTTTGGACTTGTATCTATGGTATTATATTCAAACGTGTATCATGACAAGCCCGAGGATCTGGCAGAACCCCGTCAAAGAATCGGAGATTATTAGATCAATTACGCGAGAGCGTTTTGGTGATGCTCAAGTTTGAGCGTCGAATATACACTTTTGTGAAGAATGATTATCATGATGTGGAAGTGTTTTAAATTTGAGCAGATGGGAAATGTAAACAACCATATAGGCTACAGTATCGTATATTATGCTAGTGTATATTAATTAATATGAAAAATACGACTTATTTTGAAGCATCGTTTCTCGAACAACCTGTACTTCAATTATTTCGTACAACTAAAACAAATTGTTACTTTGGTAATAGTAAAAAGCTAAATACAGTAATTATTATTATTATTTCTATGTACATTATAGGGTTATGACATTTTTATAACCTCATGTTCCTGTATCACAAATCGATGAACTTTTGACCCCTGACAATGAAAATAAGTTTTTTCGATATATTTTGAAAAAACTTCACCCCAAAATAAAAAATAAAAAATTAATAAAATAAATAGAAATTTGCATGTTTATTTCACAATTATTATACATAAACATACATTATATTATACAACATTATACCTATACAATACATATTAATTATACAAATACAATATTATACATTTACTCTATTATTGTTTTAATTGTTTTACTTATTGCTTAAAATAAACCTGTAACTAATATACTGTATTTGCTTTCGGGGTGACATTTTTTTTTAATTTTGAAGAATTAGGCCCTTTTTTATTGTTTTCAAGCAAAAGTTCATCGATTGATGATACAGGAAACAATATTTATGACAAAAAATTAGTCATAACCCTAATGTACAATACAATGTAGAATAAATCTCCCTATATGTTTTATAGCCTATAACCTCTCATGGTATGCTTGGCTGTTTGAATATGGTATACTTTGCTCTCTGCTATTAACTATTAAAAAGAAGTTGAAAATATTTTATTAGATAACCTCGAGGAATGTCCCTGGGGATCGCGGGAAGTGTTCGGTGGGGTCCCGGTGCTTAGCAAAAAAAATAAAAAATCGGCCAACATGGAAAGTGGGTTTATTTTTCTACCCCAAATTACAAAATAGGTAAAATCAGACTAACTATTTTTTTTAGGGGAAAATCTCTCGTAATTTTACAATGTTAGTTTTACAGTTGAAATTATTTTCTGTTATTCGTTATTCATATTCTTAACTGTTGGTTTGTCTTTCACAAAGCTGGGCACAAACCGTTAATCCGTTAATCGTTAATTAACGAAGTTAACTTTTTCGTTAACGATTTAACTTTTAAGTTAACTTTGAAAATCATTATCGGACTAATTAACTTCCGTTACATTTAACTTCCGTTAACTGAAGTCCGTTAACCCAAAAAATTCATAAATAAACGTTTAAAAGTTTCTATTATTTTCAGTGCTGAGCAGGTGCGCAATTAATCCGCCACTGTTAATAGTGATGAACGAATTTCCATTTCCGCAGTGCAAAATCAGGCGATATATTTGTTTCCGTCGCCACAATTTGTGTCTTACCAAATATGGTAGTTATTTATGGCATTGGTTTGAGCAAAACATGGTCGACTGTAAAATCAGGCGGAAAGATTTGCCATTTGAGTTGAATGTTTCAACTTCTTTCAAGAAATATCACGAGCATTTTAAGGAACTTTCAATAATATATATGTAACAATTACAACAAATAACTACATTCATTTCATTTGCAGTCTGTCTCTTGCGCAACATGTTTGTGCTAGTGAATATTTAAAAATAATCGTTGTCAAGTAAGTCATGTCCAACGAAGTGGGCAGCAACAGTGGAGGCAGCAACAACGAGGAGGAGGATGACTTCTTCAGTGCTGTCATCCAGACAAAAGAGAGCAGCAGAAGCCACAGGTCACTCAAGGGCAAGGCCCAGAACTTGGTCAAGACCTTGCTGGAGACCAACTCCAAGGACTTGCTGACAGATGCTGCCTTCTTGGGTGAGCAAGTGTTGGTGGACTTGTTCATCAAGTTCAACACAGCCATCCCCTCCAGTGCTGCAGTGGAGCGTTTGTTCTCTATGGGCAAGGACATCCTGAGGGCCAAGAGATCATCCCTGTCTGATGAAAACTTTGATATGCTAATTTTCATGAAGGGCAACATGCATCTCATGGACAAAATGGAGAACGAGAAGAGGGAAAATTAAATTATATATATGTTTTTCATTTTTTTATAATAAAAGTTAACGTTAACGGTTTATTGGTAACTTCCGTTACATGTTTAACGGATTAACGGTTAACGAAGTTAACTTTTTGGTTAACGGTGCCCACCACTGGTCTTTCAATGAAATACCCGTGCCTGCTTTGAATTTGTTAATCTTATATTAGGTTGAATAAACGCAACGTGTAATATATACTGGTCAAAAAAAGAAACGCAATTTTTGAGATTTATTAATAAACATGAGGACTCAGTATATAGTAAATGATTCTTTAACGTAACAAACAGTCAATAACGCGTATGGCCACCCCTAGCCACAATGCAGGCTTGGAGTCTGGCCCTCATCGACCTCAACAGTCTCTGCAGGAAAGCAACAGGGATGGCCCTCCACTCTTCAATAATTGCATTGGTCAGTTCCCTGATGTTCTGCGGCTGATGCTGACGTCTGCGAACTCGCCGTTCAAGTTCATCCCATGCGTGCTCTATCAGTGACATGTCTGGGCTGAAGGCTGGCCATGGTAAGGTCTGCACCTGTTGTCCCTGCAGGTACGCCTGCACTATCCTGGCTGCATGAGGTCTGGCATTGTCCTGTTGCAGGAGCACCAATTCTGGATGTTGCCTCATGAATGGAAGAACATGTGGGTGAAGAATCTCATCCCTGTAGCGCTGGGAAGTCAGAGCTGATAGGCCCACGATAGGTCACGGTGCTGATAGGCCCATTGCAGGCGTCGTTGCCTTCTTGCATCAGTGAGAAAAGGACCTCTGTAAGGCCTGCGGGATCGGAGTCCTGCATTACGGAGTCGGTTTCTGACGGTCTGGTCACTAATTCTGTTGTTGTGGATACCAGGTGTCTCTCTGGCTGTCTGACGAGCATTCCGCTGCCGATGACGCAGGTGCTGCAGTACAATGTGGCGATCCTGGCGTTGGGTCGTCACACGAGGTCGCCCACGTCTTGGCAGGTCCTGAACACTTCCTGTGGCATTGTACCGTCTAACAAGCCTAGAGATTGTGCTGGGATGCACATGCATTCGTTGTGCAACTTGGACAGCAGACATGCCTGCATCCAACATACCCAAGGCACGACCTCTGTTGACCTCTGAGAGTCGTGGCATGCCTCAATCGCGGGAAAAAGTTTGGTTTTCTCAACGGGCAGTGTGTATTCTGTGAAGTCAAAGAAAAAATGCATGCCTTCATAAAGAATACATTCAATTTAATCTCTGTTTATTGTTTGTAACAAAATGGCGTCTTAACCGGGATTAGTCAGGTTTAAAAACATGCACTAAGTGGCTTTAAAAGATTTGAACAAACATTTAACCATAATCTTGAAACTGTGATAATACCACTAACAACTTAAATTTTACACCATATGCAAGCTAATTGCGTTTCTTTTTTTTTGACCAGTATACATAGTCAATTTCATTGCTTTGTTTTAATAGCAACAATTGCCGAGAAGCCCAGTTCGCGTATGAGGTTGCAACTGGAATTAAAACGTTGCGCTTCTGACACCTGTTCTGGATACTTTATTTTCCGTATTATCCAAAATGTACAAAAGTCTTCTAACAGGAATGACAATTGCACTCTTGTCAGAAGAACGTTGTCAGTTTATCATGTAATTTTCGTGCAAGTTTGGCGCACTCTGCCACCATTTCATCGAACGGATAAAGTATCCACTTCTTACCATCGTCACGTGGGAAACAATTTGGGAGATGTTTTTGTAGTTCAGATATGTGTTGCATCCTCATTTAGGAAAGTTGGATCGCTAGCACAGGTAAGATTGAAACACCGCTATGGGGCCTTCGCCTGCCTAACATTAATATAAAATCTTTTATAAACTTTGGAAGTGTGTGTGTGTACATAAAGTCAGGATCTATTTTTGTGAAGCACTTGGAAATTATATGGAATTCAATCATAAAATGATAGTGGTAACATTTATTAAATAATTAAGAGTAGGATTCGACGTGACGCCCATCAGTATCCCTGCACAGCTCAAATCGTTCCGCAGCATTTCTAAACACATTCTGGAGCATTTGCGGGGTTATGTTATCTGCAGCAGTTCGTATACGTAAGTTTTCAAGACTCGTAATCTTCGTCTGATAGACGTGCGATTTGATAAAGCCCCATGCAAAGAAATCTAAAGGGGTTAAATCTGGTGATCTCGCTGGCCAACGTCTGTTGCTTCCGCGTCCGATCCAGCGATTTGGAAAACGTCCATTTAGATAATCCTGAACAATTTTGGCATAGTGACAAGGAGCACCATCATGTTGATAGACGATGGGGATAGGATTGTTAGTACCGTTAGAAATGCTATGATAGGGCTCATTAATGTCAGGTGAATTAAAGTTTATCATTCTGAGATACCCTCGAGCTTCGTTATCGATTTTAGGCACCATGAATCTCTCAACACTATCATCTCTCACAACACTCAAGTCAGGTTGTAACTCTGGGACTTCAATATCCTCATCCGAATCAATTATCAGGTCACCATCTTCGAAGTCATTGTCTATCACTGTTTCAACTGATTCATTCCCTCTGACCAAAAGTACCTTAACTGCGGATTTGTGGGTCTGAATCAACAAGTATGGCAATTAATACGTTCTCAGGGTGAACACAGTATGCATTTCGGTAGAGGGTTTTTAGGGCTATCTCCCTGGCTTCTTTGTGAGGAAATTTCGGAATCCTTTGGAGCATATCATAAAAGTTCTTCGCACCATCTGTTCATCGATACTACTCCTTGATCTGGAACCAACTTGGAAAATAAACGAAGATACAAAACTCTGCAAGTGTGACCAGAACTTTGGAAGGCTTCCGTTGAGATGTATAAAATATGAGGATTCTACATGCCAGAGTCAACTACCTTGATCGGTCCAACTTCAAGGACCTCAAGATCAGAATCAACACAGCCAAGCATAACAGCCATACAGATTTTGTAAGCAATAATACTGATCAGTGCTGAGGTCCTCCAGTACTTCGTTAGGAAAACTGGAAATTTTGAATTCCTAATTGGCTTGAATGAAATCGCATCCCACTGAGATATACTTCCACCAAGTTCAACCCGTATCTTTCCTGAAAATGAGTCGGCTCTTCGTTGAAGGATTACAGTGTAGTAGGCAAATGCTCCACTGCAAAGGTCTACCAAGCAGTTCTTCCAGGCATCTGATAGCTCCACCATTTGAACCGGTCATTGTATTAGTCCCATCAGAGCCTATCATGGCAAGTTTGGTTTGTAATTCAGTGTCTTTGAGGGCCTTGTATATATATGTTGCAATAGTCGACCCCTTGCCATTACTTGGAATCATGTGTGAGAGGTAAAAATCACCCGAAATAGTATTCAGAAATTAGACAATGTTTTAGATATTTCAGGGTTTATATCTATTTTCCAATTTCTAAATAGCATCCACCAATTCAAACAATTTACCCTCCTTTTCTTATGGCTTTAAGATATTTTTCACTTTTTTCTCAGCTTATTCCTGCAAAGTTCATAGTGCAAATTTACTTTGCTTAAATAACTGTCTTTAAAATTAACTCCATAGTTTTGACTAACAATATTGAGGAACAATATTGTTGGAAACTTATGACTTTTTGTGAAATACTTTATTTGAATCAGATACTAATGTACAAGATAATTGGACTGTTTCCTGTCAATTACGTTCATCTTATCAGTAGTGATAATTCCATAATCCTCTAAAACTGGTGATGCAACTGCTGCTCCGGCTCTGTCACTTACTTGATACCTGGTAAAAGAAATTTATTTTATATGAAGTTAATATTCTAACAAGATGTTCATTGGACAGCAGTGTCCGAGAATTGGACTCTAACTATTAGCAACGTTACATGGATTATAAATAATTTTTTCAAAGGTATTGTCAACAGAGCAACAAGAGTGTTCAAAACATACTCATATTTTAAACTATACAGTATACCTGTCACAGTCACACACTGCCGAGCGAGGTTTGTTAGACTCTTCCTATTTTGTTCTGTCCAGGATTCCTGTTGTTCACTGACACCAGCTATTTCATCATGTGATTCCAGGCTGCCCTGACTTGAGAGACTGTCGAGATCACCGTCATGTATTGCTGCTGAGCTTGATGGAACAACTTGAAAAATACAATATGATTGTGATACAAGATAGTTTACCAAAGACGCAAAAATAAAATTTCATTTGTAGCACAATCATTTCAAGAAACTCAGATTTTTGGTGGCCATTAATCAAAAGTTTCTTAATTTATATAGATCAAACTCACCAATTCTTTTGCTTGCTCTTGCTGTACGGTACTCCTCTCCTTTTGTATCTGATGTCTGCCGATGTAAGGCATTCCTTAAAACCAACGCATCGTCCTATTCTAGCTGTTTCCTGGTCCTCATAGAAAGCAGTCTTGTCATTTTGAGTTGATACAAATGTTCCAAATCTCTTCTCCGATTTGAGTCCTCACAGAAGATGTCAAACAACTTGGAAGGGTCAATATTTAGGAGATGTACGGCCTCCGAATTCAGACATGAAAATTAGTTAATCTTGTGTGTTTTTATGTGCTCTTCACAATTGACCATCGTTTCTTGTGCAATCACTTCAAAGTATGAAAATTTTTCAATTTAAATTTTTTTAAAGTATTCATATTTCGAAGTGAAAGCGCGGGAAATGATGATGAAATATGAATAAAGCACATAAAAACACACAAGATCAACTAATTTTCTTTACTAAAACGAACCTAACCTAACCTTCACTAAATCGACGGAAAAATAACTAACCTTTTATTGTGGCGGTGGATAAAGTTTCGCGATTTCTCGCAAAAACTAATGCAGGATAGTCTTGTGGTCTTTATTTTGTTACCAGCTCTCAAAACCAGTTTCTCGGAAAATGTAAAAAAAAATCGATATCCCTCTTATTTTTTAAAAGTACAAGGTCTAGTTTTTTTTTAAATTCATCAAATCGTATGTACTGACGACTGGTATGAATAAAAAATCTGAATTCGGAGGCCGTGCTTCTCCTAAATATTGACCCTTGGAAGTTTTTCAATGAAGGAAGAAAGATCACTCCGGAACTTGTCACCACGTTTCTTTTTTGGATATCTATCAAACTTACAAAATTACCAAAACTTCAATGTTGTGAATGCAAATTTCAATTATAAACCCTGAGTTAAGTTCTAGTCAAAACAGAATTTATTACCGATCATTCTTATGATTTGCAAATCACTGAATCACATGATTGTTAATAAAATTACTGTCGCAAACAAATAAATGTAACTACAAAAGTATGACATATTTTAAATCTTTTTATAAGGGACTGAAAATTTGAGTCTTACCTCGAAATCTCTTTGACTAGATCCTGAATCTTGCTGGTGACACTGGGGCGTGAAATTGGATAGACATTGCACCAAATTCACTGTTCAGTAAGACTTAGTGCAACCGTATCAGCTGCTTGTCTGGTTGTCCAGTCTCTCTCTGCCATTACACGTTGGATGATATCTTTACCAAGAAGTTTTCCGTTGGGAATGAGTCTGTGCTTGAAAATCTGTGACCAAGAATTTTAACTGTCACTGCGATTTAACATCCTACTATGCAATATTTTTTGACAATAAGGTTATCGAAGTACATGTATTTATCAATTCTATAAATTCAACCTGAAAAGAAAAATATAAAATATAATTTCAAATAAACAAAATATTTGGAGAAGGGCGAAAAATTGCATTTTTTGAGCAAAAATGACGAAATATGGATTTTATTTTTGTATTGAGTCAGTCTGTGCAGCCCTGCGCAAATGTTTTAATCTGCTTCAGAGGTAAAAAATACATTATAAACAGTTTTCAAGTTTTTCTATAATGTCCAGAACCCGAGATAGGTCACTGGGTTCAAATTTTGGTCGTGCGCACATACGATTTGTATAAATTGGCTGGTAGCAGTCAGTTTTGTATGCAACCACCGAAAATCGGTTTTAAAGTTTAATCCTGGACAAAAGACAACTATCTAGACCCCTTTAATTTTGATCCTGGCACTTTTGATTTTTTCACTCCACCCTACCTGAGTGTAAACTCTCTGCCAAATTTTCCCAGATTCCATAGTCAACAGGGTTCAAGTCAGGACTGTTAGGTGGCCAATTTTGGGGTTCAAGTAATTCTGGGACATTATTTTTTAAGTATTCCACAGTTGCTATTGCTGTATGGACGTTGCTCCGTCTTGTTGAAAAAGATAACCACCGTTGGCCAGATTTTGCATTTCGGGAAGCATGTTTCGCAGCAGAGTATTTCGATAGTACTCGGCATTGACTTACACCAGGCTCAATAAAATGAATGGATGTTTTTTCTAACTTTGATATGCCAATTGACACCATGACACTAGCTGAGAGATGACTTCTGGTTGCAAAAAGTCTGTTACAGGTATTTCATTCTTACATTGGACATGCGAGTAAACTGTCATTTTGACTGTTCCGAGGTGCCTCCACAGTGAATCTTTTTTCATCAGTGAAAAAAAGCCTTTGAAAGTTTATCGCTGTTACTCGCCGTAAGATTTGTTTCGATCTTTGAACTCGTTTTTGCTCATTAGTTTGAGTGATCATCTGCCCGCGCACTCTTTTGAAAGGTTTTAGTTGAAGATCTTGTTTAATTATGCGTCTCTCACTAGTTTCTGATAACACCAGTACACATTTGAAAACTTGTCGATCGATTTTTACAAACTAGTTGGTGATTCTATATAATTTGAGTGCGCTGATCTCAAAAATAGTTAGTTTTTCCCTATCACGTATGGTTTTCTTACTACAGGGTGTGTCATAAATCCCCCATTTATCCCCAAATGTGAACCATCTTATCGAGACCAACATTGGATTGCACATGCTAAACCATAAATTTTGTTGTTATAGACTACAGTAACGCTTACATAATAATGTAGGGTAAATATATACAGGGTGGGCCGTAAGTTTCCATACATAGGAAAAATAAACATTTTGTTATGGACAACCATTTTTATTTATATAATATGCTCTACATGGTTGCCATTGTTTTGAAAACACATTTCAATACGTGTTCCCCACTGTTGATGAACACGCATTAGCACAGTTGACGTTATGCTTGTAATGGCGTTGGTGATACGTTCCTTTAGATGATTTATGTCTCGTATCTTTTCCTGATACACCATGGCCTTCAAGTGCCCCCAAAGATAGAAATCAAGGGGGGTGAGATCTGGGAGGCCACTCCACAGGACCACGCCGACCAATCCAAGCATCCGGAAACTGCTGCTGATCCAAATACCGACGCACGTGAAGACCATAATGAGGTGGAGCTCCATCTTGCTGGAAGTAAACTGGGAAGTTACCTTCCTCGTTTAGCAGGGATGGGAAAATCTCTTCTTGCAACATGTTAAGATACCTTTCGGCATTAAGATTTCCACTGACAAAAATTGGTCCAATAATTCTGTCACCCCATATCCCGGCCCACACCATCACTTTACCGGCACCTTGCATCTTCGTCGGACTCAGCCAGTTAGGGTTAGCATTACTCCAATAACGTATGTTTTGCCGATTAACCTCTCCATTGACGTAAAAATTTGCTTCATCAGTAAACAAGATCTTACGTCAAACGCATATTCTTAGGGTATCTGAAACATAAAAACAAACGTTTAATTTTTCCTATGTATGGAAACTTACGGCCCACCCTGTATAACAACCAGTCCCGTTCCCAGCAAAATACTCTCCCCCCTCCCATCAATGGGTGGTTAACATTTGGGGACAGATGAGGTATTACAACACCCCTTGTAGCACGAAATCTTTAGGTGATAGAGTAAAACCTAATTAAAGCAGAATTAAATAGCTCCTAGCTCTTGGACAAACCTATTGCTTGTTTATGAAAGAATAAAAAAATAACTGAAAGAAACAAAATATATTTACCTTCTTTACTTGCAAACATTTCAGGACTTATTCCAAAGACTTAAGACTACGAAGGTAGATCTGACTAATGACGACTAAACCGGTGCTTCTTTGATGTTTTCTTATGCTGTGCGTTAGGCTGATCTCGTTGCAGACACCAGCAGTAATCCGCCATCCTATTTGTATGCCATCTTCCTTGATATTTTCTTTCCATGGTTTTGATGTCCTGGTGAAATCGTTCCCCTTGCTGCTCACTGACATCTCCGAGATTTTCGGGAAAACGGTCAAGATGCGAAAATAAGAAGTGAACTTTCAGGCTCATGTTGCAGCCTAAGGCGCAAAACTTTTTAAGCATATTTTCCACCAGTCTTTCATAATTTTGGCTTTTGTAGTTTCCCAAGTTTTCAACATCATCTTTGAAACCAAGCCAGGCTTCTTTTTCTTTATTGGTCATTGTGTTCAGGAAATGATCGTCTGTCAATAACTTTCTAATCTGAGGACCTATAAAAACACCTTCCTTTATTTTCTCGTAGCTAATCTTTGGATATTTTGAACAAATGTACTTGAAACACACACCTTCTCTATTCAATGCTTTGACATACTGCTTCATCAAGCCTAACTTAATGTGCAAGGGTGGTAGGAGGATTTTATTTGGTTCAACTAGATGTTCATGTAAAATGTTCTTTGATTCTGGGGTAAGATTCTCTCTAGGAGGCCAAGTTTTCCTCTTCCAGTGGTGGTCACGTGCTCGACTATCCCATTCGCAGATGAAACATGGCATCTTAGTGTATCCTGATTGCTGCCCAAGTAACATGCAAAGGACTTTGAGATCCCACACCCACACAATATCCATCTGTGATTTTGATACTGAATTTTTTCAGAAGCAGTTTCATGTTATCATAGGTCTCTTTTAAATGAGTAGAATGGGCCACTGGGATTGATGCATGTTTGTTACCGTTGTGCAGTAACACTCCTTTTAGACTGGTTTTAGAGGAATCTATAAACAACCTCCAGTCACTGGTTTGGTATTCGATGCCTAGTTTGCACACTAATCCTGTGATGTCCTTGCGAAATACCAAGGGACCATCATCTTCGAAAAAAGGCACGAAGTCTCTCACGATTTCTGTACCAAGCGAAGTATGTGTCGGATGCCAATAAATTGTTCTCCTGCAATCTAGACCCCAAAAGTTCTGCAGAGTCCTTAGGCAGATTCAAATCCCTAAGTCATTTAGTTCGGCTTGGGTTAATGGTTTAGGAAGATCTCGGGCAGCTGTTGGCTGTTCATAAACATCATCATTGTCTGGATTTGGAGCTGAATCTGAATTTGAATTGTATTGATCCAGACTCTCGGGTGGGCGGGGAATAGGAACTTCTGGACCATGAGGTACCGGCCTTATTGCAGATGGAAGACTTGGGTATTGAAGGCTCTCTTTATTCTTTGCATTATAACTCTTAACATTGCAAGAACAGAAGTAGCAGTCGTCGGTATGGTTTCTAGGCTCGCGCCATACCATAGGGATCCCAAATGGCAAACTTTTCTTTTTACCTTTGCTCCAATTCCTTAGTGCCGCAACACACGTAAGACAAACCTTGTGTGGAGCCCAACTTTTGTCTTGATCTCCTAATTTAATTCCAAAATAAGCATAAGCTCTCTTAATGAAGGTCGTTACATTTGTCCTTTGTTTTACAACAACATACCGACCACAAATATAACAAAATATGTCTGGACTATGGGTACATCCTCTAGAAGCCATTATTAAAATTTTAAAGACGTAATGTTAGAATTATCTATCTGAAAAATATGAAAAAACGAAATTAATTAAAGGTAAAAAATTACAAAACTCCCCAAAATTGTTTTGCTAATAACTTTAAAACTATGGGTGATAGAAAAAAACTGGTAGCATTTTTTAATTCAGCGCAGCGAACTGCTTCAGAATCACAACTCAAAATAAAGAGATCGATTTTCATGCAGACCGGTGTAATTGTAACCAGGGATGGGGTCAAATACGTATTTGTATTTGTATTTACAAATACACAAAAATGGATATTTGCATTTGTATTTGTATTTGAGAATTTAAAAAGCTGCATATTTGTATTTGAGCCTTTTATTTGCCGTATTTGCTTCAAATACAGTCAAATACACTAATGTAATATAACTGTGCATATAACTACAAATTGATATGAACAGTAAAAATCAAACATTGAGAAATATGAATTTATTGTCTTTAATTATGCAAAAGTGCAGAAATATCAAGAAGTGTGAAATAATTTTCTCTAATAAAAATAATAAACAAGAGGAATTTGTTACTTTTCTTGCTTTGGTGTGAAAATGAAGTCTACTTTGATAAGAGCCAAAGTATTGCAATGTTAAGTCTTATACAATAAGTACTATACCAGTATTGTCTTACTTGAGGGGTAGCCGAAGTCAAGTAAATATTATCCGTTTATGTTTAGGATGAAATTGGTACGAAATTTGCAAATACAGTAAAAATTGTATTTGCATTTTATTTGTATTTGAAGCTTCATATTTGTATTTATATTTGTATTTGGGGATTTATAAATTCGAATATTTGTATCTGTATTTGAATTTGGCCGTAAAAAAAATAGTGTATTTGTATCTATATTTGTATTTGACCCCATCCCTGATTGTAACACTCTTGATGTGCGAGCTGATGTTATCTGGGTTCCTGGCTGGTTTTCCTAACTTAATATACGTTCTTCGACGTCGTCAATATTGTCTTGTATGCGAACAGTTTTTGGTCGGTCACTTCCCCTCTCTTCTTTTGATATACCCAGTCTCTTCAATTTTCTTTAGAAGCTTTCCCAAACCACGAAGTCCATCCTTTGTTGGGGAATTCGGAGAGTAGTTTCGTTCGTCCATATCCCTTTTCTAGTCTATAATGCTTAATTATAATCTTAGCTTCCTCTGAAAATGGCATATTCACTATATTTTATAACGCTGTAAAAAAAAAAAAATCGTATTAGAATTTACAGAAGTGAAAATGGAAATAAAGGATTCTTGATTAGTTTGTCGAGCGTCAGTTGTAGTATTATTAGAGAAATATTTAATAAATCGTTATTTTTTATAGCTTCGAACTGAAATTTGGTTTACAGGTAGATGTTTTCTGTATCTTTTACGTGTATAAGTTTCATACTGATTGTTTGAAAAATGTTGATCCCATGGATGTTTTTAGTGAACCCTTTTTTTTTTTTTGGGCAGACGATAAATATAGAAAATTTTTAAGTCTTCAATGGATTTTATAGTTATTTAACCCTTTCTTGGGTTATGTTCAGTTTACTGAACACTTAAAATAACCTTGTATATCTTCGAATGTTATTTTTTTTTTTGCCCAAGAAATTTTATTTTAATTTAAGGAAAATTAATGAAAATTTGTCAAACTTCGATAGATGGCTGTACTGTGAAAAATAAGTTTGATAGTTTCAAAATGGGTAGTGCTGGAAATGAAAAGTAAGGCCTATTTTGTATTTTCTTTAAATTATCAGTTATGATCTGTAATTAAACGCACTTACCTATATGAATCCTGCGTATTATAAATACATCATATAACGAGACATGCAAGATGTATTAACGAGCATATTTTGTTTATATAGCATTTAACTAGGGTCATGCATATTGTATTTTCTTCAGTTTACTGGACAAAATGTTGAAGCATCTAACGCGTATGGGGAAACTTTTTGTAAAGATACTCTTTTCAAGTAACCATTTTGATATATGAGTATATGTAGTAACCCTGGTTTTACTTCCTCCCGAGTTGTTCATTCTGACGAAGCTAAAGCTTGTCACTCCTCCTTAGACCTACACTTTAATGTGAAATCCGAACCACGCCCCACCAGCAGCCCAGCATCTTAACCACGAGGCTACCCATGGTATATAATAATATATATATATATATATGCTCTGTATATACATTTTAACTGCAACAACACACATTATAATTAATGTAAAGAACGACGTTTGTGTAGAAGAGCGTCCGCACAAGATGAGAAAGAACGAACAAATGAAAAATGAGGCACCTCCCAGGAATCGAACCCGGGATCATCCAATTACCGGTCGGACATGCTAACCACCACTACAAGGTCCCCGATTAGTCAGAAGTCGTAATTCTCCTACATACGAGCGGAATCGAATGCCCTGAGGAGGCACCTTTCATGCCGTACATACCTCATTTTTCATTTGTTCGTTTGTTCTTCTCATCTTGCGCGGACGCTCTTCTACACAAGCGTCGTTCTTTACATTAATTATACTGTTTTTTGTTTGCAGTTAAAATGTATCTATGTACGGCATGAGAAGGTGCCCCCTCAGGGCGTTCGATTCCGCTTGTATGTAGGAGAATTACGACTTCTGACTAATCGGGGACCTTGGCGTAGTGCCGTGGTTAGCATGTCCGACCGGCAATTGGATGATCCCGGGTTCGATTCCTGGGAGGTGCCTCATTTTTCATTTGTTCGTTCTTTCTCCTCATCTTGTGCGGACGCTCTTCTACACAAGCGTCGTTCTTTACATTAATGCTCTGTATATGTATACAGTGGCGCTCATAAGTATTCGTACAGAAATATTTCACTTACATTTGTCCTTACCTTTTGTACCATGCGTAAGATAGTTATGCAAAGTTTACTTTTCGTTTGGAAAAAATTAACAAATAAATAAAAAAATAATTTAACGCCAACATATAATGTAAAACATGAATTAATTTGAAAAAAAAAAGTTAAAATGCAAAAGTTATCTTGCACTTATTTAAAGTATTTAATACTTTGTTTGTCCACCTTAGGCTTGAACATTAAATTTTTTATCAATAGTTGCTGTTGGTTGATTAGAGACTGTTGGCAATTCTGAATTCTGAAATTTTCTCTGAATTTTCATGGAAGACGGACGACTGTAGTGTATATAAGCCATTAGTAAGCAATGGTTCGTCATGGTAAAGAGCTGTCTACAGATCTTAAGAGATCTGTTATTGCTGTAAACGAGTCTGGAAAGAGTTGGAAGATAGGAAAACTTCGAATTCCATTTACGACGGTTGCTGCAATTATAAAGAAATGGAAAGGTTTTGGAACAATCAAAACTCTACCAAGGTGTGGGCGACTTGCGAGATTTCAGAACGTGCAGTTACACGGATTGAAAGAGTGGTTGCTGAGAATCCACGAGTGACTGCGGGTGATATTTTTGTCAAATATTAAGATTGTCTAAGATCCAATGTCCATTCCTTTACTGTACGTCGTACGTTGAGAGAGAGAGTGGTCTGCATGGAAGAGTTGCATGAAGAAAACCTCTGCTGCGAAACGCGCGCAAAGAAGCTCGTTTAAAATACGCCAAGGATCATCAAAATGATGGATTTACATTCTGGAAGAAAGTTCTCTGGACAGACGAGACCAAAATTGAATCATTTGGGAACAACGAACAACAGTATGTTTGGCGAAAATGAAATACTGCATTCGAGTTAAAATAAAACATCCTTCCTACGGCTCAATATTACGGTGGTAGTTGCTTCTTTGGGGATATTTTAGTGCTTCTGGTTCAGGAAGGCTTGTCATCAATAAAATCTTGAATTCGCAGAAATATCAGGAAATTTTAGAAGTAAATGTATTGCCTTCAGTTGCGAATGGGTCGCAATTGGGTACTAGCAGCAAGAAGATAATGATCCAAAACAAAAACAAGAGCTCCATGAAATGGCCTCAGCAAAATAATTTCAAACTTCTCGAGTGACCCAGTCAAAACTCAAATCTCAATTTAATAAAGAATTTATGGTTTGATTTGAAGAAAGGTGTCCGCAAGAGAAACCCTTCGAATCTGAATGAATTGCAACAATTTTCTTTAGAATAATGGACTAAAATTTCTACTGAGAGATGTCGAAACCTTGTAGAAAAATATCCAAAACAAATCATTGAAATCATTGGTCATTGAAGCAAAACGAACACAAAGTATATATTTTTAGACTTTTTCATTTTAATTTTTTTTTATTTTTCTAAGATTTTTATGTTTTACATTATATGTTGCAGTAAAACTAATTTTTTTTACTTGTTAAATTGTTTCAAACGAACGGTAAACTTTTCATAACCATCCTATGCCTGGTACAAAAGATAAGGACTAATATAGCTGAAATATTTCGATGTATGAATACTTATGAGCACCAATATAAACACACACACACACACACACACACACACTGTATATGTGTGTGCGTGTAGGTAGGTAGGTAAATAAACATCAGTGCCGATAAAACTAGTCCTCAACCTTTTCTTGGAATAACCATTGACGAAACATTATCTTTTAAACAGTACATTAAAGTTGTTTTAACGAATTGGAAAAGATTTCCTATGTCATTATAAAATTACAAGAATTTAGCAGTACTGAAACTTTGAAAGATGCCTTAAAACCATTAGGACCTACAATACAATGGTTAAAACGTGTGAAAGTGCGCCAGCGCTTCTCGTGCAGACGTTGAAGGTCGTGCAGAAATGGAATAATGAAGAAAATATAGTAATCAGACACGCAGTACGTTAGGCTTGTAATCGTAAACATAATGTTTTACACGCAAAAGACTGAAACTAGAAGATACTTACAAACTATGCGCCTATGCTTTTTAGGTCTTGGGTATATTTATGAAATAGGCCTGCACAATGATTGTACTCCAGAAGTATACCAAAAAGAAAAAGCTTATCTTTTAAACCCAACATCGCTTTTTCTCCCAATCAAACATAGATATTAGAATCAATCAAACGTAGATATTAGAAAACCATATACGCAGGATTGTGCGACCAGTGTGTGTGCAGCAAAGATCCCCGACCTTTGGAACAGCCACAGTCGGGCAATCAGTCGTATTAACAAAGAAAAAAAAAAAATCAAAGATAGGTTCATTCAATCTTGCAATCTTCGACTATTTCCAACATATTTCTGCTACGCCTTGTTCATCCATTGGGTATGGAAGAAATTAACGATCTCCCTTTTCAGGTTGTATTAAAATCTACTTTTACTCGAGTATACTACAGTATATCTAATCTAACTCATTTAAAATGAGGTTAAAGCTCGCTTGCAAATGGCAGGTCTTCATAAACGGCTCTAAGAAATTAAAATCAATTTACAATTAAGTTCATAGTTTTGTAATATTTTTTCCTCTTCGTGTATGAAAAGACCAAAGATTTTCTCTTACGGGTAAGGTTTTGAGATTCGAGAGAAAATTATTATTATTATTATTAGTGTTTGTGACTTCAAACGGAGAACAAAGGTTTAGTTCGACTCCATTTTGTCGGGAAGTAGGTCTTAATTAAGTTCCAAAGTTAAATACCCCCCCTCATCAAATGCTTCCTTGCTTCCTTTAGCAAAGTAGGTCATTTCCCATTTTCTTTCTTTTTACTATCTGTTTACAGTATTAGGGTGTGTCAATTTTGGTAAAGTCAACAATTCAAAAACTACCTACTAATGCTCAAATGATGTCATATTATCTAGCAAACTTAGAAATATCTTTAGTGTTTAAAAAAGCCATTTACCTACTTAATTTGACCATAAAGGTTTGAAATATAACCTAAATGTGACTGTAGCATCGTATATCAATGTGCCATTGATATATGTGGTCAACTGTGGTCAACTTTGGTTATTTTTGGTGTGCAGTATGGTTCAAAGTTTCACAGTCACAAATGCTGGAGTTTTGATTGTGAATGAGTGTGTTTTCCCTCTTTTTTGACAATTTTGATTACTTCGTAATGTAAATATTGTGTAATTCAAATTATTCGAAATGTTGTGTGACCCAAACTTTCTGTATATTTTGATATGATAGATATATGAAATTGTCATTACTTTGAATAATTAAGTCTTGTACTTATAACAACAACCTTTTATCTGAGCTTATAGGAAGATATTAAGAATTTCAATTAACTTAATTTTATGTAATCATAATCAGTAGGCCTATCCAAATTTCAATGACATTTCTTTTGTTCACAGGTCCACAGGATGAGTCAAAGAAATCAGAAACCGAAGCAAATCAAGTTGTCACCTAAGTCATTTGGTGGGGACTGGGAGGGAACTTTCCCCTACTGAGCTGCCCACAGCCAGAGATCTGCTGAGGTATGGTTTGTTGAGGAGAGAGATGAGTGAGAAAGACAGGAGGAATTACCCAGTTAATGACCTGATTAACAATGGCGTTGTTCCAGGGCTACTTGCTCAGTGGAGAAAGGCCAACGCTCTATTCACAGGACCTGTAATCAACACTGAGGTCAGGATCAGGGCTAAAGTGAGGGCACTGTGGGATAAGGCAGTGAAGGTGTCCATTGGCAATGTGAAGCTAGAGGTTAAAGATAGGTTCATGATGAAACCGGACAAATTGGTGGACATCCTGACCTGTCACTGTGTGATCAGGAGCTGCAATGAGCTTGGGTGCAACCTTGTCTGCAACAGTGAGGTTCACATTGACTGCAGCTGCAGGAGCGAGCAGAAGGTACCAGTGCAGGAGCTTGCCTTCATTAAAGGTCAGAGAGAGAAGGTGGGCAGTGTGGGGACACACCAGATGGGTCTAGCACTCTAGCTGATCACCCTGAGACCAGAAGACAGGAAGCAGTGCTGCAGAGAAGCAAGGCCGAGGAGGAAGAAGGCAGAGGAGGAGTTGAGGGAGGAGTCACTGCTGGAGCTGGAGATGGAGGAGACTGGAGATATACTGGAGGAGAGAGAGGAGGACGAAGATTTCATACCAGAGGCTGCAACAACTTCTTCCTTGCCTGTGGCTAAGAAGAAATACAACACAAGATATCACCAACATAGCTCTGGCTAGCTTGAGACATCACCTGGCTGAGAGAGACTGCAGAGATTGCCACTGCTGCCTGGATTGATGCTGGTCTTATCACAGAGTTTGACACACTGGTGATTGACCACAACAAGGTGAGGACGACTCGGGAGAGACTGACTTAGAAGCTGGTCAAGAAGTTTGATGAAGAGATTAGAGAAAATGGCATCACCTGTATCACCTGTATCATCTTTGATGGGAAAAGAGATGACACCAAAGTGATGATGGAAGCTGAGGGCAGTGACAGGCAGTTTCCTGGCCTCATTAAGGAAAACATACACAGTGTGCAATGAACCAGGTGGGAAATATTTGTGGCATTTTGTACCAGAGGAAGCTGCAGAGGAGAGAAGTCATACTGAGGTCATTGCTGATCATCTGGTGAACTGGCAAAGAGAGAGAGAGGAGCAGACCAGACCCTTTTGGCCATAGGAGGTGACAGTACTAACGTGAATACTGGCTGGGAGGGAGGAGTAATGCATTATGTGGAGGCCAAGCTTAGCAGGAAGTTGGTGTGGATTGTCTGTGACTTGCACACTGGGGAGATGAGTCTCAGACACCTGGTAACTGCACTGGATGGCAAGACATTGAGCAACAAGTGGTCTGGGCCCCTAGGGAAGATGTTAGACACTGCCACTGAGCTGGAGATCAACCCAAACTTCACGAGGATCACTGTTGGTCCTCCTCTACCCCATCTCAGTCAGGAGGTAGTCAAGGACCTCAGCACAGACCAATCATATGGCTACAGAATCGTCACTCCCATCAGATCGGGAGAGGTACCTCAGAGTCTAGCTCTCCTGGAGATTGGACCAGTCTGTCACAGTAGGTGGGTCACCACGGCTCTAAGGTTCAGCAGATTGTGGATTTCCAAACATGGGCTGAAGGGTAGGAACCTGAAGAATCTGAGGATAATTGTGGAATTCATAGTGGGAGTCTACATGCCAAACTGGTTCAACATCAAGTTAAATCACAGCTGGGTGGAGGGTCCCAGACATGTACTGTACCAGCTGGAACTGCTCAGAAGTCAGGAGGTGGTGATAGGAATAGTGATGCCTATAGTGAAGAGATCAGCCTGGTATGCACACACTGAGGCTGTGCTCCATGCTGTGCAGTGAGGTGGAGGAGGAGAGGAGGGAAGCAGTGAAGAGGATAGTGGAAATCAGAGGTGAAGGAGATGAGGGGAGACAGGTAGGAGACTGCAGTGTCAGACCCAGGAAGACTCCTGACATCAACCCAGATGCCACCAAACTCTCGGAGCTTATTGACTGGAACTCTGGCGTGACTGAGCCTCCTCCTGACCTGCTCCTTCACCACTGCTGCAATCAAGGAGTTTCTGGATAGACCAATGGAAGTTCCTGCATGACACACACACACACCACACACACACACACACACACACACACACACACACACACAGTCAGTAGAGAGGTGTGTAAGGATGACAACTGAAGCAGCACAACATGTTTACTCACAAGAGAGGAGGGAGGCGTACATCAGTGGCCAGTAGGGAGCTCATGTCCAGGAACAAGAGGAAGGCAGACATGGCATCCTTGGCAAAGTTCAAGAAACCTATCTATATTTCTAAGTTTTAATATTGAAATACAATCAAAATGTCTTTAATTGTATGTAATGTATGTAAAATGTAGTTATACACAATAAAAAAAATACTTGCAAAAATTGCCGATTTTTCGTAAACTTTAACTACAAATATAAGTAGCTAGGAGTGGTCAAATCTGGATTTTAAAGCCATATTTTGATTTAGCACATAAAAATGCATCATTTGGTCACTAGTAGTCTTTGAAAATCTAAAGATTTCACTTTTCTCCCTGAAATTGACACACCTTATTACAGTATTGTTGCTAATCAGTGTCAGAGTTATAGTATTGGCCTATAGACCTTGCTAGTTGAGTTTTCTTTCACTTATATAAGGTAGGTTATGTATGTAAAAACCATTTGAAGTTCTTATGAATAACTTTGTGCGAGAGTGGTGTTTTCTGATGTTTGTGAAAGTTTGATCTCTGTTACTATGACCGAGAAAAGAGGTAACGTAACAAGATAGTGCTTAATCGATTTTTGATAGTGGACTGTTAGTATGTTTGCGATGATACTCAACAGAGAAAAAGAGTTATTAAGCGGGTTTTAATTATAAATATATTCGGTATAAGCTATAGCGATACCGATACTTTAAAAACTAAAATGTTTAAGGAGGTTTTTCAATTAATTTTAATTAATCCTGTATTCTAGTGAATTCGTCTGACTGAAATGGAGGTTTTAAAGTTTAAAATAGGACCTGTTTAATCCAAGTGTAAATGGTCAACCGGGACCGTGCTGCACTCTGGTTTTAAAGTTGGTGATTTTAACTCGAAGTCAGTCAATCGGTACGTGACTCAATATTTAAGAATCTGGCGGTACAGTTTATAAGTTCAGGTACGTAATTAGTTTGGTTTACCATATAGATGGACTCTTTTTATTTGTCTATTTTATAATGTTAGTAATTAAAATTAAAAGTTTTTATAGCCTTGTTAAATTAATGTTATTAGTTTATCTAGCGGAAGATACCAAGATACACACGCTCGATCGTGTTAAAACACTTTTTTTTTATCGTTGTGAACGCGTTCATAAATACATAAATACAAATATTTAATGAATTCAAGGGGAGATGTTTGTTTATTTTTTTTTCCTTCGCTCATGGCATCGGCACGTCTCCCGTTTGTATATTTATTAAGAGTGCTTGAAAACATTAACGAAATTTAAGTAGGATTCTTATATATATATATCACACACACACACACACTAAAGTTGAATGAATTTATCTGTAGTATTTAATGACTTATTCCTCAAATTAAATTTATTATATTGCCTGAATGAGAATACGAATAATATGAAATAAGAGCTTGTTTTGTTTAATGAAGTAGTTAATCAATATGTTGCCTCAAGAGTCTTCGAATGAAATTGATTAGGCTCTATATTGAGACTGGAGACTATCGTTCGGTAACATTGTTGAATTGGCTATACATAGCGTTTAGCATTTTGCAGATGGATACAGGAGTGTCGAAATTGTTTATTGGGTCCCGTGTTCTAGGTCTACTTTAAAGGCCACTGTGACTAAACTCTGCTTTGGCCAATCCGATGCTTGTTACCACTTGTTGGCAAATAAAAAATAAAGGTCGCCATAGTGAATGTTACATTTTTTAAAATTAGTTTTTTTTTTTTTTAATATAGCTACTGTATGTAGGTCAATTCAGGTATGTTAAATAAAAGTGGTCCTGATTACCGTAGCTGTAGATTGTGGTACTAGTAAGTAGGTAAGACGGTCAAGCCCGTCTTTTGGTAGCATACCGGATCTAATGCCAGAATTGACTTATTAACTTTAAGAGTTCGGTTAGCGTGGTCACAGGAATAAAGTAATTAAGTTTGTTTACGTCACATATTTTTAGAAACCTGTTCGCTACTTAAAAGTCAAGGCGTGTGTGTGTGTGTATAATGGAAGAATTCGGCTTAATTTTATGAACTTTGCATTGAAGGCCAAGGCCTATTGATTTTCGTAGGCTCCTTCATATAATCTGACTTCATTAGGTTTACTTTGTAGCATGATAATTAAGCCTGTATGTGATAATTCAGTTTCTTGCGTTACAAAAAAGTGATAATTTCCAAATACGGCACATTATATTTATTTATTAAATTTCTTGTAGGTTACAACTTCAAGGCGTAGTTGCTGGTATTCGTGCAAAAAAAAAAGAAAAAAAGTGGGCTTAAAATTGTATTCATTCCATTTGTGTGGATGCTTCATGTACACAGTTGTACAGTGTCCATTGAACGCGATCAAAGTGCGATGCCCGCGACGAACGCTCACTATGGGTCGTCGCGTTGCGGCGTCACATGAGAACGACAGTGAAAGACAACGCACGTACGCCGTACTTCATCTCGAAGCGTAACTGAGCCCATGGCCTTATAGTTTGTGCTGAGCCGCATTCGCTCTTGTTCCTTCGTAAATATTCATCCATTTGTACCAGTCGTTGTACGCATTAAAATGTACATTTTAAATCATTGTATTAAATTAGGCCCGCATTTCGATATGTATGGTTATTATAATAAAGGTTTCATTACTCGTAAATATTGACCTAGCAGTCGTCGTTATTATTATTACTTAAGTAGAAAAATGTTGCTAAAAATAAAAAAAATATTACTTAGTGAGAAAAAGTTGCTAAAAATAAACGGGAGTTACTGAATAAATTAAAGGAGATGGACACTATAATTGTCCATTAATTAGCGTGCGTGAGTCCAATGAAGCGTACATGCGAAACCTGTCCCGATATTATTATCCCCTCCCCCTCTCTCCTTTCGTTTATTGAGAGGGTGGGGTAGGGACGAGTGGCTAAAATATTGGGGGAAGGAGATGACGGGATGTCCTCAGGTTGTAAACCTCAAGGCTACCGCTGTTTCCCTATCTAAAGGCTATTTAAGAATTATAGATGAGAGTGAGCGAGCGAGCTTTCCTTGTTGCTGCACACACACACACACACACACACACACACTACAGACAGAACAAACATCCCATTTGCAATTGTTGCTTCTCTCTACAAATAATTAACCCTTTAAGCCCTGAATTTTTTGTAGGGTTAAGTTATGAATGCTTGTATTTGTTATAATGTTTCAGACCAACAAAGACCCTAGGATCCACTCATGGTTGGTCTACCTAACTGTGTTCGTAATTGTGTATTGTGCATGTCCTCCGTGGTGGCGGAGGGGACCTACAATTTTACGTGGATTCCGAACCATAAGAACATAAGAAATTTTTATAGTGGGCACACTAGGGGCCACTTCGGCCCATCGAGGTGGCTCCACTATGTAAAAACTGCCTGTATATTGGCAACGACCAATATTTACAAAACTAAATAATTATCAATTTAAAACTAATTAATTAATCAATTTAGAGATAGAATCTCTGGATCCACTATATATCTATTTGTAACCGACAAGCAAATATATCAGATCCAAAGAATCCAGTCAATTTCATTACTGTATCCATCAATACCAGTACCTTGCCAACCAAAAATAAGTCGCGGACCAAGTCACAATTTGAAACGTTAGCAATTTGTACCTTAGTCCCTAAAGGTTTAAAACTTAAAATGAATTGGAGATAAACGAGAAATATATATATACTGTATATATACATATACAGGGTGTTTGAAAACTTTCTGTACAAATTGTAATGGGGGATAGGCAACACCAACACAAACCCTTTTCGTCTATAAGTGTATGTCCGCTGACGTCACCATTCGGCGCGAGAGGGCGCCGCTGCAATTGGCTAAAAGGTGAAGTGGGCTAGACTCGCGCTTGCCGCGGGCATTCTTAAATCGGCGCGTAACATGGAGCACTTCACGGCTGCTGAGATGGCTGACATGCCTATGGTGTATGGGGCTGCCAATGGAAACGGAAGAGCTGCTGTGAGGTTGTACCGACAGCGCTTCCCAAACAGACGTGTGCCAAACCACCAAACGTTTGCGCATTTGCATCGGCGACTGCGAGAAACTGGACATTCCATGCAAACATGCATGATACTGGTCGGGAGAGAAACGTGCGCACTCCTGACATGGAAGAAGAAATCCTACGGCGATTTGAGGACAATCCAAGCGCAAGCACGCGAGGTGTTGCACGTATCCTCGGTGTGAACCACGACCTGGTCTGGAGATGTTGCACGAGCAGCAGTTACATCCGTTTCATCGTCAGAGAGTCCAGGCATTACAACCTCGGGATTACCCTCTTCGTGTGGAATTCGCACGCTGGTTTCTGCAGCAGACAGCGGTGCAGCCTAATTTTCTGGCTTATGTGCTGTTCTCAGATGAGGCCTGTTTCACACATGAGGGTGTGTTTAACATGCACAATTCTCACGTGTGGGCGCACGCAAATCCACATGCTACACGGGTGCATGCTCATCAAGAACGGTTCGCCGTCAATGTTTGGGCGGGTATCGTCCATGGCAAGTTGATTGGGCCGTACCTGCTGCCTGCCCGACTCGACGGGTGGGTTTATCGGATATTTCTTGAAGAAACGTTGCCGGAACTGCTGGAAGATGTTCCCGTGGCTATTCGTAGACGAATGTGGCTTCAACACGACCGGGGCCCCAGCACACTCCAGTAACGATGTGCGGGATTATCTGAACGCCACTTTTGGGGACCGATGGATAGGCCGGGGTGGGCCCGTAGCCTGGCCACCGAGATCGCCCGATTTAACATGCCTCGATTTCTTCCTGTGGGGACACATGAAGAACCTCGTATACGAGACTCCCATTTACTCAGAAGAAGACCTCGTAGCAAGAATCGCTGTCGCCGCTGGAACTGTTCCCGAAATGCCGGGAATCTTTCGACGTGTACGTCGGTCAATGCTTCGACGCTGTCGGGCATGCATTGATGCTACCGGTCGCAACTTTCAGCATCTTCTTTAAATAAACATGCCTTCTTTAAATAAACATGTTATGCGTACTACATCCGATTTAAGAATGCCCGCGGCAAGCGCGAGTCTAGCCCACTTCACCTTTTAGCCAATTGCAGCGGCGCCCTCTCGCGCCGAATGGTGACGTCAGCGGACATACACTTATAGACGAAAAGGGTTTGTCTTGGTGTTGCCTATCCACCATTACAATTTGTACAGAAAGTTTTCAAACACCCTGTGTGTGTGTATATATATATATATATGGCGCCTCGGTGGTGTAGTGTTTAGCGTCGCTCACTACGAATCCATCGGCCCCGGGTTCGAGACTCGATGGCAGCCGGCACGCAGCAAAACCCAGCTGTTCATCCTTCCACACAATAAAGAAAGTGGTTGATAGATAAATGCTAACCACTAGGTGGCCTAGTGGTTAAGACGCTGGGCTGCTGATGGGGGCGATTGGGGTGTGGTTCGGATTCCACGTTAAACTGTAGGTCTAAGGTGGAGTGAAAAGCTTGACCTTCGTCAGACTGAACAGTTCGGGCGGAAGCTAATCAAAGGTTATGTATATATTTTTTACTGGTGGACCGGATGTCAGTTTTTCAACATCCGCGGGTGCGGATATTTAGTTAATCTATCAATATAATATGGAATTATGAATATATGACATAATTTTTCAAATTACGTGCATTATGGCAGGCAATGCATAAGAATTAAAATTACTATTAATGTTTTCATTATGATAAAAATAATAACTTTCTCAAGAGTTTCAGCCACAGAAAACTCAATGAAGCAAGTTTCATTCAATTTTCTGCGTTACTAGGTATTTAAATTTTGAGAGGTTTATATATTTGTTTGTTCATTAATAATTAATACTTTACATGAAATGTGCATGACTGGGCCTTATAAGCTAATTTATAAGCTAATTTAATTGGAAATTGCATAATTTATTGGAGGTAATATCCGCATAACATCCGCAGTCAGAAGTGCGGATACGGATGTTAAAAATGACGCGGATATCCGCGGATGCGGATGCTAATAAATATATATATAAAATTAATGTAGGAAGCGAAATGAGGCTTCCGTTTTAGCAATACGGGTTAGAATCTAAATAGTTTTAATTGTTAAGTTTGAAGTTACCGCGACTAAGTATTCGTACAGAGAAATATTTCAGTCATATTTGTCCTTATCTTTTGTACCATGCATAGGATAATTATGAAAAGTTTAGCGTTCGTTTGGAACAATTTAACAAATAAAAAAATTAGTTCATCTTCAGCGTATAATGAACATGAAAGTATTTGCGGAAAATTAAAAAAAAATATATATATATGCAAAAGATTTCGTACATTTATTTATTTACAAAATTATTTAGTACTTTGTTTGTCTACCTTAATATTGAAGAATTTTAAATTTTTATCAATAGTTGGCTGTTTATTGATTAGAGACTCGCAATTCTGAATTCTAGAATTGAGTAAGCAATGGATTGTTGTGGTAAAGAGCTATCTTCGGATCTTAAGAGAGCTGTTATTGCTGCAAACTAGTCTTGAAAGAGTTACAAGAAGATAGTAGTAGTAGTTCGAATTCAATTTACAACAGTTGCTGCAGTTAGAAAGAAATTGAAAGGCTTTGGAACAATCAAAACTCTACCAAGGTGTGGACGATCTTGCAAGATTTCAGAAAGTACAGCTAGCTACAGCTATGAGGAGATGATTGTAGACACCAATTGATCAGGGAAATATTCCGGGGGGACGTTAGGCAAGAGACAGGGAGTACTGGAACTCCCGTTTCTCATGTCACTGTCCTCCTTAGCTGATCTTTTTCCGTGTCTCATCTACCCTGTGAGCAGTCCAGCATACTTTCAAATACACAGTTCTCTCATTATCCCTCACTACAAATACACACATCTTACGTACTACAGTCTTTTCAAAGTTAAAAAAAAGAAAATAGCATCGACCTCAAGAAGCTCTGAGTCCCCTGAGGAGAGGACGGTGAATGTTCTCATTCCTGGTAGGGGGGGGGGGGTGTTAAAAGTTTCCTAAATACAAACCGTGTCGGGCTGTTTCTTTCCAATATATATATATATATATGTATGTATATATATATATGATACACCATTCCCGTTGTTAGGTAACTGAGTATGTTGCTTCGTCGCACCAACAAATAAAGTTTACACTCCTTGCGTCCAGATTCTTCTGGTAACTTGATCTGACTGCCGTTTCAACAATTTATATTTGTAAAAATGAACAATGAATAATTCTTATTCATATATTCTTATATTAATTCTTGCATATAGACTCCAAACTCGCGTAACGCTATCTCTGTATATGAAACGTAAGTTCGGATAAATTTTTGAATTTCTTTCTATTTTATTTTTGCTGAATAATTGATGAATTATTTCTTTCTTAAATTACCTAATCATCTTTTTAGATTTAGCTTAATAATGTAATCGTGTTAAATTCTGCAATGTTCATTTTCTTTATACATTCTCTCCGTTGTAAAAGATGAAGTCGTGTCTTGCTTAACACTTAATTAAAAATTTTAAGCATTTAATTTTGGCTCGTATGCATGTTTAATTGTAATTCATAATAAAATGCATATTTCAATTTCCATTTTTAGTTAACTAGGCAGATCATGATAACATCAGATCTGTCAATATGCAGTTTAAAATGAAAATATGGCTTCATCTTCAAATATCTTGCTTATCTGTCTAGACATTGCTACAGCTAAAATATTTACCTTATCCTTAAATATTTTACAAAATAATTAAGCCTATTGAGAATAAAAAACAAAACAGGTCAGCATTAAATAAGTCATTAAAATTTAGGTCAATAAACGTGTAGAATTTCTCCACTGATTATTCTGATTCTGTCTGATCTTACTTTGAGGCTGAGCACTACCTGTAACATTTTAGCAGTAAACTACAGTAAGAGAATATCTTTGTTTTCTCTTTCGAGCCTGGCTTTCTTCAGAGAACTCCGTCTTAAAATAGAGAAAAATAATTTTCCGATACGCTACAAAAAGAATCGGGGAACCCTTAGAGAACTTGATAACCTTCACAGAATCCTCCCATCCCCTACAAGAAGAAATCGGAGAATAGTATAAGAGAAACTACTGCGATTCCCTATACGGTACCAGCTACTCGAAGGTAACAAATCCGTTGCTGCCACCTAACCAGAACTCCCGTCAACTTCGAACCGCCCAAGGCCATAGACGGAGGGGTTAACACTTAATGCCTTCATCATCAAAAGTCCTACTCTAATAATGTTAGTAAAATCATTCATATAATTTTGGTTTTATACTTAACGCTTTTATGTGATTTATATTAGCCGAAAAGAACAGTTGGAATTTAGGAATCTCCGTTTAAGATTATAGATTTTGGCAACTTTGGAGATCGTCGTTAGGCTTATCAGAAAAGGATGCCAGACAATCTACTGCAGTATCAAGGCAAGTTATGCAATATTCAAAATTTAAAGGATTGCTTTTTTAATTTATACAAACAATAATATCTTTAAATTTTAACATTTATTTCCTGTGGAAAACCTTTTCCACACGTGTAAGAGTTTTCATATATGCATTTTGAAGTGCTGAATTTGAATATAACGAGAAAATTTGATTTGAGATCATTGGGCCCCCAACCCCTTGGACACGGGGTATGAATATTTCAAACCCCTTTTTCATAGAAAATTTCCGTGTTCCTTATCCGGAATAACGATTTAAACGTTTAATTGGTTATAGATATTTAACCAAATATATTTTATCCGTACCTTCAAATTGAGAACGCTAAATAAATATCTCCATCTGTGACTTTCAGCGTGACTTAGAATGACCTTTAGCTTAATTAAAAAGCGTAATAATGTACTATTTATGCACAAACCATATCTGATAGTTTTTATTACAATACAAAATGGCAAATAAAGCATCCCTGTGCCCACAGAATCAACTTTATCTGAACATCTTGTTGATTGCCCCTTCGAAGTCGTCCATGTTGGTTCTCTCACCCATGTTGAAACGATTCGTGTAGGTTTTTGTTTTTCGCATATTCTGATGGTCATCATGATGTCCCTCAGACGAAAAAAACTCGGGTTTTTGGATACACGAGCAATGTGTTTTCCGCCTATCTAACCTCTGTGTGCAGTCTCCACTTTCTTCTCGCAGATGTCTTCTCTGTTAAAGAACTGGGGGACATTCTACGTCAAATGTACACACTTTTTGGCAATTTCTGCCACTCATCTCGCCGATTTCTCCGATTTTCTTGCGTGATGATTGGGTTAGGTGAATGATGAATCGTCACCAAATTTTAGCTTCCTGGGTCAACGTGTTTCCAAGTTATGACTTTTCCAAAGTTTGAGGTCAACAGCGTGACCTTGGAGGTTCGAAAGGTCATATCTCTGGTTCTACCGTACCGATTTCGACAATCGTGGTCTCAAAATGCTCGGGAAAGGACGTAGAATAACTTCGATTCCCGCTGTAAAAACCATAGAGCATCAAATTAGAAAGTTCCATTTCTATATGACCTTTGACCTTGACCCCAGAAAAACCTTCAAAATTCAAGGTCATGAAAATTGGCGTGAAAAATTTCCTTGATATAACGCATCCACAAGCAGAAAATTAGAGTGGGATCTCCATGCGTTTGCTTTCCAGAGGCGTTCAAAGTCACGCGGGTGAAGAATTTTGAATAGTAAAAGGAAACGAACTTCACGCCCGTCTACCGGTCTACCATTACCGGCGTGAAGCTGGCTTCCTTTTTCTCGTTGCTTGTTGCTTAGTGGCCAGCCGACAAACTGTAATTCCTCAATTAACGTTATAAAATTGTAGTAATAAATTAAAAAAACTGGTAAAATAATTTTACAGAAGTAAGAAATAGCAAATTAAAAGAGAAATACCAAAGGAAATCTGGAAAAGAACCATTGGCAATGCTTCGATCAGCCAAAAAAGAAAGGCAGAACATCATTTGTTTACGTGACACTGCGGCTGATTCAACCAGGTATCGTAGCCTATACGAATAAAGTAGGTTCAATGGCTAAATTATGTATTGTGTAAACTACTTGCAGTAACTACATTTACTGCAAGACACGGGGTTACTAAAAGTTTGGATGCTAACCGACTTGTGTGATGTTGCTACCGTAAGCCTACCGTTGGTACCGTAGCCTATGTAACTACTGTAGTAAAGGCCTAATCACAAAATGGCACGTTATTTGAAGTGTTCCTAACTTAATTTACCAAATAATAACGAAATGGCGTTAACTGAAAGCATATTATTTGAGAACGAACTTCAGCCTACTTGGTCACGTTTGCCAACCTGCCAGTTTAAAAAAACTAGCCGGATTTGTGGAAGCCGGATAAGAGGTCCGGTCAGGTCTGGATTACCCAATAGGCAGACTAAGCACGTGCTTAGGGCACCAGGAAAGCAGGGGGCACCAAAAAAAAAGAATTTTTTTGAAAGAATAAATTTGATATTTCAAAGAAAGCATAGAAGTAGTCATCATGGGAAAAATCAAAACAAGGAAATGATGGCAGTGCACCAGAAACAGCATTGAATCCTAAGAGATAAATTTCGTGTATCGACTTAGTACGCTTTAATTAATACACTTAAAGCTCGTATGAAGAGGAGAGGTGAAGTGTACAAAGAAGTATCAAGTAGATTTTCTTTTCTAAACGATTTCGACTTATCTGACGAACAATATTCACAAGGTTCCCAAAAGCTAGTTGACTCATACGGAGTCATACCCTGTTGACTTGAACATGAATCTCTGTGGAGAACTACGGCAGTTCCACTGTTATACGCGCTCAAAGTTTAATGAAACAGGAAAAACGAAATTCAGTCACAGTGATCTTCATGACACCCTAGTGAAAGACAGGATACAATATGTATTTCCAAATGTAGATATCGCACTACGTATTTTTCTAACATTGATGATTACTAACTGCTCCGCAGAAAAAGCTTTCTCGGCTGAAAAGACTAAAAAACCTCGGAGAACAACAATGTGTCAGGACAGACTTTATTCACTTTCCCCACTGTGTATAGAAGCGGACACGCTTCGTCGAGTCAGCTTCGATGAAATTATTCAGGATTTTGCAATCAGAAAATCTAGAAAGAAGCTATTTTAATTTCAGCATACATGGAAGTTTTGTTTCATTTCGAAAGATGAATTACATATATATGGGAGCACCATAATCTTTTCAGTGCTTAGGGCCTCTAAAGGTCTTAATCCGGCCCTGGGTCCGGTACCTGTAGTATGTTTATTTTTTTATTTTTCTGCATTCAACTTATAATATCTCAACCTATATATATATATATATATATATATATATCTGTACTAATATATTTATCTTTTTTATTTTTCTACATATAACTTGTAACTACACACACACACACACACACACACACACACACACACACACACACAGTTAATAATATTAGTATGTCTATCTTTTTATTTTATCATACAACTTGTAACATCTTAACCTATCTATGTAATATCCATGTAATACATATGTCAGCATGTGTGTTGTTCATATAGACAAATGAGCAGTTTGAGGGTGGTAGAAGAAGAGACAGATAAGAAATGGAGTTATATTCCGTTACATTTCGGCACAAAACCTTGCTCACACAATGATAACACGAGTTAAACACACAATACTTAAATGCAGACAATCTTTTCCAAACCTACTGGCCGAGCATTCATGGCTTTACCTGATTGGCTGGTTACTGTTGATGCTCCTTGGTCCTGCCCCTTTCTGCTAACTTCATAATTTTTCGTTAATTTGGCTAAACACTTTTTTTTTTTCAGATTTTGAACAAATTTAGTTTCTCAGAAATTTTAAGAGGTTATTCCTGACTTTATATACTCACTAAATGGTCTCTCTTTACTTCGTAGTTGCTTTGGAGCAGATTTCGGCAATACTTGTTCGTCCAGACAATTCCGAAGAAACGTCCTGCGATTCAAGCAACTTGCAACTCATGTTATCATTCTGTGTGAGCGAGGCTTTGTGCCGAAACGTAACTGAATATAACTCCATCTCTTATCTGTCTTCTTCTACCACCCTCAAACTGCTCATATGCAGCATATCGACGAAATACTGTAAAGCGCATTTATTATTTATAAGCTAGTATAATTAGCGATTAGATTGTTCATTGTTACTATTATACTAATTTTGATTTTTCTTCCGTTACAGATTAATGAAATGGCATCAAAGTTGGAAAAATATTGTTTTGATCCGTTTAAGTCTTACGAGAAACTTAAAACTACAGATCTTGTTACATCAGCAGCTTTTATCTCAAAATACCCGAACTATTTGAAACCTGGCCAGAAGCTGCGTTCAACGTGTCGAAAGAAACTCTAAACTCCCCGAACCATCATCGTTGGAAGAAAATGTGCCAAAAGCGTTTACGTCGTCGTCAGATGATGCGGCACAGGGAACCTCTGAAGCATCAGATGAGGTCTTTGTTGACGAGAAGACAGAACTCTCAGCAATGAACCAATCAATTCATATCATCGGAGAAAGTCCCATTGACAAACGGAAGTTCAAGAGAACGGAAGGATATCTTCCTGGCAAAAATTCAAGAGTGAAAAAACGTCTTGAAATGGTAAGCGACGCAAAGCGAGATGATGAGGGTCCATCAACAGAGACCACATCCTACAAACCTGAGGATATAATTACAGGATTGAAAGAGAAATACCTCACAGCGGAGAGACGAAAAAATGATGATCCTGACAATCTTTGCATCACCATTGAGTGTGAGAAAATTGATGGATGAATTCAAATGCTCCCAACGGATGGCTGTATAAGCACAGCAGCTTGCGAAGGAAAAGGGGATCATGTCTTCTCCGAATCCGAAGATGGGCGAGGAATTACCGTCGCAGATTACGGAAACCGTTAAGGATTTCTATCGTTGCGACGAAATTAGCGGGCAAATGCCGGGGAAAAAAGATTGCGTAACCGTAGAAGAGAATGGGGAGAGGAAAAAATTAAAAAGCGGCTGGTGTTATGCAACCTAAAAAAAGCGTATCAAGAGTTCAAGGAAAAATTTCAAAATCTATTGATTGATTTTTCGAAGTTTGCGATGCTGCGGCCAAAGGAATGTGTCCTAGCGGGATCGAGCGGGGGACACAGTGTGTGCGTCTGCACAATTCATCAGAATGTGAAACTCGTGATGATTGGATCAAGGATGAGGAAAGTTACTGCCGAGGAAGAAGTACCCCTAAATAGCTACCACCGTGCTTTAGCCCGCATTCTCTGCAACCCTAGTCTACCCTCTTATTTGTTTAGGGATTGCAATACCTGTCTTGGTGGCGATTCCCTGAAAGAGCTTCTCAAATGTTATGATGAAAAGGGGATCGGCGAAATTCAATACAACCAATGGACGACGACAGATCGTTCGCAACTGTAATCTGTCGTCCAAACAATGAAGAATTTTCTGGATACCACCACTACCACCTCCCGACTGGCTCAGCTCTCCCGCCATGATTTCGTGGCGAAAGAACAGGCTAAATATTTGGAACGGAGGAAGCATGAACTTGGCGAGGGAGAATTCCTAGCCATTGGCCATTTCTCCAAAAATTACTCGTTCGTAGTTCAAGACGCGGCTCAAGGGTTCCACTGGAACAATTCTCAGGCAACCCTTCACCCGTGGGTCTATATTATCAGAAGGAAGGGGTCCTTCAACATGGCTCTTTAACAATTATATCGGAGTGTAACACACACGACACCGTGGCAGTTCATCTCTTCCAGAAAGTTCTGATGGATCATCTAAAGTCCCGATTTAACGTCATCACTAGAATTGTCTACTTTACCGACGGATGTGCCGGCCAATACAAAAATTGCAAAACTTCTTGAACTTATGTCGTCACTACGAAGAATTCGGAGTGCCGGCTGAGTGGCATTTCTTTACCACTAACCACGGCAAAGGTTCATCAGACGGTGTTGGAGGAACTGTCAAAAGAGAAGCATCGAAGGTCTACGTTGGCCTTACGGAGAACAAATTTTAACTCCAAAGGGCCTTTTCCAATTCGTTTCCCTGAAATTGACTGGGATCTCTTTCAGGTACACAACGCAAGAGGAGTATTCAAAGGAGAAGGATATTTTGGATCAGAGTTTATCGAAGGCAAGGACTATACTAGGAACACAAATTGTATTCCTTAATCCCGGTGACAAAAGACTGCTTGGAGGTATGAATGTACAGCGCCTCAGCTGAAAGCCGAAGGGAGTTCGCCGCCCCTCAACAAGCCACCCACAAATCAATCAATCAAACATCACTGGATACGTGACAGTGGAATATGACAACCACTGGTGGGTGGCTTATGTTATGGAAACGTATCCCGAAGTGGGGAAAGTGAAAGTGGAAGTAAATTTCCTTCACTCCCATGGACCAAGTGTGTGTCGCTGCCTTTTGCCCCCAAACCCGATGTGCTGACAGTGGATATCAGATATCAATGATCCCACCCTAGGACAGCCACTGGAAGGTCATACACAATCACGCAGAGGGAAACCAATGAAGCCAATAGGATCTTGAAAAACCGTGCTACCAAAAAATGAGGTAAAAACTAGGGGTGCCATGTTTGGATTGTTTAATTGTCGATAAGTTAATAATACTGTAGTTGTAAATAGTCAATAATTGTTAAGAAGTTAAACAATAAGTATTAATTGTAAAAAGTATACAAAATGCTCCACCTGCATCACTTTGAACGCCTCTCGGAAGCAAACCCATGGAGATGGGTGGGGGCAGTGGGGGAGGGGGTTTTGTGGAGGGAGAATTACCTCCTCCCCAAAGGGGTAACCCAGGCACCGAAGGTGCCCTTGCCGTAGGCCAGTTTGCGAAGCACAAGCAGTGACCGTAGGCCAGTGAGCCGAAGGCTCTGCTTGTTAGAAAAAAAAAAAAAAAAAAAAAAATCTGAGAAATCGGCGAGATGGTGATATAAGGTGTGTACATTTGACGGGGAATGTCCCCTGGTTCACTTCCGCTGGGACAGTGAATGGTCTTCCTATGCACTTCAGTTTTTGAAGATCTTCATTTTTCTGTCGCTCATTGGCCATGTTAGCAATTTCTATTCCTCTTCAGACCATTTTGTTTTTCATTCCATGACAGCCTAATTTTTTTTCAGTTCAGGTGCTGTCATTCGGTACTTATTGAATGTGCCTGGTTCTGTCTGACTTATCAGGTCGGCACTCTGTCGCTTTACTAACACAGATGATGATGCCGTAAGCTGCCCGGTGCCACGAACCGAGAGTTCATAGTTCACAAAGCGCTCTTCGGCGAGATTATGAACAGGGACATGCTGGAGTTTTTCTGAGGGGAGCAGAACCTCAGGCTTGTATAGGCTCTCTTGGAATGTTAGATCACTGATGAAATTGAAAGGTGTATCCACCCACGGACAGAAGAGACTCGGCTGATGTTTCTCTAAGCTCTTCATACAGAATTTGAAATGCAGGAATTAGTTCACCATACGTTGTCGAGCTGGACGTCATCAGTCTGAGAGGATTTATCAGGTGAATACCATTGAGGGCACCAGCACAGAGGAGCACGGAAAAAAAATGCGATTTCCTGAAATGATCTGCAGATACTGATCAATTGGTTGGTGATGTCACTCATCCCTGCAAAGAATTGTCTTCCATCTTTGTAGTGGTGTAGCGTCGTTGCTGCACAGCTTTGAATCGATCAAATCGCTCGTCCTTCAGTGAGAGGCTCTGATTCTTCTTGGGGTGTATTGCTTCATCGAATTCGCATGCGTAGTTCCATGGATTGTGATCAAAGTCGTGAATCACGATTCTCGTAAAGCAGTCAATTGCACTGTTCTTTGTTAGAGTCGACCAAGAATGATGCATAGATTTTATTCTGCCCTATTTCTTGTTCAATGGATATCCAAAACTTTACAAGCACCCTCATGAACATCGGGGAAGGATGCAAGTTGCAGAACAAGTGAAACTTGGTATATTTTACCATCAAAATCCAAAATATTACAAAAAAGTTCCTCAACCTTCAAGTTGTGGGACGTTTGATCTGTCAATACAAAGCTTATGCATGAGTAAAGAATCTTGGCTGGGATTCCACTCGCCGCCTCTAACATGCGAAATGTTGCTACCTTTAAGTCTGCCAGATTTTGCCTGGTTTCTGTGTCCACACCCAGAGTTGGCAGCGTTCGATGCTTGCCATTGATGGTTATGCTCTGAACTAGAAAGTTACCAGTACCACGTTTTTAGACCCATCATTTGAATACACTATGGAAATTTCGCTGTTAGTATCATTACTTCGTGAGAAATCTGTGCTATTGCGAGTGCTTCAGTGGCATTCCCACCCTTACGCATGTTGCTCTCTGCAGGCAGGTGTCAAGATAAATATCGTTATCCTCCTGAATTTTAAAGTTTCTGCCAAACATATTGTCTGAAACTTCAACTATAACGCCTGTAGCTTGTCTCTCAGTCATGTGGTATGATGATATAAGCTTGTCCATTGTTTCTTAAACAGATTTCTCTTACTCACTGATGTATCGAAACTTTGCTGGCATGTCATCATTTTTGTCAGTGCTAGGGTTGAATTTCCTTTTCTTAACATTCCATCTTCCGACTCAGAACGGGAACATTCTTTTTCCCCACTGTGCAACTCCTTATATAAAATGTCATCAGTCCCAATTACCTGTAAAATATCCTCTATCGCTTGTTGGTTACAATGCGCCTCTTCATTGTCCTGCTTCTGGCGTTGTAGACGCAGTCTGTTTTTCTTTATCCGTTTTTGAGTCTTCAACCACCTCTTGTCTACAAATGGTTCACAAATTTTTTTTTCTTTGTTCACTTTTTGGTCTTTGTATCAGGTCATCCCATATGTAATGTCGTTTTTTACGATAGATTAAGTTTAAACTAGTCCTACTCGGTTTAAGCATAAATTTTCCGAAGGTTATATCTAAGAGGAGATCTATCGTGTTTCGCTACATACTTTACAGACCTTGACCAGTGAAGACGTGTTTTGCTTTGTGAACCCCTCATAGACATGGCGGTATCAGAAGAGCATATCAGGCATATAATGATTTAAGAGTTCAAAAAAGGGAAAAGTGCTACTGAAGCAACGCGAAACATTCAGGAAGTTTATGGCAACGATATTCTGCATGTGAGGAAATGTCAAAGATGGTTTCAAAAGTTTAGGAATGGTGACTGCTGTTTGACAGATGCAGCACGCTCTGGACGCCCTGCTGAGTTTGATGATGACCCGCTGTTAGCCGCACTTGAAGACTGTTCAACAACTGTCGAAGAATTGGCCCAGAAACTCGATTCATCCCCGTCCACTATCCATCGACATTTGCAACAATTCGGGAAAGTGCCTTAGTTAGGAAAATGGGTGCTACATGAATTGTCGGTCGACAATCTGAGGGTGCGGGTAAACATTAGCACAGCTCTTCATTCCCGTGAACTCAAAGATCCGTTTTTGCACCGTTTAGTGACTGGTAATGAAAAGTGGATACTGTACCAGAATGTTAAGCACCGTCGACAGGGGGTTTGTGCCGGAGAACCAGCGACACCACAGCCAAAACCAAATCTTCACCCTCGGAAGGTGTTGCTTAGTGTTTGGTGGGATAAAGGTGGTGTAATACACTTTGAAACCTTACCATACAACCAAACAATCACCGCTTAAGTCTACTGTCAACAACTGGATCGATTGAACACTGCACTAAAAGAAAAGAGACCTTCTTTGGTTAATCGGAAAGGAATCGTGTTCCACCACGACAACGCACGTCCTCATACAGCTCGGATCACTTCTGCAAAAATTGAGGAGCTTGGGTGGGAAAAATTTCCACATCCTCCATATTTCCAGACCTTGCGCCTTCAGATTATCATCTCTTCAGGAGTCTGCAAAACTATCTTGACGAGAAACGGTATACTTCTTTAGATGACCTGCACACCAGTATTTGTACGTTTTTTGCCTCAAAAACGCCGAATTTTATAAACATGGCATTGAAAAGCTTGTAGGACGTTGGCAGAGTGTCATTGATTCCGATGGAAAATATATACTAGATTAAAAAGTTTCAGTTGAGTTTGTTTTTGTCCTTCAAATTCCGATCTAAAAAACTACATTACTTATGGGATGACCTGATAGAACAACAGTTCATCTTTGCTCATTTTCACACTACTACTTTCTTCTGGTCTTGCTTTTCTCGTTGTTAATGATGAATATATCAAATAATTTGGAACACTTCAAATGGGGGAATTTTTGCACTCAAAGTCTGTGATGCGGTTCTTGTTTTCTTCTACCGCAAAATCTCCTGAAAACGCTTATACAGTATGTCCCACAAAAAAGTACACCCAACTTTAGATTGTACTAACTCCTCCAAAAATTGAGATATTTTGGATCTGTTTGTTTGATTTAATATAGCAAGTTATTCTTTGTTAACGTACAAATTTATTCATGTTTAAACGAATTAGTGGTTAAGCATCTGCTTTTAACTGAAGGGTACAAAAAAAATGGATTGCGCAAAATTGGTCAATGAAAAAATAATGTGTGTGCCTTCGATGTAATGAAAAGACAAATACATAATAATAGATACTTTAACATAATTTTAATAAGATACAAAGCAGATTTTTCTTTATTCCTTACTACAAAAGTTATGCTTAGTTTCGTTTTCTTTCAACATGACCGCCATTCCTATCGATACAAATCTGGAGTCGAGCTCTCATCTTCCCCATCACTCTTTTGATAAGATCTGGATTGTCTTTTAACAAGTTGATTTCAGCTGTGATGCGAGTCCTCAAATCATCTAAATTGATAGGTTGTGATGCAAATACTCTATTTTTTCAAATGACCCCATAAAAAGTAATCACACGGGATCAAGTCAGGGCTTCTGGGAGGCCATTCAATGTCATGGCCTGTAGCAATTACTCTTTGGTGGAAGACTTCCTGCAAGCGTTCCTTCACAATATAACTCCTGTGAGCAGGAGCTCCGTCTTGCACCCACCAAATACGATTAAATCGGTTTCCATAAGGCTTATGGAAACCGATTTATAAATGAAACCGATTTTATAATATGAAACATGATAGTATAAGATAGGCTCATACATACTGTTGCTGAGCTCCAGCTTAAGCTGTTCAGGGCGGAGGAGGGTCGTCATCGTCTCGATAATACGCTTTCCCAACGGTAGTGCTCCAGGCGGAAAGCTAAGGCACATATTGTCCACATACGATACATCACCAATTCTTCTTGTATAACGCACGTATGGTGCTATTGCAGGAAATTCAGTTCAAATTCAATTCACTTCACTGCAAAAAGAAAAGATGTGTTAGTGAATGGGGAAAATGACAAATTTCCTATTTTATGCTAAATAAGGTCAAATGTATGGCATTTGAAACCAAAATAGGTCGCGAAATGTCAGATATAATGCTTAATCTGAATCTGTGAGGTCGAAATGTCGTGATTCACTAGATTAACCAACTTTTAAACTTTGTCCCTATCAGTTGCTGGGAAACTCCACAAGAACGTAATTTTTCAAATAAACAAAAACCCAAACTTCAGACCCCCATGTCCAATGGAGTTAATGGCTGAATAGAGAATTTCGTTGTTATATTTGGATTCAGCTCATTCAAATTCATAAATTAAGATCCTTACTGTACTAACTTTATATTAACATCCCCCACACCCTACTTCTGGTTCCCCCGCTGCCGATACCGGGAACGCAGACCCTGGCAGCGGGGCTGGTTCAGCTGCTGCTCATGCGAGGTGCTCTGGGACTGCCTGATTCACTTTGTATAAACTTTGGCAACATTCGTGGCCTTTGCTCAAATTTTCAATCTGTTGAATAGAACCTCTCCTCTAAATCTCGCCTTTTCTTCACCGAAACTCGGGTGTCTGGGACGACTGACAGCAACCCCTTTTATGTACCCTCCTACTTTCTCTATATTCACTTCATTCCAAAGGTGGATGTTGCGTACATGTACGCAGTGACCTCACTTGCTCTCGTATTCCCGAACTTGAATCCTGTGAATTCTATACCCTCTGGCTACGGCGTACATTCCAATCTCAAACTAAATACATCTGCGCTGTCTACCTTTCTCCAACTTCTATTGACTATTCAAAACTGACTACCTCGCTTCTAAAGTGGAATACATTCTATCCCACTCTCCTTTTGCTGAAATCTCCATTTTAGGTGATTTCAATGTTCACCACCACCTTTTGGCTTTCTTCCCATTTCACTGACAACCCTGGTGAACTAGCTTAAAATTTCTCTATCCCGACTGACTTAGAGCAGATTGTATAAGGCTCCTTTGACCACAATCTTGTCTGTTTCCTGTCTTATAGCTCCAATTCGGCCTTTGGATCGTCCCAAGAGGAGGCGGCTTCGGCACTTTGGCGCCGCTGATTGAGAGTCCCTCAGGCAATACTGCTCTGGTTTCCCATGGAATGATTACTGTTTATGTGGCCGGGGCCCGTCTGAGTGCGCTGAGCACATCACGGAGGTGGTTCTTTCGGGCGTGGAGGCGTAAATTCCATATTCCATTCCTACGCCTAATTAAAAAACAACTTTGTTTAACTTTATTTGTTCTAATGCTATCCACAACAGAGAGGATGCTCTCAGAAGGTACAGGCCTCTCACTTAGCTTATATTTCTGGCGGAGTCTGTTCTTCGACTTGCCAAAAATTCCTTCATCCGACAAAATGAAGGGTAACCGCTCCCAACCTTCCAATTTTCATCCAATTGCTTTGATTTCTTGTGTTTCTAAAGTTTTCTAAAGTCATATATCTGACTCTTGGTTATCCTCTTCTGGGAATTTCGGCGAAACCTTTGCTATTGCGCTAGATATATCAAAAGCTTTGATAGTCTGGCATAAATCTTTATTTTCCAAACTGCCTTTCTTCGGTTTCTGTCCTATCTGTGCCTTCATCTCTGATTTCCTTTCTGGCCGATCTATAGCTGCGGTTGTAAACAGCCACTGTTCTAAAACTATTAATAGTGGTGGTCCTCACGTTCTGTACTGGTGACCTACTCTTTTCCTCTTATCAATGATCTATTAAGTCGCACTTCCTGTACTATTCACTCCTATGCCACTGATTCCCCTCGTTTCTCTACCAGCTTCAAAAGGCGTCCCTCGCAACGGACAGACAATGCTTCGCGTCGGACGGCCATGGTACATCTGACCTCTGACCTGACCTTCCTACTATCTCTGGGGCAGAGTAAACCTTGTGGCTTTCAATACCTCAAACTCTGTTCCTTCATCTGTTGACTCGTCACAATCTCTCTCACGACTATCCCCTTACCTTCAACAATACACAACTCGATCCTTCCTCTTTTAACATTCTTGTTTCCTTTTCTTGTGATCTTTCGTGGAAAGATCACATATACTCTTTCTAAAACAGCTTCTGAGAGGTTAGGTGTATTGTACCGGCTCCCAGACATGGGCAGTAAACACTTTAGATGTATTTAAATAATAAATAAATTACTTGAAAATGAAAGTAATTAAATACTAAATAAAATTCAGGTTTTCAGAAAGTATTTAAATACATTACTCCTAAAATGTATTTAAATACATTTCAAATACAATTTAGATACTTTTCAAAAAGCACACAAAATCACTAACATCAGTTTAGTCAAAGAAAATCGAGAAGTCGCAGAAGTAGATGCTGCAATTGTTTTGTGGCACAGAAGACAGTCTTCACTTTACTACCATCTTTGGAAGTTATTCGGAAATATTTTCCATCAAAAAGTGGGTGCGGATGTGATTCGCTATTTTTATTTTCACTTCCACCATCAACAACATATATTTTACCACCACCTTTTCCACCACTTCCACTTGCTGCAGCCATGTTACAAATGTTGTCTTCGTCTAATATGATCAATAGGCTAAGGCTAATTGCGCAGTTAGCGCTGAACTTTACACAACCACATATGATAATGCCTCAGGATAGACTGCCGGCTGCCGCACTGCATCTGAGAGTCTGTGACAGTCGCCACTAGAGCAGGCTGGAAGTTCCATTTTTCAAGGTGCTTCCAGAAAGTTCTAGCCTGCTGAGCCTGGAACTTTCTGGAAGCACAAGCACCTTGAAAAATGTTTTACTGTGTTCTTTGGTACTAGTTAAATATTGGGTGGTTAGTACTGTACATTCTCGCAAAATTGAACAGTTCACAAAAAAGTATTTTAAAAATGTATTTAAAAACAGGTATTTACAAATACTAAATACTTTTCGAAAGTATTTAAATACATAATTAAATATACTCTCCAAAAAGTATTTATAAATACATGTATTTAAATACATATTTAAGTATTTTCAAATACATTACTGCCCATGTCTGCCGGCTCCGCAGTTTCTTCACCCTAACTGAATTGCTGCCTCTTGTCCAGGGGTTTTCTCCGCCCTTGTATGGATTACGGTACGCTTCTCATGTGTGGGGTGGCTCAACCCACAGAGCTCTACTTGATCGGGTGGAATCAAAGGCTTTTCGTCTCATCAATTCCCCGTCTCTTATTGACTATCTAATCTTTCTCTCTCTCCGCCGCAATGTTGCCTCGCTCTTTTTTACTGTTGCTATTATAACGGACACTGCTCTTCTGAACCTAACTGCATACCTCCTCCTTTAAGGAGAACACGCAGTGCCCAACTTTCGACACATTCTCATTCTTTTTCTGTCCAACTGTCTAACGCAAGGATTAACCGGTATTTTCAATCTTTCATCTACTCAGCCGGTGAACTTTGGAACAATCTTCCTGAATCCATCTTTCCCCATGTTTGTCACCTTCAATCTTCCAAACGCAGTGTCCAGGCATCTTGAAGACCTTGAGCCTTGATTTTAGCTCTTCTTCCTCTATGGGAGGAGCGTTCTTGCGGGCATTCGCCATTGCCTCTCTCTGCAAAAAAAAAGACATTAAAGGAATAGCTGTTGAGAATCTACGAGTGACTGCAGGTGATATTTTTGTCAAATATTAAGATTGTGTAAGGGCCAATGTCCATTCCTTTACTGTAAGTCGTACATTGAGAGAGAGTGGTTTACATGGAAGAGTTGCATGAAGAAAACCTCTGCTGCGAAACGCGCACCAAAATTGAATTATTTGAGAACAACGAACAACAGTATGGTTTGGTGAAAATGAAATACTGCATTCGAGTTAAAATAAAACATCCTTCTACGGTTGAACATTGTGGTGGTAGTTTGCTGCTTTGGGAATGCTTTGGTGCTTCTGGTTCAGGAAAGCTTGTCATAATGGAATCTTGAATTCGCAGAAATATTAGGAAATTTCGAATGGGTCGTAATTGGGTACTGTAACAAGATAATGATCCAAAACACAAAAGAGCACCATGAAATGGCTTCAACAAAAGCATTTCAAACTTCTCGAGTGACCCAGTCAAAGCGCAAATCTAAATTTAATCGAGAATTTATGGTTTGATTTGAAGAAAAAGAAACCCTTCGAATTTGAATGAGCTGCAACAATTTACTGAGAAATGTCGAAATCTTGTATAATAATACACAAAACGAATCATTGATGTTTTTCAAGCCTTAGGTGGACACAGGAAGTAGTCAATAATATGTACGAAAACTTTTGCATTTTTCTTATTTTTTTCCTCAAATTTTTTCATATTTTATATGTTTGAGTTAAACTAATTTTTTGGGGGGAGGGAAAACGAACGGTAAACATTTCGTAACTATTCTATGCAATTTAGGGTGGAGTGAAAAAATCAAAAGTGCCAGGCTCAAAATTGAGGGGGTCTAGATAGTTGTCTTTTGTCCAGGATTAAACTTTAAAACCGATTTTCGGTGGTTGCATACAAAACTGTGACTGCGACCGGCCAATTTATATAAATCGTATGTGCGCGACCAAAATTTGAATCCAGTGACTTATCTCGGGTTCTGGACATGATAGAAAGACAATTTAAAAACTGTATTTTTTTTTTTTTTTTTTTTTTTTTTTTTTTTTTTTACCTCTGAAGCAGATTAAAACATTTGCAGAGTCAATAATGCATTAAAAAAAATCCATATTTCGTCATTTTTGCTCAAAAAATGCAATTTTTCGGTCCTTTTTCTCCAAATATTTTTTTTTATTTGAAATTTTTATTTTTATTTTCAGGTTTTTATAGAATTGATAAATACATGTATTTTGGTAACCTTATTGCCAAAAAATACTGCATAGTAGGATGTTAAGACCCACTGACACAGTTAAAATTCTTGAGGGAGGTCACAGATTTTCAAGCACAGACTCGACGGAAAGCTGCTTCTTGGTAAAGCTGTCATCCAACCTGTAATGGCAAAAGAGAACTGGACAACCAGACAAGCAGCTGATACGGTTGCACTAAGTCTGATTGAACATTGCATTGGATTTGGTGCAATGTCTATCCAATTTCACGCCCCAGTGTCACCAGGAAGATTAAGGATCTAGTCAAAGAATTTTCGAGGTAAGACTCAAATTTTCAGTCCCTTATAAAAAGATTTAGAATGTCATACTTTTGTAAATTTTGTAGTTACATTTATTTGTTTGTGACAGTAATTTTATTAACATAATCATGTGATTCAGTGATATACAAATCATAAGAATGATCGGTAATAAATTCTGTTTTGACTAGAGCTTAACTTAGGGTTTATAATTGAAATTTGAATTCACAACATTGAAGTTTGTAATTTTGTAAGTTTGATAGATATCCAAAAAAGAAACGTGGTGACAAGTTCGAGTGATCTTTCTTCCTTCATTGAAAAACCTTCCCAAGTTGTTTGACATCTTCTGTGAGGACTCAAATCGGAGAAGAGATTTGGAACATTTGCATCAACTCAAAATGACAGAAGAAGACTCTGCTTTCTATGAGGACCAGAAAACAGCTAGAATAGGACGATGCGTTGGTTTTAAGGAATGCCTTAACATCGGCAGACATCAGATACAAAAGGAGAGGAGTACAGCGGGAGCAAGCAAAAGAAATGAATTAGTGAGTTCGATCTATATAAATTAAAAAACTTTTGATTAATGATCACCAAAAATCAATCTGAGTTTCTTGAAATGATTGTGCTACAAATTAAATTTTATTTTTGCGTCTTTGGTAAACTATCTTGTATCAATCATATTGTATGTTGTTATCCTCAGGGAAGAGCTCAGAAGAGTTTTTCAAGCTCAACAGCAATACATGACAGTGATCTTGACACACACTCAAGTCAGGGCAGCCTGGAATCACATGAAACAGCTGGTGTCAGTAAACAACAGGAATCCAGGACAGAACAAAATAGGAAGAATCTATCAAACCTCACTTGGCAGTGTGACAGGTGTACTGTATAGTTTAAAATACGAGTATCCTTTGAACACACTTGTTGTTCTGTTAACAATACCTTGGAAAAAATTATTTATAATCCATGTAACGTTGCTAATAGTTAGTCCAAATCTTGTTAGAATATTAACTTGATATAAAATAAATGTCTTTTATCAGGTATCGAGTAAGTGGAGCCGGAGCAGCAGTTGTATCACCAGTTTTAGAGGATTATGGAATTATCACTACTACTACTGATAAGATGAACGTAATTGACAGGAAACAGTCCAGTTATCTTGCACATTAGTATCTGAATCAAATCAAGTATTTCACAAAAAGGCATACGTTTCAAACAAGTGTTGAAATTTAAATATTGTTAGTCAAAACCTATGGAGCTTGTTTAAATAACTGTCTTTAAAATTGAGTAAATTTGCACTATGAACTTTGCAGGAATAAGCTGAGAAGAGAACGTGAAAAATATCAAAGCCATAAGAAAAGAAGAGGGTAAATTGTTTGAATTGGTGGATGCTATTTATGTGGATGGTCGCAAAGAAAACTGATGGAAAGTGTTCAATACAAAAATACCATATTCTGAAGCTGTTTAGATGATTATTTTTCATTAGTTTGTTTGATGAGTGATACTTCAGATTAACCTTAAGTTGATTTGCAATATTTTCAGTAGAAAATTGTACATATTTACCGCAAATTGTCTAAAAATTTGCCAAAAAAAAGGCTGAAAATTGCAATTTTTGTCCAAAAATAATATAAATATGGATTTTTTGATGCATTATTGAGCTTGCAGCCCTCTGCATATGTTTTAATCTGCTTCAGAGGTAAAAAATACATCATAAACTGTTTTTAAATTGCCTTTCTATCATGTCCAGAACTCGAGATAGGTCATTGGGTTCAAATTTTGGTCGCGCGCGCATACGATTTGTATAAATTGGCCGGTAGCAGTCAGTTTTGTATGCAACCACCGAAAATCGGTTTTAAAGTTTAATCCTGGATAAAAGACAACTATGTAGACCCCCTCAATTTTGATCTTGGCCCTTTTGATTTTTTCACTCCACCCTACTATGCATGGTACAAAAGATCAGGACGAATGTAACGGAAATATTTCTTTGTACGAATACTTATGAGCGCCATTGTAATTCCTTGAATTGTATGCATCATTCTACGTTGCAAAAGAATGTACGATCACAGTGCTGTAGCGATTGGATTACATAGGTGATGTGTTCAGAATAAATACATTAAACGTGTTCCATACATTCGCAGCTAAATTTAGGTCAAATCATCTCTTATGTAATTGTTAAAATAATGTATGATTAGTTTTGTTACATTGGCAGAACGCTGTTAATTGTCGTTACTGAATACTGTATCGGTTAAACGTGCCGTTTCCGTTAGTCTGCAAACGGCTTAACCCTTTGTAGTTTAGAAGATCAACTCGATAAAGCCTCTTTGTCGAAAAGTGATTAACTTTTGATCGAAGATACTATATTATCATCTAAATTAGTGGCACATGTCCTATTTATGTATATACGACTAATATTCCATTTCCTCCATGTTATTACGCTACTCTAATTGACAAATTTCCTACGTACACTGAAAAAATTTTGAAATATCATCAGCCGCCTATCGCATAGTCAAAATGAAGAAACACTCTTAGTAATCAGGTGGTTGATTTCTGCATATTTATAGCATTTATTGCATATGGATTATTTAAGTGAAACTCTGTATACAGTATTTGTAATTGTGGTAAGTAATTATTTTTAAGAGTGAAGCTTCGAGTGTGGACCTTCAATAGAAGGAATGCAACGAAAGTACAAAAATAATGCTAAAGAATAGCTACCTAAATTTGTACTCTTCTCAGCGGCTCACCCAAGTTGAATATTAAGTGTAGTAGTAGTAGTAGTAAGTTCGAATCCCATTTAGGTAAGACCGAGAATTTTTTTCACCTTATTTGTAATGGGCGTAGTGTTAAAAAAATTAACGCGTTCGTTGTTTGAGATTGGACTACAAAAAATTAAATTGCACGCAATAAGTCGTTAAATGAAAACTAACGGAAAGAGGAAGTAATAGACAGCTCCTCCAATAGATGGCGACTCTCATTCAAATATTTGGATTTGCAACAGAGTGAAATGACTGTGCAACTAGTGCAAAGAAGCGTTATTACCGGTCGCTTCAAAGAATTAATTTATAATAATTTCGTTTTGACTTTACATATTTTGTCAGGTGGAGGAAAAGATGATTAATTGAATAAGCACAAAAGTAATATAAAAGTAACTCGTTTCCTTCTCATTTTAAATGAAAAGCGATTGTCGTGAACAGCAAACTTAGCCTTTTTTTTTTTTTTTTTTTTAAATTTCGATTAGATCAGATTTTTGTTGCGAGTGTACAATTTGTTTTCCGTTGGTGATTATAGAACACGCCAAATTGTGCGTGTAACCAACCCCCTTCCTAGATGAAAGAAAGTTATAGAATTCTACTAGTGACAACTGGCGAAGAAACGAGTCCCACAAGGTTTGTACTGGGTTTTTTGTTCACCGACCAAAGGTCGAAGTCAACTATCTGACAGCATTTGTGTCGTGCAGTGATAATCTTTTTATTGACCAATAAATTATTGGCAATTACCGGTTAAGATTACCGGACGATTTTCCATTGACACAACCTCGAGCTACGAATAAGAAAAGGTTAACGTTCTTGTTTTGTGTTTATTAGAATAATTGTAATTGAATTAAGAATTAAAGTCTTTAGGGTAAGGGGCCGGGGGGAGGGGGGGCGAATACTTTTTTACGTTAAACGGAGGAGAGTTACGAGGATAAGAGGAAACCTCAGACCTTTCGGTCCACTCGGAGAGGTTCCCGTTATTAAACATAGTGCATTTTTTTAATTATTCTAGCAGCAGTAGAATATTGGATAGAAAAGCATAAGGCTCTCATCACCCTCCGCTCCCTCCCCGCCAGAGGCGGGTACGGAAAAAGATTGAAGAAAATACCTTGACCCTGGAAAAGTAGCTAAGGAAATTTTACGAGAAAGGGGAGGATTTATAAATTAGTCCTACAATTACGTTATGCACACACACACACACACACACACACACACACACACACACCACACACAAAAATGGTACACTACTGTCGATAGCACCGTTGTATAAACTAACTAAATAGAGTAGACTCTATAATTTGCGAGATAAGTTTCAAGAAATCTCCGAATATCAATCTCGCAAATTTCAGTTTAATAAAAGGTTAGGTACCGGAAGACAAAATAATACACCCAAAAAAGTTCATTTGCACTTTGAAATGTCAAGCGCAAGTTGCGCGGCGCAACTAAGTTCCCAAGCCAGACCCCCTGGACACCTCGGACGACCCAGCAGCCCGCTCGGCTTCACCTACGTGAACGAAAACGTACAAATTGATTTTTTTTTTTTAACATTAACACTTTTTTTTTTTTTTTTTATTCCTTTCATTCTCAACTTTTTTCACATTTAATTCACACTAATCCTCAAAGACGATGGTGGCGACCGAGAGAAACGCGCCCGCCAAACCTGAACACGGCTCCACCACTGTTTTTCTGGCAATTTTGTAAATTAATGGGAGTAATGGAAGTATCTGCGAATTAGTAAATCGCGAATTATCGAGAATCTACTATACATATTTGTACTGATCTTATATTAACTACTTGGTATCGTCACAAAAACCTCGAACATACTTTGAT